>CM023455.1:84796543-84971211 GCA_013339765.2 Haemaphysalis longicornis | reverse complement strand
GTTCCCGGTACTACAAAATTTAACGTATTTTACGAGGAGTACTAGCCACAGACACATGATACCCCTTAATATTTGTCGTTTAAAATTTATGGAGAAATGGACATCCATTGCGCAACAGTCTTTATCTTCATGCAATCAACAGCGAGCACTGTCGACGGCTTTTTCTCTTAAATCAAGCAAAAATTTAAAATAAACCTCTTTCTGCTACAAATATTTTCGAAATAATAAATGTTAGAATAAAATATACATTTGCCTTCAGCCTACATTTTACTATGTTGATTCTTAACTACTTTTTAATGCATTATTTCCTATCGATGTACATTAATTAAGGATCATTCTCTAGCCAAGTCCCCTTCAGATTTAGATGGCTATTTCACAAATGTAATGTATGCTTTTTCTAGAAAGGCCATTTAATATCATCATGAATATTAGTGTTAAATTACTCTTAAAAGGACATAAACCATAGCTCCTATACAAAATTTTCACCTCTTGCTCTACATAAGTGGTCAGATTGGTTTACAACTTTTAAAGCGAAAATTTTAAAATTGATAAACTCTTAGCTATGTGTTTTTTACAAAAAAATTGAATATCTGAATATTTGGCCCTCGCTGCCATTGCGCCAGCAAAAGTATCATGTGGGAATTTAGTGCTGAATATTATTTTGTTTATTTTTCTCGTGTATTGGGACTAGCTGTTGTATTGCTAAAAAGCGTTCACTCAGAAACACTGTATAAATTGCAGAAAACTCTTTGGTTAGATAAACCTAATTTTTCTATAAAACAAAGTTCACTAGTCTTCAATAGGTGACCACAGGTATGCACAGGCCAACGGTTGCAACTTAAGACATGCCAAATATGACTTGAATAGTGTTCGCGGTTTTTAAATGTAGGTGTATGGAAATGTGCTGCTTAGCAATACTTCAGAAATCATTTCTAAATTACCCCTCTTTTTGTTTACTTTTCAGAGGTGCATCAACGGTGAATGCAAATGAGAAATAGAAACAAGGAACACCAGGCCTGGATGTGAATCCTTCTGTACAGTGTAAAAATATCGCGCGGCTGCAGCGTTATTTAATTATTTGTGTTTTCGTTCAATAAATACTATCTATTTACCCACAGTTCAGTTTGTTCTATTTTGTGTGTTACGGGTGCTCACACCACGCTAAATATTTCCCCTAGTAAACTGGAGCTTCTCGCCTTCACAGTAACTATAAGGCGAAAGCCTTAGATCTCTGAGTTTAATAAAATTCGTTGTGAGTCACAGAATTCTGCACAGGCGATCAGTGGTTGGGGCACTAGACCGGAAGCGCGCTCCAACAAAGTGCAACACCAGCGCAGGAGGTCAGTTGTCAGCAAGGGTGACGAATCGTGGAAGGTTCCGGGCGTGCCTTGTATACGCCGCTGCGTTGGCGCAGGCCTTCATTGCCCGTTATGCCCATCACTGATCATATACGACGATGTGAGGCAGTGGGTATGAAGCGCCGCCAGGTACCTAGCAGAACAACGTAAAATTTCAACAGAAAGTTGTTCGGGGAGCAGTTGTAGGTCTGCCCCCTCTTGTCGTTCCACGAAATCACCCAGAATTACCGTCTGGAATGAACATTATATCTCCCTGCGCACATAAGCTTGACTAAAAAACAGGGACGCGACCCTCGAGGTACCCAAACGAACACATTTCCCCACCCCACTAGAGCTCACATTCGGGCCCCCACCCTGCATTACTCGCGATGCCGCTTCTTCGATGTTCCGGGCACACTCCGGGCACCCTCCGGGACCAGCTTTGGCTGGTAAAAAGAGCCCAAGAAGCCGGACGGACTCAAGGCGTCTTGGAATGAAACTCTTCCCCAGGGCTGACCGCTTTAGAGAGACGTTTAGTCCTCCTTCTCCTCAACACCAAGGTGGACACCAAATGAACAGATACTCCAAGTAGGCCTTCGCTTTCTAATTATTAGAAATTTATTAGTACCACCCGTAGTTTCTTGCGTCCCGTTGAGTTCAAGGAACGACCAAGGTGTGAAGAGTATGTTGCTACTAGCAAACCGCACTATATGTCTTGTATGTGACAGTCGAAATTCTGCGGCCATTTTTGTAAGCAACCAAATCATAGGACGCCAATGTTGCCAATAGCGGTTATCAGGGACCACCAAACTAGAAAGTGAGAATTGATCTAGCAAAGGAAGGTTTCGTCTTGCAAAGACGTGCAAGCAGTTGATTAGAGCGAGCACCTTATGTGCGAAGTATGAGGGCAGCCTTTAAGCTTCTAAGAAAGAAGGCAAAACAAAAATACCCCGAAGCATTTGGTTATAAACATGCAGTGATAACAATGGCGGTCTCACCCATTTTATTACGAGCTAAAATGTCCAACATCAACGTTTTTGTTTGAAGATAATGACATAGTAGCAGTAAGCAACGCACCCTGTACTCAAATAAAACAGCTACCAGGGAAATGCGCGTGGTTACAGCACCATTTCTGTCAGAACGGCAGTACTTATTTATTTATTGCTTTAGTTAACCCTCAGAGCATACACCACTGCCGACAGGACGGGCTTAGACAGGAGAGACTGCAGGAATACTAAAATGGACGCGACAAGTGCACCAAAGATTGTACCCACCCAAAATAACGTCATAAAATTCGAGAAAATGCGAATTAGCTCCATTCACACTGAGAAAAAATGACTACACAGAAATAACGTATTGATACAGGCATAAAATGAACCAAAAATACACCCAAAAATATACACACAGAAAGAACAAACTACTAAGCGTGAGAATTATCTAAGACACTGAAAAAAAGGACAACAGCAAAACAATTAAAACAAAATTAGATTTGAAAGTGGCTTGTGGAAGGGCCGAAATTAGTGTGTAGTGAATCAGGCAGGCGGTTAAACTGCTGGCACGCTTTTGGAAGAAAAGGAGGGCAGGTGACAGCGTTTTGCCGCGGAATGTGACCTTTGTGGCCATGGTCAAGGCGTTCAGATATAAGAGGTGCGGGTTGCACCAAGCATGTTTTCAGATGCCGTTTATGCGGATAAACTGTTCGAAAAAGGCGCCGGTGAGGCAGTATTAAAGGGACACTGAAGTGATTTGTAAACATTGCGGGATTACTAGCGCAAATTGTAGTTCGGAGTCCGTAGGCCTTGTTTCGACCACTCTGGCCTCGTTTACGCGAATTTATTTAGTAGAAAAATCAATTCGAAAATGCTGTCCTCCTCTCTTTACGCTCGCCCATTTCTGTGGCGTTTTCGTGTGACGTCAGCAGGAGATGAGCTGGAAAATGGCTGCGCTACTGCACGGTTCGCCGACCAGCCGACCTACCGATCGAGTCAGTCGGCCCAGCGTTTCGTCCGCCGGCCGCCGACGGGTCGTCGCTATTCGCTCGCTCAATTTAAACTAAGCCACAACACCTTTGTGAATGAAAGAATGTGCCTTTCTTTACTTTGTTTGTTTGTAAACTGTGTCAAACTCAGTGTCCGGGTCGCTCCACACAAGCACTGCACAAGTGCACATGCGACGCTTCGCTGACTTTACGCTAGTAGGAAAATCTAAGGCCAATTGAAGGCGGGAGAAGAGTCAGCGAAGTTCAATATAGGTACTAAGAAATAAAATCAACTGAAACTTTTACCGTACAGCGCAAACTAGGGAGCAGGAAGCACTTTTTGCGCTGGGTAACAAGCACAGCGGTCAGCAGCACGACCGCACATCTGCGAACGCTTTTCCGTCAAAGAAATGCAATTGCTAGACTTGAGATATTGTGGAAGTTTGGGGGGACGCTTACTGCAGGAGCGCTATACAACAAATAGTCACATAAGTACTGAAATGCTTAAAATAAATAAAAGTGTAAACTGATTATACATTATAGACCTTATATATCCTTTCCGGTCAGTACCGGCTCGTGGCCTAGTGGTTTGAGGCGCTGGCATTTTTATTTTGAAAGTCGCACGTTCGAATCCCGAGAGTACATGTTTTTTTTTTTTTTAAGTTGATTTTTTCGTATGCGGCCGATGTTTTCTGGACTGAGTTCACTCTTTTAGGGCCGTAACGTTCACTGCTCCACGAGTGAGATCGCAGAACGCGCGCATACTTGCAATGACGCGCTAGCGAGTTCTCGTTGGCGTGCTGTTGCCACAATTAAGCACCGACTGCTTGCGGGCAGGGGGCCCAGGCCTAATCAGCACACCCTTGGCCTGGTGCGAACTAGCTTTTTACGAACAGACATGAGTGAGGCAAGCTCCGAATATGCGGGAAAAGCGCATGGCATTTGAGAGTCTGCGGTGACGCGGAGGGCGTTCATCCACTGCGTAGGCCTCGTCTAGTGATTTCTACGATTCTAAGCCGCCCTGGGAGGTTTATCTTAGACATTTGACAGCCGACAACATGGCAGAAGCGCGGTACGGCGATTACTGAGATATCGAGGATGGCCATCCAACAACGCCATCGGATGTCAAGCATGTTGTTTTACAGAACCGAACCGAAACCGAAACTTGTTTGATTGCTAACCTTGGGCATCGTCCAATCACGGTGCCCCCCCCTCCTGACGTCACAGCCTTTAGTTGGTGCGGCCGCCGCAAACCGCGCATGGTAGTTTTTCTTCTTTCGCGCTTTGTAAAATAATTACCGATTTTTCAACCGGATAAACGATGAATAGTGTGTTAATTTGAGCCAGTCTACACAGTGCAAGCAAAAACGGGAGCTTGACAAATTCACTTCAGTGTCCCTTTAAAACACATCATTACATATCACAAACATATTTTCCCTCTTGCAACATGTGTACACAATAAAGTAAAATTCATCGCACAAAAAAGAGAAAGGCAACAGCGGCGCTTCTTTCAATGCAGGTCAATGTCGCGCTGAAAAACTGCTGAGATGTCTGCAACATAGCCAAGCCAAGTAAGCCTTACGCCTGGGACCTAGGTAAAAAAATTAGTAGTGGCTTAGCTCGGCTATGCCAGGATTTAGGTAGCGTGAGCAAAGGTTCAGCTGGTTATTCTTAGCTTTCCTGGTCGACTAGGATTAGCTTGATTATCATGCTTATTGCTATTTCAATGACGCACACACGGTATACGCATTATGTGACACATGTATATTTATCAAGCGGCTCCCGCGCAGCGTCCCCACAGGCACACGCCGGTGTTGCTGGGACGCACGAGTCATCGGTTCCACACACGGCCACCCCTCGCATGATCATCAAGTGGACCGGGCCACCACGGGCCACGCTTACGCAGCAAGGCTCTCCAGGAGCGCCGTGAAATTGCTCTACCTCGGCCAGTGTAGCTCGCGCTTATGTTAGGTAGAACACAGCGTACTTGAAGTAAACCATTCGAGGAAAAGAGAAACAAATCCTTCAAAATTACACAAACAGTTCTGTTCCCACACTGGAAGAGTTTTTGCCCCGTGGGCAGTACCCGGCAATGAACGGCTCAGAATGCTGACACAGAATAAGCGTTTTAAGTTTTAAGCCCGAATTTTATCATTTTAGCGTAATTTTACCACTGCGTTTCATAAGCTCCAAATGACTTTGAGGGCGCAGCTTCCCATCACTCGATTAATGCGTGGCGTGCCACTCGACGTGAATATGCTGACCCATACGACGCTTTCTATCGATTGCGTGCTAGGGGCCGGCCTACTTCGAGCTTGCGATGGCTTAGGACGCGCAGCCCACCAAATAAACAGAAGCCTGCTCAGGCACTTCAGAACTGAGGAGCTAACTGGTTTTTCAGGCTTTCCTGGTAGGACGCGCTTGTTTACATTGCAAAACCACGTTCAGGACCTAATTGAGGCATTGCCACCGAAATAATCTGGGCACCACCGAGGCACCAGCGGAAAGGCAACACGATGTAATCTTCCCGGGCGCTTCAGTCCACTAAACCACCAACGTTGTCACGGTCGCCAGTGCTTAGACGCCATTGCGGGTGAGCAAGGTGTTGCCGTTCAATAAAAACCGCGCTGAGCACGATGCTCTGCGAACTCGAGGTGCTATCGGTCATAGAGAAGCACATTGAAGGGCAGTACCAGGCTGAGTACCCACGGGGCTGGACATTCACCACGTATTATGAGAGCCGAGAGGGGGAAGGTGGCAAGACTCACCAACACACATGTCGGTGGTGCCACGCAACAGTTAACCATTGCGATTACGAACAAAAACTACACGCAACCAATGGCATCACCGTGCGGGGGAACTGTCCGTCGGGACACACCGGAGAAGTCAGAAGTGAGTCCTCCTAAGCATGGGCAAGCGAGGAGGCAAGCATGCCCTCCTGCCTTACTCACCCAATCACCCATTCACGGCACAATCCCGACGCGCTCGATGATAAAGCCGCTGGTAAGCGAGAGCTCCAAACGAAGGTTTCTCTCTCTCTCTCTCTCTCTCTCTCTCTCTCTCTCTCTTCTCTCTCTCTCTCTCTCTCTCTCGCTCTCCAAACGAAGGTTCGTGCTACCACGTCCAATAACAAACGAGCATTGCCGGCTGACTTCCAGGTATTTCCCCACCACCAACTCCTCATGAGAGAAGTGGGAAAGCTTACCGGCTCCGGCCCTGACACTGATCTATAGCTGGCGGAAAGGGCGAAGACGGCCGGACGCACTACGGAAATTTTGGACTGATGACCCAAATTGCGTACACGCTCGCTACAGTGGTTATGAGAGCGTCCTCTTTCCTCCATCCTACAAAAGGGGCCAACATCCTGGCAGCACTAGATCAGACCACGGGTCGCCCTGACAGAGACGAGCTCACCAACTTTCCAACGTTCCCCGCTATCCAAACAACGGAGGGAACATTCCGAGGACAAGAATGAGATCACGGCATACCGCTAAGCAACGAAACCCACATATACCAGAAGTTGTTGGTGTTATTTGGCTCACGGGAAAAAAATTCCCCGCATTTCCCCGTGGGGAAGAATGTGAAAGTGCGAATGCACGAGTTGAATTTGCGCGGTTCGGTAATGTTCGCAAAAGAGAGATCACACACACACACACACAACTACAAAGAAAGAAAGATGCATTTATTCACAGACACCTATTTGTGTTGTCGTTGTACTTGATTGCTAGAGCGGATCTCAGCTTTGAACTTTCGTGTCAGTACTCCTTTAAGCAGGTGCATTAGCCCTTCTCACGCCCGATTCTTGGCCAATCCCCACGGGGGTATGTGCCATGTCAGCGGCCAGGCAGCGCGCGCCCATCTCCCCCCGTTGCCAAGGAAGACAAGGAGATTCTGGCCAATCCCCCACGTGGGTATGTGCCATGTCAGCGGCCAGGCTGCGCGCGCCCATCTCCACATGCGCGGACATCACCGGTGGACGCAGGTTCAAGGTCGCTTAAGAAGTGCATTCGCACTTTAAAAATTTGCCATCCTTCGCCGACCATGAAGACCTCCCAAGAAAGAGAATAGCTCCCTCCCCTCGCCTAGGTCAAGACAGACCAAAAGGAGATCTTGCCGCTTTAGATGCCTGCACGTATAAGGACGATGGACAGGAGAATTTTCACGCCCGTCTTCTCTGCCCTACTTTACCTACCCTGAAAACACGTAGTCATGCTTTCGAAAAATAAATATTATTCCAAGAATTCAAAATCGCAGTGATGCTTTCGGTAAATTGAGTTTAAAAACGTTTTTGGGAGATCAAGCCCTCACTGTAAGAACGTCAAAATCCTCAGCGCATTGAGACGCGTCTTACAAAATTCACCTGCAGTGTGCACCCTTTCTCCAGCACATAAGCTTTAAGCATGAAGTGAAGGAACTCTTTTTGTCTTCGTTTTCTTGTGTTTAGTATTTTCGTGGAAATTGTACCTAGGATGTGGACCTCCGAAAATCCCTAGTAGAGCGAAATCTGTCTAGACACCTTAATGTTCAAAAAAGTTGACGATAAACATGATTGATGGTTAGGGCTTACAAAGGCTGCAAAGTAGATTTCGCCTTGTATGCGTTGATGCGACAAATACGTTCGGAAAGTCTTATCTGCAAATTAGGACGCTTATATTATGCTCAATGTACAACGAGAAGCCTATGTAGAAAGATTACCATCGCTGAACGAAACAAGACTGGTCTAAACGAACCGGTCATTTCAAACTCGGCACACCATTTGCCAAACGGCAAGGCTCATGTATTATTTAGAGATTACAATGATATCAATCGAAACTTATTGATCGATAAGTGGTTAAAAATTGGCATAACATAAGCATGCTCGATGCTAGTGTCATCAAAAGCCCAGTGTCTCTGCCGCTTGTGTCACATATTGCCCTATCCTTTCTTCTTTTTTTACTCCCACTCACACGCTTACATGTTCTTGCGCTGTGCGCTCAACGATTGCCACTGTTCACACTACTCAACAATGTTGAGCTGAAGCAACACCTTAGGCACATTTAAGGCAACATATATATGTGCACAACCGTGAGTACCGCATGTAGTATTTACCAATACACGCTCGGTTGGTTTCAATGAAGCAAATTCACAGACACCTCGCCAAATATGGCGTCGAAATTAAGCGAGATAAAAACAAACACTCAAGCAAGGGTACCATCTAGAGCGGTTCCAAACCGAACTGAAACAAGTGGTCCCGACAGATGACCTGCGAAGATTTCGAATGCGGAAAAATTGCATTGAATTGAGAATAGCTTCATTGCATTCGGAAAGAAGCGATAGGAAAGGGGAAGAACGTGAGGTGTGGAAGAGGTAACGGAGACAGGTTCTTATGGCAGGGGGGGCAGGAGACTATTTTTCACGCCATTTTTAAGGAAGCAAGCAGATACGGAGATACTTTTGTAGTCACGTGTGTCACCTACAAGAAACCTGCGCACACACCAAAGCCTCACACAGCGTTGCCAGCCTATTAAGTAGCGCATATAAGAAGTGTATTAGAGAATGCTTTAAAAACCCACAATCCACTCAATCATTTCGGCTCATCAACAGGTTCGGTCCACCATTTTATCCCTTATTTAAGCAATCAATCACTCAATAAATAAATGCTGTGGCACTGAAAGGGTACACCACAGAATATCAGCGTGCTTCTAGTACGCATACTTTGAACCCACAGGAGGGTGGACTGCGCAGGTGTGTACTGGACAACGCTTTTTAAGAGAGGATGTATGCTTATTCCGACGAACGCACGTTAAAGAAAGCAAGCAAGAACATTTTAGAGCCGCTTAATCATGCAAATGAATATAATGAGTCTTACTTGCACACCTAGAAAATATTCTTCATCAGGTAGTGCCATACCTTTTTAGGTGCGAAGCCCGTTTGAGGCTCGGGCTGTCGCCGTCTCATGTAGTCGTCATCTCATGTCGTCATAGAACCATGTATTCACGGAGCTAAAACACCGGGAGACTCGCTTTCCAATGCCTCGCGCTAGAACGCTTCGTGCTTCAAAGGCACGAGACTTACAGCAAAGCTATATACCTCTACCCCAAACGGTTTCATCGCGGTGGGAAAAAACGCCAAGGCGCCAAAACTACACTTACACACTGCACGCTAACCCCCCCTCCCCCCAGGTTTCACATTAGTGGAGGTGGCCAGGGATTTTTTTCTTTATTACTCTACTTCTCCTGTTAGTCATCGAACTTTTAGTCTCTCCGTCCTAATTGCGCATCTTTCCAGTCCTCCTCCACGCAGCATTTACTCTCTTTTTCACTCTTTCATCCTTCGCAGAAGACTATGCTTGACAGATGTGGCTGGGCATACCTCGTTCGTTCTCTCGTTTCCAGCTTTTTCTACTCTACCTCGAACTCTATAGTGCAAAAGCATATTGCTCCTACTCTTGAGTGTGTCCACTTTCTTAATCCAAATGGCACCATGTTGGGCTGGTTGGCGGGGAGATACAAGGGAGGGAAGAACGCACATTTCGACAGCACACATTTCGATGAGCACCGGTTGTGGTGCGTGTTTCTATCCGTCCTTCGTTGAAATGTGTGCTGTTCCCTCCCTTGTATCCACTTTAATGGTGACTTTCCTCCCCTCTTTAGCGTTTGGCTCACCTTCAATTCACGATCACGACGATGAGCATCGACCAACCTTTCTACACCGCCACCGACATTTTTTGACATAACAAATCATGGCTTCGTTCTCGTTCGAAAACTTATCGGCATTTAAGTTCTCTGCGGTAGTCATTACGCGTGCCCGCATGGCTCATTTTTTTAAAACAAAGCATCCTAAACGTGAGGTCAGAACACGGGAGCTCTATACACGGCCCCTTTAGCCGAGAAGCCTATTTCCCCACCATACATTATACGTAAGCGCTTATCAGCTCTGAAAGAAATCTAATCGCTGCGGCTTGGTCCTTAACATACAAAAGGGTATAATTAGCGGTTCCACATTGGAGCCTAATGTCTCCTGAACAACGAGAACATCAGGTTGGAAATACTCACCAAGATCTGCTTTAATATCATGACATCCTTCAGAATTGGGGCAAGAGCTGTCGCGCCAGGGTAAGCAATGGGTATTACTGGGTCCGTCGTAAGAACAAACCTGCTTCTAATAGCGAGGACACCACGAAATACTTTGACGGGTCGAGATCACTGATATTTTGAAACGAGACTAATGACACCATTACATTTTTTCCGCTGTATGCTTTGGTTTTGCCATTTTCGGTGAAAAGTATACTTTCGAGCATTGGCTCGTTTCAGAAATACTGTTTTAGCTCTCATCTCTAAAGCATGTTAGCGAGATATTTGGGATTGCTCTTGAAGCTGAAACGAACCGTCATTAGCCGGGCCAGCCGTTTTCATCGATAGATAGTCGCCAGTATAAATTCGAAGACTTCAATGAGTTTGCCCATCCATTTAGCGAATAAGAGGGGGAGCACCCTAGACGCCGGCTTTCGCTATGTTTGTTCCCAATAGCAGCGAACCTTGCATTTTCGAGAAAAACTGCCTGCGCTTCAACGTTGGTAAGGTGAGCTGCATCACTATATATTTTTAAACTTTACCCAGGTGCTTCACTGTATTTAAAACATGAACGTTATTCCCGCTAGTAGTAAACACTCAGTGCTCGCGTAAATATTTAGGGGTAGCAAGCCCGCTACACTAGGACTTTAAGCTCCATTGGACCTGAGTGAAGAAAACCAGAGCTGTTCGAAATATTCCCGTGGTTATTGATAATATTATGTTCTCTGTTTAAAATCGCTATGAAAAATATGAGTCGTCTATGAAATTAAACCCATGTATATTGTTACATGCAAGCTTCGCTCCCAGATACAATATGGTCTTTGGTCAGAACAGCGTGCATAATAAACACGTACAAAAGATGGACTTTCTGCACGCCACTGGACTGCATGCATACATGTAGACTCGAAAACCTATTGGTTTCGTGACCATCTGTGCTCTTGGCAGCCCCTCTCTCCCTACTTTCTTCTATTTCTCTTGCCTTCCTACTTTCTTCTCTCCTCCCATCTTTAAACTCATATCCCGCGCGGCCAAAACTCGAAGTAAAAAAAAAGCAGCATTCATCTCGTCGCTACCAGGCAAAATAAACACTGAGAAGTACAAATTTGATGCCTTTATTTTGGGTGCCGCAAAGTTTCCCTTAATTTTTAACTCGTAGATCTTTATCGAGCCAGCATGTCCGAATAGAGGCTTAGAAAATAACCCGTGGGGTAGAATAACACAAAGTTTACACGTTACTAACGTAGATTCGGTGGTTAACAATGCACTGTAAGCCGTAAAAAAATTCGCGCAGCACGCACTAGTAGTGCAAGGCTTAAGAAACAGCAGAGCTGGCGTCCCCTTTCCTTTCGTCTGATACCCGGCTCGCTCCACTTCGCATGGATTTCCAAACTTGCCGCTGAACGTTCTCCATAAATGACAGGCCCGGATCGTTTTGTTCGCAGGCTTTCCCATCTATCGCAATGTGGAAAGCGTTAGCAGAAGCTAGAACCTTCGGCAGCCGGCTCCACGAACTGGGCGTCTGTAGCGCGAACTCGGCGTCTGTGCTCCTCACTTCAGGCGCAAACGCACGTGAACGGATAAAGAAAACAGCACGCTTGAGATAATGCCACTAACGCTCGGCACAGTGTTTTCGAATGTAGAGCTGGCCGACGTCTGGTGCTCCTCACGAGGCACATGCTCACATGCGTTAGGTATTTGTCTTGTGTTTAATTTGCGAGCTCCTCACGTGGAGAAAGTCTGCGCAAGCCTGGTCGACACCTGGCGCTTCTTACGAGCCACTTGCTCATGTGCTCTCGGTCTTTTTTTGTATGTTTTTGATAACGCTATACGGCGAAACTAAAACCTCAAACAGCTCTGCTGTTAAAAATAGACGCGCCACATTTCCCAACACGCCAGCTTTGTGCCGCTATAATCAGTGTTCACGCGACATATGGAAAACAGATATCCGATATTCCGTCCCGTGAATTCCAGATTAGAGAGGCAAAGAACTCGGCCTACATGGAGAATTTATTATTTAGATGTACATAACCTAGGCAAATAGCCTTTCAAATTGATTTATTTTATTTAAGCAGTTAATTTTATATTCCTCCCTACACTCCCATTTGTGGCTTATCCCCTGCTTGACAGTCTGCTCTTCACAAGAGCACACGATGTGTCCACGAAGCTTAGCTTTTGCTCCATCAACTGTCCATTGTTGTTTCTCGATCATCACTTTGTGCGCTTTTGGATGCACCATTTTCGCACTTCTTTTAAAGGGAAGCTTTCAGCCTCTCCCTGATGATTCCCGTACGCAAAAAACTCCCTGCGGGAAAGCCAACTTTCTTTGACGGTGATGATAATCGTTGTTGAAGTGTATAAACATGAAAACGCTTCCTTGCGAAGCTTGGCGACCACTCCGTTAGGCCCCCACCGCTAAAATATGATGTGCAGAAGTTGGAGGAGGTGACGCAATCCTGCGACGGCGCGACGTATACAGACCTAACGTCATGTTCTGAGGTTATCGTCGACAGCCGGTACGCACAGCTTGACGCACGTTGACAATGACGTTGCTCTGGATGCCGGGAGGCTCTTATCCGCCCGAAGTTAGGCCTAACGTTCGTTTGGAGGTTTAGAGCCTCAGGCCTAACATCACCTTTTGATGCACAACACCATGAACTGGTTCCCACTCGGAAAAGTACTGACTGTACGCCAAGCATCAGGTATCGATTCATGCCGTGGATCGCAATCACAAACATTATTGCTTTGTAGTCTCTACCCGGAGTTGTCCCGATTTTTCTAGAAAAGTGCTGTATACCTCGAGAGAAGAGTAGCACATACTCGCAGTGTGGGATTGAACACCAAGGTATCCATCAAGAGAAAGCTTCGCGTTTAACCATCGTCGTCGCTAGATGGAGGGGTGTATTATTTTTGCAAACGACTCCGTAACCGAGCTTCCGCAATAAGACGTCAAGGCGGCACGCGTTTTTTTTTTATTTCTTGCTGATATTTTATGACCGTAACGGAAACAAGGCCAAGTTATTTTGCTTTCAAAGGTATGGAAACGAAGTGCTTCGAGCACAAAAAAGACAAAGAGGATATTAACTTTCCGTGGCAACTTGCTGGCCCCGATTTACTTGTAAACAAAAAAGGCCTTTACAACGTTCCGAAGCCCGTATTATTTAAAACAGTTGTCACGACTGCATTTGATTATATTTTATAATTAAATCGCCCTCCAATAACAAACATACGTTGATATTTCGGGACATATAACACTGACCATTAGCACGATGCCGCGAGAGAGCGTACTTGATGCGCAGTCTATCATCGCACCGGCGCTTTGTTCTTGTTGCAATTCTTTTCGGATTACGAGAACGTCGTAAACAGTCGTTGAATAAACTAGAATATTGGCTGACTTTTCTCGGTGCATTTTTCGCCACCTCACGTACTTTGTTTTCCGGCTCATTGCTGTGGTGTATTTACGTTATCAGTCTCTGAAATTCGTCGGCTAACCCATTTCTCGAGTTTTGAGCCTATAAATGTGTCACACTGCAGGACATCGCAAAAAACTAAACCCAGTTCTGTAGAGTGTGAAAGCTCCTGAAACATCGAAGTTGTGGTTCCCTTGTGTCGGCTCGAATGTAAACGCGAGCGTTCGCCCGAGAACGGCAAAGCCGACGCCGCGCCAATTCAACAGTTCGCGAAAAGAAATCGGCAGCTGAACGCCAGTCGCGCGAGGCTCCCACCCCTAGCGGGAGAGGAACCCAGGCTTTTATTGATTGGTTGATTGATTGATTGATTGATTGTTTGAATAATGAACCAATTGATGAATTTATTATATGGTTGATTAATTGAATTATTGATTGATAATTGATAATTGATTAATTGATTGAATAGTTTATTGTATAACCGAATTATTAATTGACTGATAATCAATAAACCTATTCGATTGTTAATTAGTTAAATAATTGACCATTGATTCACTCATTCATTCATTCATTCATTCATTCATTCATTCATTCATTCATTATTGATTGATTGATTGATTGATTGATTGATTGATTGATTGATTGATTGATTGATTGATTGATTGTGTCCCCTTTGAACGGGGGTGATGACGTGTCCCCTTACCAGGAAAACTAATATATCTAAGTTTTATACTCTTCGTTTTATATAGGCTCTACTCAAGGGCAAGCGCAAGATACCTTTTTTTCTGTTACGGGTGGTAGCTGTCCAAGGCAATATTTTCCTCTCTGGTTTTCGTCCACCAGCCTTCTAATCTTCTTTTATTCACCTCGACAGCCTTGAAGTTAACTCCCGCTGTGCTACCCTTAAATCCTAGGGCTTCTGGAAAGCGAATAACTCCCTAATATAGATTTGGATGGCTACACTCGCATTTTAACACTGTATGCCGCAAAGTTTCCGTTTCTTTTACGCAGACCACGCAAACCAATCATTTTTTGTATACTTCCACACAAAGCTCTTACTTCGCAAGCAACCTGCTCTAGCCTCAAAATCACAGCATTGCCCTTGAAATTGCAGAATTTTTTTTTTCTGATGTCGATTTCTCTGCCCTGTCTGTGCATTTTTGCTCTCAATTTATTGGTTTCTGTCTGCCTTACTTCTTTTATGTTTACCTTAGCTGCCTTTGATTCTCTGCGGTTCTTTTCGTATTTTATCGTTAGCCTTCTACTATTCTTTAACCCCTGCGTGTCCATACTTTTCATGTATATGTACCTAAAAAAATTCCCCGCATTTCCCCGAGGGGAAGAATGTGAAAGTGCGAATGCACGAGTTGAATTTGCGCGGTTCGGTAATGTTCGCGAAAGAGAGATCTCACACACACACACACACACACAACTACAAAGAAAGAAAGATGCATTTATTCACAGACACCTATTTGTGTTGTCGTTGTACTTGATTGCTAGAGCGGATCTCAGCTTTGAAATTTCGTGTCAGTACTCCTTTAAGCGGGTGCATTAGCCCTTCTCACGCCCGATTCCTGGCCAATCCCCCACGTGGGTATGTGCCATGTCAGCGGCCAGGCAGCGCGCGCCCATCTCCCCCCGTTGCCAAGGAAGACGAGGAGATTCCTGGCCAATCCCCCACGTGGGTATGCTATGCGGACATCGCCGGTGGACGCAGGTTCAGGGTCGCTTAAGAAGTGCATCGCACTTAAAATTTTAGCTGTCTGCCTACGTTGATCCATTGCTCTCAACCTCTTCTTAAAACATTTTTTTTCTCTGAGCGTCTCGAACTTCAAACGACACCACTGTGATACAACTGCGCCCTTTTTCGGTGGGGGTGGGAACCTGCTCCTACCCCTGTGTGACGCGCGACCGACGGCGGAAAGACGGAAAGGGTAGACCTCCAGCAGCTCCGCTTTTTAAAGTGTGAGCGGTAGACACATCGGTATGTCCCTGACTCTCGTCTCTTGCCATTTCAGATAGTGCCGTACGTGCATTACCAAGAATTCCCAAACGGAACTGAAATCAGTGGCCCTTTAGGAGCTGTCGTCGAGGGCTTGGTGAAGAGCTTTCGCCTGAGGTATGGGTTCCTTATCTCTGTCATTTTGTCTGTACAGTCATCTGCCAGCTACCAGACTAGCTGGCTTTTTTGTATTGTACACAATTTTGCTTAAAATGTAAAATTTAAAATATAAAATATAATATATAAAATATAAATAGAGCTAAATATAAATATAAATATATTTCAAACAGCAAGTACTGCGAGCCGAAGCGATACTATTAGAAGGTATAGTTTACGATGGACTGGCCACCAGAATAAACTGGGTATACTTGCGCGTAATGCCTAGCCGTTCTACCTGTCCGGCCTGTATGCTGGCGTCGCTATACTGACTTCAATATTTTGGTGTCTTGTTTCTTGCGCTGCTTTTTTGGGGGGTAGCATAATTTGGCTTGCTGCCTGGGTTTTACGGAGTTCCTACCTAATTGCCATTCGCGATTTTTGTTGAGCAAATGGCCAGTACTGTTATCTACGTACCTTTCATAATTACACGCGACGGCAAAGTATGTAAAAGCCTACAAGGTGCCCATCATACATGACCAATTTGCTTAGCGTGCAGGAAGCCTCAAGCAACGTCAGGACAAGCCAGACGTACATGCACAAAGGTACAGCTTTATTTAGGAAAAAAAATAAAAACTATGCGTAAAAACAGCGTCGAATAGAGCGACAGTAAAGCGGGGAAAAAGCGAGGGATATAAAAAAAGGGATGGCCCCATACTGATTTCAGCAGTGCCAAACACAACAAAAACAACACCAAACTAGGTTCTTCTGGTTGAAACAACACACATTCGGTTAACACCACCCGGTCGGCTAAAACAAAAGCGCAGCAAACACGGCTTAGCTGTCAACGCTACGCACTGTATGAAAATTCTCCCACCGCAAGTTCCGGCCCTCATTTTTAGGCGTTGAATTTTTAAGTGCGAATGCACTTTATAAGCGACCCCAAACCATCCACCGCCGGCGGCGGCGGCGGCGTCGGCGGCGGCGGCGGCGGCGTCCGCAGTGCTCCTCTATATTTAAAAAAGAAACAGCATCCGGCGCCAGGGGCCGTATTCTGCTATCCGACGCCCTTCCGACGCGCGTCGGAAGTTCGTGACGTCAAAATGACGTGCAAATAGCCAACCGCCCCGCCCTCGAAGATCGCGGGAAGTACGTCATCGCCTTCGGGGACAATCTCATAACTTTCAAATGCTGCTAAAGCGAAATTAATAAAAATGTTTAGATATAACAAAGCCTTTCCTGTTTGTGTGTTTTCACGGGCACTGCCGTTGCTGCTAATGCTAGTTTAACAGGTTTACCACGCATTTATGTTTTTACTTTGTTCCGTTATGAGGCGCCAGGGAGCGCTGCGCGCGGCACAGCTGTTTTTAAAGGAGGCATATTTGAACGCTCAGTACAGTTGCTGCGCAAAATTTCGTCCCACAAGGGCGTTCTCTTGGGACGAAAAGCGACGTAAACGGTACGCTGTTGCCCGGCAGTTATATATAAGACGGCTGTGACGTGAGTGCGATATTTTGATCGATTTTCTAACGGCCATGTCATTGTTCGGCCACTCTCGCTTGTGCAGTGAATTAAACCCGTTTTTCAAAACGCATGTGTGCGCGTTTTTGCGCACGATCGATTACGTACTTATATTGTCACGAAGCCAAGGATGACGCAGTTGTCTTGAAGGAAAAACAAGTTTATTATGGCGAACTTGTGCTCCCCTAACAACTCAAAAGAATACAGAGGCGGCGAAGCAGCGGTCAACAGAGTGACTTGTGCAGGACGAGTGTCGTCGAATCGAATGCCGCGGCGTCTGCTCTGCACGCTTTTATCTTTCGGCGCAAATGTTTCTCGAACCGTCCATTGAAACACAGAACATTGTAGATCAGAGAAGATTATTCTGGGCTAGTGCCGTTAGGGCGAAACAGTCTGCTTATCTGAATGAGATAGCCCGTGCGGCATAAAAATAAAGAATGGAAGACGCGCTTCGCGGACACAGATAACAGAGCCAGGCGTGGCCGGGCGATAAAAACAAAACAATAAATAAACAAACCCATACATGGTTCGTGGTAATATCACGGCAAGCTCGCTTTAATTTTTTTTAATGAAAGCAGGGGTGCAAGTGCAACGTCAATGAAAGAGAGTACTGACCTCCAGACTTTAGCGACCCGAGGATACGTTTCCTGCCTAGCTTTGTTTCATGAGCTATATTAATATGCTATTCTGCGTGACGAACTGCTCTAACAGCCTAAGCCTGTATCACGTCAAATCGACCACGCCCACAAATTTGGTGCTTAAGCATGCAACTTGAAGTAGTTTGCTCAGTTTTTTTCTTAAAACATCCCGAGAATCAAACCGCCTTCCCGCAGGTATTGTTTCCATCCACAATAATCACTTGTTTCTACAAGCATAGGTACAACTCAGTGACTGTGCAATGAGGTGAAATTTTTGTAATTGAGCACCTGCAATGTATTCTTACGTTAGCATATTTTGTAATTCCATTTTCCTATTTAATGCCTCTACCCTTCAGGGTTAAATAGGTAAAGTATACCGCAATACGCTTCGTTAACTAAGATAGAGACCAAATTTTCAACCCCTATTGTTTTTTGGCCGTTAAGCTCATAATGAACACATTTTCAGGCACACTGGAGCTGGAGAGCTGCTGGTTGTGGAAGGCCCTGAACAAACAACCAGTACTGTGGGCCTCAACAAGAATAGATGCCAACTATGAGCACTTTAACAAGCTGGAGTAGAGAAAGCAGTTTTGGCATTGCATCACAAACATCAATGTGCCCTTCTTTATTTTTGCAATGAAGTTACGTTGGTTTCTGTGCACTTTAAATAAGGCTGTGTACTACAGAAATGCTATAGTTGATTTTGTCACGATTATTTTTTCCCAGTGTTGGTTACTCTTGGACGGTGCTGCTGCATGCAGGGGAAAAGGAAACAGTTCAACATAACTTATAACACCCTGATTTATTGAGGAAAAATTCAATACGCCTTTGTAGATGCTGCTGTTGGCTTATCATAATTATTTTTTACAAGCAGGTGTCCTTCATGAAAGAAAAAATCGGAATATCACTTTAAAAATCTAAGCAAGCAGTCATCAAAGCACTGAGTGCTAGAATACATGCAATGGTGGGGTAAATGAAACTTTTGTGACCATTTTTCCACTTATCATGAGAATGTCAGAGTAAACCATGACAGTGAACTCTTTGTTAAGAGACAGCCTCCAATATTTTAAGCATGTTTACTTTTTGTATCAACAGTGGAGATGCATACTGGCATATCGTGTTCTCTTAAGTAAAATGATCTGTCAGAGATTTCCAAACAAAGTCACCGTGCAATGGTTGTGCTATGTCATAATATAACTCTTGACTGGATTGAACTAATTGTGTCCAGAAGATTCCGCAGTATACTGATTATTTTTTTTGTTTGTGGTACATGCATCATCATTCTTTGCTTCACAGCAGAATGATGGTTACAGTGTAATAAACAGAATTTTCTCAAGAGAATCTGACCGGTCTCTATACCCACAACAAGGCCTCACGACCCATCAAAACAGTAGTCACGGCTATCCCAGATCAAGCAACACCGTGTCAAGACATAGTATATAGTGGTCGAAAGCAAAGCAACTTTCTCTGTTGTCCTCACACAACCATGTCAAACACAAAACGACAAGAAGCTTCTCTACAGGAAACAATGTCGCGTCAGGGCAAAGTATATGCTACATGAAACAACAACAAAACAATTTTCTCCCGACAATACAAACACCGCACACCACACACAATCAGAAACGAAAGTTAAAAATGACATGTTTAGTGCCACAAAGCTGTCTGAAGATGCGTTAGTTGCCCTGTCCTTCAGGAGCTTCTTGCTCCTGTCGGGGGCAGGCACCTCATCAGCCGCATCGTCTGTATCACTGCCCTCGTCCCTTGGTGCTGCTGCAGCTATTGTCGTCAGTCGTTCCAACAGGCAGCCACACAACACACACTGACAATGGTTGGCTGCCAGAAGAGGCATATGAAGAAAGCTGGTGCTACCTGCAGGCAAGGAAAAACAGCTCTTGATAAACTGCAATGCTGCACTTCACGAACAGAGCACATCGAAGCAATGTGCGGCATTGTACTTTCTTCAGGTGTCTGGGGCCTGGACGACGAGCAGGGGGTGTATGAGCCACGCTCGAGCAGGTGGCCACCGTCAACCCCAGAACTCGCCAGGCTTTCACGTCACGGGCAAAAGTGAACAGCCAGTCACACAAAGGCACTGTAGTCGGCAGTCACGGTCAGGCCTTCATACTGGCGTCGCACACCTGAAAGAAATACATAACACAAATATGTTACTAAAGCATTAAACAAGTACACAGTTTGAAAAAAGGTAAAAGGTAATAAACAGAGCAAGAATATAAAGAATTGGGTTACTTGGAACTGATTCCACTCCGCAAACTGCATGCAACGACAAACGACATCGCCGTGTTGTATGTGCCTTTTTTTAATCGTCGCTGTTTCGCGTAGCAGGGGAATTAGAGCCATGCAGGCGACCTGAGAGGAAAATTGGTTACTTACAACTATAGATAAGGGCCCTCCCACCCATCTATGCGGTTACAACTGCGAAATACAACCCCTCCCCTCCCCACCCCGCATTTCGAAATCGATAAACCCTAAAACGAGCCGACAAGCTGAACTTGTCACCTATTCACTATGTGTCAAGCAGGGGGAAACATCTCAGCCGAAGTGAAGGCGCCGGAAGCAGTTTGACACACGATGGGGGCGGGGCGAGGGCGATATACGTTACGCATATATTACACCGGTTCTTTATGAAGTCAGTTAGACGACCAACACAATACACCTGTTTATCTTTCTTTATAAGCTTTTTTTCTTCAAGACGCCACCCTAGTTCGATACCTCTGAACGGTGTTCATTTAGCTACATTTATTGACATACCTTTTCGATATCATTTCACTTAAGCGAACATAGGCCGGAGAGTTAAAAGATTATTTACATCTGCAGCATCTGCTAAGTTTTTTTTTTTGACACACTATTTGATCATGCACAATTGCGAAATTTATGGGAGATCACTGCCACCACACCCAGACCACCGCTCAAAACAAACGCATTTCAGTGACTGGCTTTTCAGACATCGCGCTCCTTTTCCCTTCGATGCAAACAATTTTTTGCTTCCGTAACAAACGTAGCCAGAAACAAGTAGTACTTACACCGTGCTTACGTCGCCGGGGTATCCAAAACCCTCGTGTGTCGGAGCTCCGTCAGTGCCGACAACCACAGTGGTGAACGCTGCGACTGGCGTCGGGGTGCGACAGTGTTTCATGGTGGCAGGAAAACGCTCTGCAAACTGTCAGTTTGCGAAGAGGGACACAGCACGCACAGCACCTTCGTATCTGTTGACACTTCGCTGCACCTCGATGGCCGATAAGGGCTTCCAATTTCAGCGCCCTTGGCAACGGCGTGAATGCTGCGGCTGACCGACGGCTGCGTCATGCCAAGAGTATCAACGCTACCGACAATCTGTTGAAAGCTGCCGGTAGCGAAGAGCCTCAGAGCGCACATCACGTTCGCTTCCGTGATAGCCCCGTCGCACCTCGAGGCCTAACGTGCTCCGTTAAGTGCGTCGCACAGCATCCGCGCCGGGCCCTTGTTGCACACGGAAACGGCGCTGAAAGTCGCCGTCACTCAGTCGACGCTCAGGCACGGGATCCTCCTCCAGCAGCTCCAACAAAAGTGCGAACACCGGCGGCATATACGCAGCCATCGTACAATCCGATGCGCTCTTAACCGCGCCGGATTTCACCCGCCGGTCGCGGGGAGAACGAGCGGGAGCCTTTGGCTACGTGACGTCACCAAAAAATAGCCAAAATATAGCCGCGTGACGTAGGCCGGCTGACGTTTTCCGCTCCGAGCCAATCGTGAGAGCCCACTTTCTCCTCTCTCTAAACAACCGCGTCGGAAGGGCGCCGGAAATCGTTCCGGCGCGCGTCGGATGACCAGCAGAATACGGCCCCAGGTTTCGATCCGAGGACTTTGCGGCCGCAGCGCGACGCGCTACCGACTAAGCCACGGACGCCACTTTTTTTTTTTTTCTTTACTGCATGGAAAACTACCCTTAATACAGCCTACAAAAGTTATGAGTCATCCAAGAAGATGCATATCACAGCAGCTAAAATTAGCCGTCCGTTAAAACTCTGGCAAGCAGACGCACGCGTCCAACAGATGCAGCCATTCTGGTGGGTCACTTTGCGCCGCATAAATGCTCCGCACCAACGCAGTTTGCTCCCGAAAAATGGACTTCGTTGGGCGAGGGGGTTCCGCGTGCCTGTCCGTCATGCGGCACTTCCACAAGCTATACAATCCGATCACAACAAATATATAATAGGGCACTCCAGTAACATCTCTAAAAGGCAAGAACCGAATTGTATAAGGGGTAATGTCTATGTCCTTTTTAAGAGTTCGTTGCAACACATCCCAGAAAAACACCGCATCCCGGCACAAAACAAAACAATGATCAATGGTTTCAGGTTGATTGCATAAACGGCAATTGTCAGACCAAGGAATAGACATTCCTTTCTCGCGCAACCATGTTTTCACTGGTAGTGTTGCTGTATGCAGCTTAAAGAAAAACGTTTTTGCATTTGGAGGAAGACACATACGTGTGACCCGCTTCAAAACACTGTCCTTATGGTGGCCAATGTAAGGCTGGCGATAAACCGGCACTGGGAACAGACTCTCTAATAAAGTGTTCGTCAAAGCCTTCCTGGAAAGGGTAAACAGATATTGCAGGGAAAACCTCGCAGTAAGGAAATTAAAGGTGTCAACCACCTCCTTTAAAAACCCCCATGGCGGCTTCGTACTGACTTCACCAGTGGAGACAAGCAAAAACGGTAAATGAAAACTTATGCGCTGTTGAATAACGTTGAGCAGAAGTGGATGATGCGTCACCTTATAGAAGAAAAACCGAGATACAAGCTGGTGTACAAACAAATGTATCAGCCCAGCACCCCCAGACACTAATGGAAGAAACAAATTGTCCCTACGCATAGGTTCCCATTGGGACCCCCACACAAATGTCGCAAAAACTCTATGTAGAGCTTGTACTTTAGAACGCGCACAGTGGAGTACTTGCAGCACATAAACAAGCTTTGCGACAAGGAAGACATTACAAACGTGCGCACGCGCAAACACAGAAAGTTCTCGCCCCATCCATGCCTGAGAGGCTTGCTTGACTTTTTGGAGTGCCAATGACCAATGAGGCCCGGTGTTTCGTATTTGGTGCAAAGGTACACCTAAGTATTGAAGTGCGTCCTTATCCCAAGTAATGCCACCAAATAAGGACGGTTTGGCACCCCATTCACCAAACCAAAATCCCTTTGTTTTTTCCATATTCACAGCTGCTCCAGACGCGTCACAAAACTGCCTGGTGAGATTAAGGGCTTCTTGAACGCTTTTTTTATCAGCACAAAAATAGGCAATGTCATCCGCGTAAGCAAGGACCTTAACCTCACAGGATAGCGATGAAAAGCCCCGTACTCTTTCACTCTGCTGAATACTAAGGCACAGAGGTTCGAGGTATAAGGCAAACAACAAGGGTGAAAGGGGGCAGCCCTGTCTAACAGACGACTTAATCGAAACTGGCTTAGACAGAACGCGGTTGACGACCAGTTGTGTGGTGCACTGTTTGTAACAAAGCTGAATGCCTTTTAACAACACATCCCCTAAATTTACCGCTGCCAATAGTGCGAATAGAAAATCATGAGAAACGCGATCAAATGCCTTGAAAGGTCAATTTGGATAAGGGCCACCTGCTCTGCCGAATCAGACCACACACTCCAATATTGAACGGGCAACATGTATGTTTGTTTGAATGCTCCTACCTCTAATAACCGCAAGTTTGGTGAGGTCCTACTAAACTAGTGATGACAAGTTGAGGGCGCCTAGATAAAATTTTTGCGAAAATTTGTAATCTACATTGCAGAGAGATATTGGCCGATAGCCGTCAACCGATTTCAGCTTTTGTTCATCTTGCGTTTTCGGAATTAAAACTGTGTGTCCTAAATAAAAGGTTGGCGGCAAAACATCATGGTCGTATGCTGCTGTGAATATGTCTAACAGAACGGGAGCAAGGATAGCAGAGAACTTTTGATAAAACTCTCCGCTCAAACCATCGGGCCCAGGGGTCTTGTTTGTCTTGAGGTCAGAGATGGCAGCCTTAACTTCTTCGAGTGTAATGGGCCCAGAAACCAGAGCGCACTCATCGTCTGTCAGCTTTGGCAGTAAATCAATGAGAGAAGCCACGGACGCCACGCTGATATCAGTGTGAGTAACGCGCCTTATATCTTTAACGCATTCAAACTACGTCGTCAGCGGCGTGCGTTGGCGACTCAGCGGCGTTATAGCGGCTTGATAACTGCGTGGTGTACACGTGATACTACAAACCCGATGGAAGAGATGGAAGAGAAGGCGGCGAGGCGGTGGGCTGCGGGGGCCGAGCGCAAGCGCCGCAAGCGGGCCGACAACCGTGCATTCGCACTTTCACATTCTCCCCCTCGGGGAAATGCGGGGGAATTTTTTAACTGTTTTCACTTGGTAATGGCTGATTACTTGCACAAAACGAAACCCTTCAACATTGGTGCGTGCACATTGACATGCCAGATCCCCCAATCCTATCAACGGTGACGAGGTTGAAAGCGTCAGCTTTTTCTTGGCATAATAAAACCTTCGGTGCCTGGTGAATACATTGTGCAATGTATAGAGAAGCAAAATATATTTTGATAGACCCGGCCATATTGAGTAGCGGTGTTTTCTTTTGAAACAACCCTACCATTTCTCTGTCGACAAAGGCCTTCAACCAACTACGTTGTAACGACGCCACAGTTTGAGGGAGCCTATGAGCGACAGCTCTTCTGAGCAAGCATGTGCTCCGTATCGTTAAAAAAAACCTTGGAAAACACATTTGAAGGCCGATTTAATCTTACCGCGCAATTGATGTCCAGAATATTATAAAACACATGGTGAATAAAGTCATCAAACGAAGACAATGCTGCAGCATCACAGCATATTGGCAGCAGTTTATTGAAGTATTTCTTTTTCATTGGCGCCGGCTTAAGCCAATGTTCACGCAGCAAAATATATCGAAAAAGAACTCAAGAAGCGCCCCCGTCATCCTGCACTACGGGTCAAGCGATGGTCACGGGCAGAGTTGAAAAATCTAGCATCGCTTCATGCAATCGATTTGAGATTACTCTAACAGCGGAGTGCTGTTCATTTTTCCTAATTTTTGCTTGTTTACCAAGACTGCACTTCTGTAAAAGTAATGCCCACAAGAAATGGCATACGCGCACACAGTATACATTTGTTCCCGGTTAAAATACACGCACACACTAGGGTCAGCAGTGGCAGCATAAAGAGGCGGCCGCTGTCACGCTGGCTGCTATTAAGATTTAAAGTTACAAATCTTGCAGCATTGCAGGCATAACGGGAAAGGTCCTGTTATATTGTATTAGTAATGAGTGAGTGAGTGAGTGAGTGAGTGAGTGAGTGAGTGAGTGAGTGAGTGAGTGAGTGAGTGAGTGAGTGAGTGAGTGAGTGAGTGAGTGAGTGAGTGAGTGAGTGAGTGAGTGAGTGAGTGAGTGAGTGAGTGAGTGAGTGAGTGAGTGAGTGAGTGAGTGAGTGAGTGAGTGAGTGAGTGAGTGAGTGAGTGAGTGAGTGAGTGAGTGGTGAATTAGTAGTTTTTTTTTCAGCATTTTGACAAAATATTTAGTTTCATCACTGATATTAATAACGCCGCAGCTTTCTAAGGTGTGCCCACTTCTATGGCGGACTCTTCGACTATTGCAAGGCATCCTAGTTGGTCGCAATGAAACTGAAAACCAAATATATTTCTTGATTCCGCGAAAATTGCGCCTCACACTGCAGACACGTTTTTGAGTTACGCGGCTTCTAACATCTCTTGTGTTTTTGGTCGGTCACAAGTGAAGCTAACTTATTCAATCGCAGATAAAAAGGTTCCCCTTTGTAAGCCTATGTTTCCAGTTACGAGAAGAGGTCAAACTCATTTTTGATGTCTTTGTATTCTAGATCACAAATGATATTTCCGAAAGAACGAATCTGGGGCATCAAGTCCAATGGAACATTTTCTGGATTCCTCGGAATGGTGCAGAAAGGGGTACGCAAACAAAGGGCAAATATTGTGCCTGACAAAATATGTTGTTATCACCTACCCTGATTTATAAGCACAGAAGAATCAGGCAGGTCAGGACAGTACGTGTATGGCGCTGTTTAACAACATACAACTCTACATAATGCACCAGTGGGTTTTTTGGCATAGAAGGAAGGCCAAACAATAAAAACACTTTCAATATAATGCCAGTAAACTTTCGCACAAACCTTCAATCCACTCTTGGGAGCTACAGCACTGTCCCAGATCGGCCAAATAAGCCCCCTAGTAACATAAAATACCTAGCAGTTAGCGTGGAAGCAATTCTGTTGGAGATATCGGGCTTCGCGGAGCGAATGTTTTATTTGTGATTGCAATTGCATGTCCATTGTTACTTCAAGCGGATAGGTATACGCGTGTGCGAATGCGCTTATCAGGGTTCAATTAGTAAATTGCCCGCTTTGTAAGGCACGAAAGTAATGAAAAGTGGAGCCATTAATGAAATATTTTAACATCCAACATATTTTGAGGCTTGCACCGCGTAGGGCACCGACTTGTTTCACTTATATCATTCTGAGGGTGTCCAGTCTGGTGCTGTTTCCCTGTGAACAGAAACTGGCATAAAAATGCTGAATACCTTTAAAATCTTGCATTCCTATAGGCCATTGCTTAAGCTGTTTCCTAGAGACTGTACATTCATATGATTGCGGCCCCCGGAAAAGAAGCTAGTGGGGAAAAAACAAGAATATAAAATCTGCCCGTATGATAACTCATTAATAACACATTTCTTCAGGGGATCGACGTCATGCTTGGACCCATGGCACCTACAGTAGGCAGAGCTGAAGCTGCTGATTTCCACCAGCCTTACGACGTAAACTACGTCAGTCTGATGACGTGGAAACCTGTGAAGTTTGTCGACCCCATTCAATTTTGTTCTGTCCTTCGACTCAACTGTAAGTGCCACCACAGCACGCATGTTTCAAAACTAATAATGTGTGCGGAATTCCGCCTCCCTCGCCGCAAGTTATGTCGTTAAAAGGCAAGAAAGCTGAGTATCACGAGCAACTAAAAAATTTCGTTTGTGGGGCTACACTATTATGATAAAATGTATCCAGTTATGCAAAAAAATGCTGAGAAAGCGGAAAATAAATTTCTGGTGACCTAATAATATTATCTTACCATCAAACCAAACCACTTGCTGTTTCGCATAATGTCTAAATAGGAGGAACACTGGTTGTAAAACATATACATTACCGGTAGAAATGACCCCGGGGGAAATATACCATATTTCAGGGTGACACTTTCTGTATTCTCTTCCGAGCACTTTCTAATATCTTCTAAAATTTGATCCACCCGCAAAAGTCACCCGATTGACGTTCGGCAGCCAGCGATTGCCGTTAATCAAAGTTGGGGCACGGCTTTCCTGGCTGTGCACGAAAGGTTTCTTTCTTCAATATGCCTACTCCCCCCCCCCCCCCCCCCTTTTTTTTTTTTGGAAAGCCACGTGGTCCTTTAATGCTGAGATATCCGTACAAGTCCGAAAGTCCTGCGCATGTGCAGAATTTGTTTTGCCCCCTTGTAAATGGTGGCACCGGTCAATTCCCGCGTTCCATACCGAGACAGATTCTCCGCTCTTCTATAACTTTCTAGTGAAAATAAGATAAATTTAGGCGCCATGTCTCATTGTTTACAACCAACCAGCAGTCAGCAGTACCAAACAACTTGTCCTGTAATTGTAAGTTTACCACCGAATCTGCACCTCCGACCAATTAGGCACGTCGCAGTGACGAGCTCCCGACTAATGAGAGCATTTAACCGGCGCCTAAATCTATGGAGCCACCCCAAAGAATACAAAGAAACAAATGCACGAAATTTTCAGTTATAATCGCACTGTTGCTTTTGCATTCTGAATACTAGGAAAACGTCTTCCTTTTTTACTGGACGATAGAACAACCACTGAGATACCGTAAAGGTCTACGTGTGATACACCTGGCGCGTCCTAATAATCGTCATAGGCCTAGGACTTTGCCTGAAGCCATTTCAACGAAAAAATGGACTTCGCTTTTGACGGAAAAAAATAGGAATGATTTCTTTATGGCTTTCTTTCATAAGTAACGCTTTCAATAGTTACCGCCGGCCTTACAACGGCATGCCGCAATTTTTAAATCACGTTGAACAGACTACCTGCCCACGAAGCTGAAAAAACATGGTTTAAAAACTTGGTGG
Source organism: Haemaphysalis longicornis (assembly GCA_013339765.2). Lineage (NCBI taxonomy): Eukaryota > Metazoa > Arthropoda > Arachnida > Ixodida > Ixodidae > Haemaphysalis > Haemaphysalis longicornis. The sequence goes on along the minus strand of CM023455.1, from coordinate 84,942,964 downwards.
CGCGTTTCCCTCTTCATTAGCGATATTGGTGCGACCTTCAATAGACCTTTAGCTCCGGCACCAAAGTGAAAGGGTGAAAAAGAATCTGGGAAATAATGACCGACATAGTCGTTCATGATCTGATATTTTCTATGTGTTTAAGAGTGTAATAGAAGAAGACGATTGCGCATAACACTTTCTCGTATTTCTCGAAGCGTAGGTGTGGCTGTGCATCTTCTTCTCGTGGCTTCTGCTTGCACTGGTCACCGCGAAGCTCGGACCGCCATCGCCGGCCACCTATTCAAACAGAAGAGCAGCTCATTGCAGAGTTCTACTGGGTCTACTTCAAACTCATCTTCCCAAATAGTAAGTTTGCGTATATTGAGCACTGCACATTTTGAGACTACGTACATACTACTAAAAACGGAGCGTTATGTCGTTCAGCTGGCCTTAGTTGCTGCCCGATACAGGCTGAGTACGTATCTTCCGAACTTAGAAATCTGAAATAGGCGTTTTCTAAAACACGTCCCCTGACTTTTCGTGCGTATACTTTCGCTGATGTGGGTGCACATAGTGCAGAAGCGAAACAAGCATAAATCATGCCTTTTGTGAAAGTTCGTATGCCCATTGTGAGTGGTAATTGCTTCATAGCACCGGCTTTTAGTTTAAACAGTGACGGAGAACTCGGAACTAAAGCGACATGGGGTGTGGTTTATACAGGGTGATAAAAATTATGTCGACACGCTTTTTTTTTTAATTAGGCGCTTAGATTTACGTGAAGGCCACCTGTACAGTGAGGTTATGCGCCAAGGGGGGACATGTAATTCGTTGGTAATTATTGATGTCGGTGGCTTAATTAACTAAAATTGAGTAAAAACTTTTTAGTGGCTGCTGTCAGTAGGTTTGTTGTATTGAAAAGTTGGATGCAACCGTGTTTCTGCGCAGTTTCATTTCTCAGAATTCTTCTAAACGCATCCGTGCTCCGAGACATCGACCTGCGAAGTTTATTTGCCGTTCGCATGATTACGCATGCAAGACAGTGGGGTCCAGTGCAAAGCACCCCACTTTTGTGACGTGCCTGCTATGTACGGTGTTTTGTTTGACAACGGGGGGGAGACATAGAAAAAAGGGATAGCTGGCATCCTTTCAGTCTTGGCTGGCGTTATCGCAATCTCCAGTATTCGGAACCGCTATCGATACAGAACAAAAGGGAGGAGCTTTGCGCCGGTCGTCGCTGTCTAGCATGCGTAATCATGCGAATGGCAATTAAACTTCGCAGTTCGATATCTCGGAATGCGGGTTCGCTAGAAGAATTCTGCCAAAATAACCTGCGTAGAAACACGATTGCGTCCAACTTTTTAATACAGACATGCCTGCATACTGCAGCTACTAAAAAGTTCATCATTCAATTATAGCTAATTAAGCCACCGAAATCCACAATTATCCCCTAATTATGCGTCCCCCTAGGCGCAAAACCTCACTGTACAGGTGGCCTTGACGTAAATATAAGCGCATAATTTTAAAAAACTTGTCAAGTTAATTTTAATCACCCTGTATATGAATGTCTGTGGTACCAGAAAAATTCATGGCCTCACTAGCACATGACGCGGTTTTTCTTGTACGTCATTAGGTTACAACATCCCTGACAGGGCCATTATGGAGCTGCGATCACTCATTTTCCAGCCGCTAAGGAACAGTGGACCAAGTTTTCTAGTAAACCTCAAACAAAGCTAAAAATACCCAAACGATTAGTGCCAAGACACTTGGCCTCTTTAGCTTTTAACGTGGTAGCGTTATTAGGTAAAACATCGCTGGTGAAAACCACTTACCTGTGTTATTCGAAGACCCATTTCACAATAAAAGGTTATTGCCGTCAGAAACGGCAAATGGTTTTATTTTCTGTTTCCTCTCCACAGCAAAAATTAATTATGCAACCCAAGCATTGAAGAAAGAACCCTGGTTATGGGTCTTTATCCAGTTAGACGCAGCTGTGAATATTATGGAGTTTTTCTGAGTTATTCAAAGAGGCCAACCAACTGTAATAAACACGGCTATGACCTAAAGGTCTGGGTACAAAAAACTACGAATGAGCATTTCGACTGTATCAAAAAAGTTCAAGACATCACGAGGTATCATTAATAAACATTTTCAAATCCGTGTATTTACACGACATTATGAACAACCGAAATAATATCATAAGCAATACTAATTTCCCATTCGGCTGTTGAAAGCATCAAATGGGTCTAAAATCAGAAGTTACCAAAACGTATTCTGTTGTATCTACCCTTCCTGGTAGCAAAAACATAATTCTACTTGCCACAAGAAAATACCATGGAGAGAAAAAAAGACGCACCTTTAATGTACTGTTTAAACATGATACGTAAAAAGCCTCTTATATAATACAAATACCACAATTTGAAGTAAAGACTCTTAAATGCAGGATGCACCGTCGCTGCTAAAAGGCATTGCGTTAAGCAATTTATGGCAATGGGCCTTTATTTTGAATTCCAAACTATGAGGAAACCCGGTTGCTTCTACGAGGAGATAAGTGCAGAAGGTTAGTTGAATATTCTGGAAAAAAAATTTCTAAAACGAGACGAAAATGACCACCGTGATATGGGCTCAGAGGAGGCCATGCCCGTTTGTTTAAGTCGCACTTATGTCCGCAAGGCGATCGTATCGACGATCGGTTTCACTGGGTGGGGCAGTACTGCTCTATTGAAAATGTATGAAAACGAGTACATATTTCACGTATAGCTAACCATTCATGGGAAATTTGAAGCTCGTTATAAAATTGCTCGTTTAACTTCTTTATGCTAAATTGGTTGCCACAATTTTTTCCCAAGCTTTTACTACTGCAATTTAAAAATATTTCTGTCTGTAATCACGCTAATCTACATCAACAGGCTACCCAAGTTCGAAGGCCTCTTGGTTCCGACTTCTGATAGGAGTGTGGCTGCTGTCTCTGGTCGTAATCATGGGACTTTTGAACTGTACCCTCACGTCGACGATGCTAGTCCGGAAGACCACCGACTACGTTGACAGCTTCGAAGACCTCCTTCGCTTTCCAGGTGTCAAGATATCCACTGAGAAGCTGACGTACTTCTCTGCAATATTGAAGGTAAAATTTCGCTACTCGTCAGCTCGTCTTGATATTTCTCTTGATATTTCGTAATTAACTGACCTCTTCCATTGGTAATTACAATATTCCAGGGCGGTTTTTTAAGTTCCCTCCATGAAAATGAATAAGTGGCTAAAATATCGCACTATCACACTTCTCGTGTCTTTCAGAATTGTATATAAACTGCAGATATATTATAATAAAACATCATAGCTACGATCGCCAAACCGCCAGGGTCATACTATGCATATTGTGGAGGCCACGAACGTTGTGTGCTACAAATTGTTGAAAAGCAGAAAAAGAAATTTTGTCGAGTTGTAGGAATAATAAAAAGGCCGCGAATACTGCTTCCTCAATTACTGCTCAAAAAAAACAGCGCTGGAGATTGTGTCTGGGAACAGCTCAAATGAAGCAAACCAGAAATGATGTTGTCATTATGGATTTATTGGATGCCGCTTACCTCAGCAGAAGCCGAAAACAACGCACAAATTTATTGTTCTTTCACTCATGGCAGGGTCGCCTTGTGGCAAGCAGCCTCACTAAATTTTCTTCTGGGGAATGGTTTCAAAGGGCCACTGAAGTAACATCGCGAAACTGCGAAGCGATTTGCCGCTTTAAGGCTATGGTGCGCCCAAGAAACGTCAACTTTTAGGCAAACTTCCTTGCGAAATACGCTACGTCAGATCCTACCTCGTATGTGGCCGGTCTATTAGAAAATCACTTAGAAGATATTATAACTTTGCTTACTTAATTTACCATTGTGAATGTGTTTATCTAGTTTCTGGGGGAATCATTTGCCTGCTTTCAGGTTTTTTACGTTCAACCTTTGAGAAATAAACCAACCTCAGGCATGTTTAAATAAAAGTCCGCGAGTTTTTCTGCCTTACCAGGGGTGTTTTGTTGCAGAATCTTCTTTGTGCATTCTTATGTACCCTCTAACAACTGTGGAATCGTACAGGCCGTTTAGCCCCTGTTACGTTTGCTCAACACAAACAAAAAGGGTCCAATCTTGTTGCTGCTTGCCTAAATACGGTTTATATGTGCACCAGATAAATACCAGGTGCAGTGTCCAGCTCACGGCAGTCCTTTCAATACCGATTACTCTGTAGTTATTCAGCGGAATGTAAAATATCTTCGCGCAGCTTATATTTGGGGTGAAATCTTGCTTAGTGCGCAGTTTCTAGTCTAACCCGTTGCGCTTTCAAGCTCCAGGACCACGAAACTATCCTACTGAAACGCCGGGGGGATAAAATTTGATAGCGAATTACACAATAAATATTCAAAATCCTGAAAACTGCTTTCAGAGTTTTTATCTCCTGATCGACTTTTTGCTTTATGTCATATGTCATTTTACTGAAGTGATTTTAATACGTTGCTGAGAGGACGGAATTTTGAGCGAGAAATCTGGGGAGGCTAATAAAATCACGTAAAAATTGGGGAGAAAAATATTCAATAGTTCAAACATACTGACATGCCTGTATTCACCGTGACTTCGCAGAATCCCGTAGGAGACACCTTCAAGAAACTGAGCAGCCAGCACGAACAAGTGGTCGGAATATACCAGGCCGGAGCTGTGCTGGAGAGTGTCATGAACCAAGTCCTCCAAAAGAAACGAGTTATGATTGGCACCGACGTGATGCTCAAATCGCACGTAGCAGACCATTTCGTGAGGACCGGCGAGTGCAGACACCACGTCACCAAAGGCCAAGGTGGGATCATGCACATTGTGATGCTGCTGCGGAAAAGCCTACCTAAGCAATTCAAAAGAAAGCTTGACAAATAGTAAGTATGCATTATGTAAGTATAGCAAGTATGTAAGTATAGCAAGTATGCGAATAGATAGCAAACAGTCCCCCTCTGTTCGAAACCGAGCGGTGTTACAGACGCAATACTGTGTTCCGATGTAGGTACAAGTTTAACACCTGCAAGCATGCATTCAGCGAAATTTGCAGGTTTGCAACCAGTGCAGCCAGTGCAACCAGTGATCAAAGCATCCTGCCGTACAGCTTTCGTAACGCAGGCGTAGGGTCATGAGTTCCGGCCCAGTACTTCTTTGGTTTTCCCCCCCGGGTGGAAGCCTGCACGCGAGGAAAAATTAGCATCCGGGCCTTAACTTGTCGGAGACCATGTGAAACCTGGTGCATGCAAGCAGAATGGAAGTCATACATGGGACAGAAACAGCCGCGACGACGTCCCAGCAAAAGTTAGGGGCAGTAACCTACATGAAGGTGCTTTTGGTTTTAAGAGGCTTTTGTGGTAATGTGGTGCATAACATGACCTACATTTTGCAACAGAAGATTTTCTATTACGCATTTAAACAACGTCGCTGAGCAGTTTTCAAATATGATGCTTCAGGAAATTTTGAGCATACATTCCTAAAGTAATTGAAGCGTTCAAAAAAGAAATATACGAAACGTCAGGAATATTAAAGATTTATCGATTCTCCGCAATATCTTTCGCGTCTATTCAAGCAGGCGGGATGATACCCGGATCAACGCTACCTGCCCAACGGCTTCAGGCGGGCTAACAGTCTTTAATGCACACCCTGGGTAGTGAACATGGTTTAACAAATTTTTACTTAAACGGAGCAGGACGTGAAGAACTGCTTACGCACAACTCCTAAGTAAAATATGACCACAAGTACGTTCTTTTCTTTCCTGTTATCATTTTTTTATGTAAGCTTTCTGCATTTGGGGAGAAAACATGGGTTTTGTAACATGAAAATTTTTGTGCGTCGACTACGGTACCACATTTTCATTGGAACCTGTATTTCCCAAAAATTTGTAAACCACTCAAATTGCGTCCCATTGTGCCCAAAGTTTACAAAGTATGCGAAGCAGTTTCAAACATCGTGTTTCGACAGAAATGTTTTTCAAATGCTGTGTGCTCTTCAATTACTCTATTTTTTACTATAATTGTTACTCTTTCTCCTGCATGCGGTAAACAAAAATTTCCAGTTCTGGCCACCTTGTTGCAAATATACCTGTTATGTAGACGCTCTACGCGACTGTAGTAACAAAAGTAAATTATAAATGGCATATTGTGCCTAACGTTGGCATGCTGTTATGCATATCATGGTTTGTTGATGCACGTACTTAATCATATACTTGTAAGTAATTGGTTCACATTGTTCCCTCAGTAGGAGAGGGTCAAAACGTCAATTCACAGAAAAGATCGGTCGTTCAGTCATTGCTCGTGTGAAACAGGCCTCCGCAGTTTGTATGACTCTTGTCTGCACCGCGTAAATTTGATGTTCAATGTGCGAGCTCGTCAGCCGGCCTCTGCTGTGGAGGCTAGAGGTTTCGGGACATAAAGTTCCCGCCCAGCATATAGAAATAGGAAATGTCCCCGGTATGCGTCTCTCCCCTTCTGCATAGAAAAAGCCATAGCATGCTTCGTACTAGAAAGACTGAATTTATTCTTCAGCGCAATTGTTTCCATACCAGATGCCGGGATTCACACCACACGTATTCGAGCAAAAATCTGCATCACGAGCGTCAACGCCGTAACTCATATTGAGATAAAAGTTGGATAATTCTGTTTGGAAAAAATTGAGTTGTCTATAACTGGGATAGCATTGATTACACGGGTTTCATAGTTTCAGGATTGAAGAGAGAGCTTTGGGACAACGTCCTGTCCCAGCGCACGGTCGCGAGGCGACTCCCTGCACAAAGATCGCGCGCCACCGACACAGTCTAAAAACCGAACCCTCCGAGAACACTTGAAGCATCAACACTGGCGTCTAGCGGTGCCTCAAGCCCTCGGGATGGCTTGGGGCATCCTGGCGTAGCTGTTGCAGTAAATTACGGTACTGCAGTCTTTTTCTGCGTGTGCGCTCTCGTTGCATACCTTCTGTTACCATTTCTCGCAACGAGTAATCTCTCCGAGGCCTCCGAGCTGGCTGCGACGGGGATGCACTGTCAGCTCACGACTGTGAAGTGAATTTCTTTGTTCAGTCCCCAAAAGGAGTGAAATTGCGCTTAGAATAACCCGCACATTCTAATGTGTGCTTCCTAAGCAAAGCCACGAAGGTAGACCTTGCCCATCTATCTGCATCACCAGCGGAGTATCTCGAAGAGCCATTGCCCAGAAGATAGCGGACGAGATGATTGTTTTATGCCACAAACGCCAATACCTTCCAGACTGAGTGTCCCCAATGAAAATCCTACGCGCTGTTGACTGCTCCCCATATCTTAAACTATCCTCCTTGAAGTTTGCAAACAGATACTTATGATTGAAAAGGCTACGCAGCAGCCAAATGTCCCATCTCAGTAATGGCGCGTGTATCCGATCAGAAACAAGCTCAGACGCCAACGAACACTAGTGCTTCCCCGACATACCCCGCAAAAACATTTAGATCAAACAACTAACTAGAGTTTGTGCGTATGACCCATTCGAAAAAGACGGCGGAAAAAATTTTTGCAGTTTTGTCGTATTTTTGCGTGTCGTGCTGTCATCTTGTCGTATTCTTGTCGTGTCGGGATTCTGGTGTTCTGTCGTGTGTCGTATTCCTGTCCTGATGTTGATGTTCCCTCGTGACGATTTCCTGTTTTGTCGTAATCGTGATGTTGCATCAGTATTTGCACGTTGTTGATGGTTATTGCCCGTTGTGAAAATTACCGCAAATGACAGTTCTGTTGTGACGACAGGAATGTTTGTCGTTGAGAAAATTGATTGTCGTTACGACAGAAATGTGTCGTAAAAATAGATGGGCTTGTCGTAACAACAGAACTTCTGTTGTCACAACAAAGTTTTTTTCTCGTACGGCAGGAATTCTTGTTTGCTTTTTTGCGGTATTGCTGTTGTGATTTTAGACTGGTGAGTTTGTGCCTTACCCTAAGACTTGCCCTTATCCGAGCCCAATATTGCTTGCCTAATTGCTACAGCTGGGCCCCCACAAGTATCCCCATTCCCGACGTGAAAATGTATTCTGCGGTTCGCTATTCAAGTATCCCGCTTGAAACTATACGCTGAAAGTGTAGGTTTCGAATCTAGCAATATTGTTTTTCCAATTTCCAAAAAGTCTTCCATTCAAATATTTTCAACGACGTACCAAAGCAGAAACACAGAGAACATATTTTGATACACTCTCTAACTGAAACTTTGACGTTAGTTGAAGCCCTGGAAACACCGGTATAATGAAAGTGAAACGCTGACCGCCTTGCCCGCGCGATAAAGAATCAGGCACTATGCATTTTTGTGCCATTACACCAAAGAGGTTGTATCCTCCTTGCCTTACACCCCCGCCATCCAGGGCCATCCGTATGTCCCTCCGCCTCAACCCAAGACAGTAAAGCCTTCCCAAAATACTCTCAGACCACTCCGTTTAGACGGCGTTGCGCCTCAGGCCATTATTTAATTGGATCACCCTTCTTCCGCCCAAATAGTGTTTGCTGGCGGTGTGCAGCCAAAGAGATGGCAACCTGCATTCGGTTTGTCCTTGGCACAGTGAAAATGAGGACGATCATCATCAGTAGCAGCAGCAGCATTATCGTTGATGAATGTCACATACCCAATGAATGACCAGCAAAACATCCGGCCCAGCAATACAGATCCAATTGGCCTAAATAACGTTCTTCTTCTCTTCTTTTCTTTCTCTTTTTCTGCCCGCAGGCCAGTTTATTGGGTCGAACTATGTTTATCAGTTAAGAGGGAGCTCAAGTCATAGAAACGCTGCCTGTAAACATTGCCTCTCATCTCATCTGATAATGGCGAAACAGCCACCTTCGTGTTGCTCTTTCCTGCCCTTCCCTCTCACTGGCCTTTGCGAATGCTGCCGGCCTGAGTACTGTCCGCCAGCCGTGCGCTTCCCGAAAACTATAAGAAACAATTTACAGGCCTTGTGCAGCTTTCGCAGGGTGGCCACCCTGCGTGTCCAGGATTTAGGCACCTAGATAACCTAGTTTCTGCAGTGACTCATGGTGTGGCGCGAACCGGCAGACATGTCTCCGGCGTCCTTTCTGCCCCGTTGAAAAACGATTGACGCTACAGGCAATGTAATACAGGGATGTTGGTCATTAAAAAGTTTCAACTGAGCACGTCATGCGCGCAATAGAAAAACACTTTCCGTGCTTGTTCGCCACTTACATGTTACCAGGAAATTGTCAGAAGGTGGGAAACGCAAGAAATGAAGTTTCACTGATCGTTATTGCACATTATGGAATGCTATAACTAGATACCCTGTGACCCTCTCAAAACTTTTTTACAGCATAACGTCCATTAACCAGTGCAACATCTATCACAAGGAAATGGAATGGCGATCTGCGTAACTACACAATGTGCAAGAACGAGAAGGACGACGGTATTAAACCATTGGCTATGGTTGACCTCCAGGGAGGATTCCTCCTGTTCATTGTGGGCATTGGTTCGAGCTTGTTGGTATTCATTTTTGAACGGGCATACAGAAGACACGCTAAAAACTGAATAAATTACCTTGGGGCACTCAGGTCTGCTAACGCTTTTCCAAGGCGAAAGCCTGGCGAAACTTATTTACAACTGCATTACTGCTACACTGTGTCTGCGTCTTTTTTTCGCTTTCGATTCTGTTCCTTTTAGCGCGAAATACTTTTTTATTGAACCATTTTGCCCCTGGGCATCAAATTAATTGAACTATAAAGAAAACAAAAGTGACGGGAGGCAAGCGGCTTCATGTACTACAGAATGCCGTATAGGCCAGTCTCAGCAACAAAGTCGAAAAGCTGCCTCTAATCGGTGGACGCGAAATATTTCAACCAGCTTCTTTCCTAATGCACCGAGTAGGCTTTTCTTTCTTCGCTTCCGTTTCTTCATTTTTTGTAGGGAATTACGTCAGCAACCAGACTGGCACACGCCACAGCTTCCCTACAATCCAGGATCTCAGCGGCGTGTGTGCACCTGTTTTGCTCACGGGACATCACGTACAGGTTTCATACGGCACCCACTATTCTTCAACTGTTGCGTTTCCAATTCATAGTTCTGAGAATGTTTTGAGGCGGGCACATTGCCCCTTATATCTCCCGACTTCTGGCCAATCTCCCACTCTCCCGGGTGCCACGCTTTCCAATCTTAAGTGGAAAGCGCGCCATCATCCAGGCCACTTCGTCTCGCATTGCGTCGACGAAAAAACACCTCAAGCCTACCTCGCACGAGGAGTTCAAGTAAGCCCTGTTTAGGTGGTTCAAGGATGCGAAAGCCAAGAGCGTTTCGCTCAGCGGAGAAATGGTAAAACAAAAAGCGCTGTGTTACGTGCTTCCGCTGGGGTGCGACGACTTCCAGGTAAGCCCCAGCTGGCTCATTATTTTCGCCACGTTGTTTTGGCATATCGCTAAATTATCAACAGGAGAGCGCTGTGACCGAGTCAATGACGATGTAATGGTATACCTGATGGTATGCGCCTCCTTTAGACATCTAATCTATAGAATCAACTGCTTGTAAAATAACAGTCCATATTTTACGAAGTTCCGTATTTAACAAAATAGTTCGCGGTTCCCGGCGACTTTTTAGATGGAGTTTTAACTGTACAGTAAACCCTCGTCCCAACGAAAAGGCTTCATTTGAATTATCCCATTTAACGAGGTGTCACAAAGTTCAGTCCCGAATGCATAAATTTTAGGCCGGATTATTAGAAGCATGTGGGTGGCTTGCTCCGCTTACAACGAACTAGCAAGTTGCCGATACGTATACATGCAACGTTCTGAGCTTGGAAGCAACAGTCCCCGCCACCGGCGAACTGCTTCCGCCATTGTTTTCCTCCACTATTCGCGTTTTTCGCCCCTCACTACACTTTCGGCACGCAGAAACCCGCCGTTCTCATCGCCGTCGAAGGGCCGTCGCTGCCTCATGACCATGTTCTGCAACACTGGGCGTATAATCATTGACGAGGAATCGGAAGGCAACTTGGAATGATTCGGGATGGCTCACGAAGCCACCCTTGTCATCGCCCCACCTTTTTCGAGCACCTACAACCTTTTTCGTTCCCGTGGGGAAGATGAACCAATAGACGAACAGCTTTGCGAAATATCAACTCTGGCGCAGACGAGGACAGCATTCTCCTGTAGCCAAACGAAGTCGAAGACGGCATTGCCATGGCCACTACGACTTCAAGCTGGTCCTTGATAAACTGTTCCTTGATAAACGCATGCACTTTCCACGCCCGGCAGGAACACCCGGCCAACCCGGCTTATGGTACAGCCATTTTTGCCTGAATAAAGGTTTGCTATCCCTAAATATCTCGCACTTAGCACCTGCACGAAGTTGTCCCGGTTAATTCGGCTGTACTTACTGAGCTTTTAGGGAGTGGTCACATATATCAAATTAACGCCGATATGGAATTGTTTGCCATGCCGTTGACTTTCCTATGACGAGGGCCTACTGTATCAGGATGTTGTTTCGATCCACGAATACTCATAACGCACGTTTTATTAACAGATGAATATATGTGCTTAAACATTTTGGCAACAGAACCGACAAAACTTTGAAGCTGAGTTGAGTTTTTCTAAAGGCAATTTGAGCCTAGTATATTGTAATTGTTGCCGGACACACAACAAAGTAAAGCTACAACGGATGATTTTACATCAATTCTCGGGAAACATGTCTCGAACGTGTAATTTTATTGCAATAACTTTACCACCGCTTGTTATGGAGCCGATGTTCCAGCTTTATTTCCCATAACAAAACTATGTTGCACAACAACAGAATCTTCAATCTGAGCACCTACAACCTTTTCACAGAGCCATAAATTTTACAAGAGAACTGATGTTATGTCATACACTGCAGCAGATATTATAATTTTTGTGAAATTTCAACGAACTTAATTAAAATATTTTATCACTTTCCGGCATTCATGTAAACCAAGAGTTTTGAACTTATTCTTCATACCCGTCACACGGTGATTGTTCGTTTAGTGAATACCGTCTTAAAATACGCGCTTGTTTTCTTCAGGACCCACAGAGGAGACCTGGAGAAAAATAACAAATAGCAGCAACTTTAATTTGCTTCGATGACATTTTAGTTCTTAATAAAACAATTTCTTTGTCATTTTATTTCAGGAAGAAAGGTACACCTGGTAGCCGTTACATAAACGGCGCCCATGTGTAGTTAAAATTGCTGGGGTCGGCTTTTCTTGTAGGTGGCTGGTTGAGGGGAGCGACCATGGTCTTCCTGTACGACTTCAATCGCAGCTGTAGAAAGTCCACAATCTGTGAAGAAACAGGGGTGATGTCGGTTGAATACACTAGGTTAGCCATTGTCCTACCCTGCGACAGGCTTTACCGTATTACCGGAAATATCGGCCTTTTACTCAAATTTACTGCTTGTCAAATGCAACCCTCTGAAAATTTATGCATTTCGCAACTGGGTATACTGATTACATCTCACTATTTGCCCATCTTATTAGAGTTCCATAATCCGGTTTTTGGTTCTCTAACAAAAATTAGCGCCAATCTCCTAAAGACACGGCGAAACCATTATTTAAACGCAAGAACAAGGATGCCTTCCAGCGAAAATCCCGTCGAGTTCCACAATAGAAAAAGTGGACACAACTGCACTGAAGCAGCGTTGCTGTGCACTGCTCTGCTGCACTGCAGCACTGAAGCCTTCCCTGTGTGCTGTTACAATGGCGTGCAGTACAAGCATACATTCAACGCGGCTGGAATCGCATCAGTAGTTTTCGTTCACTGGCGTATGTCACCAAGTTCATAAAAATATTGTGTATATATATATATATATATATATATATATATATATATATATATATATATATCAAGGTTGCAGTCGTCATTGCCAGTGCTATTCGGCTTTTTTTTTTTGAAATATTTAATAGGGCCGAATGACGTGTGCTTGTCACGTTTCTTTTTTGATTCATTGATAAATAACCGAAAATATAAGTCGAGAAAAAATCCGCCGTTTTCCGGGAGCGGGACTCGAACCCACATCTCCGCATAACCGGTGCGGTGCGTTAGCCATTACGCTATCCCCACAGCGGCTTCTCTCTCGACTTTAAAGCGGGGGTTTATATTTACAAGAGCTCTGAGGCCGGTCAACTAGCGCCGCCCCTCGACTACCGCGGGAGACGTAGAACGTCTTCTTTCCCAGCGGCCGCCACGTAGAACGTGGTCGGAGGTCGGGGTTAGCAATTGGCATATCCGAACTGCTGGAGCCAGTGCCTCGTAATGCATGTAGCAGAACAGAGAGATACGGGACGAGGGACTCGGTAAAGATACATATCAAGGTTGCAGTCGTCATTGCCAGTGCTATTCGGCTTTTTTTTTTTTTTGAAATATTTAATAGGGCCGAATGACGTGTGCTTGTCACGTTTCTTTTTTGATTCATTGATAAATAACCGAAAATATAAGTCGAGAAAAAATCCGCCGTTTTCCGGGAGCGGGACTCGAACCCACATCTCCGCATAACCGGTGCGGTGCGTTAGCCATTACGCTATCCCCACAGCGGCTTCTCTCTCGACTTTAAAGCGGGGGTTTATATTTACAAGAGCTCTGAGGCCGGTCAACTAGCGCCGCCCCTCGACTACCGCGGGAGACGTAGAACGTCTTCTTTCCCAGCGGCCGCCACGTAGAACGTGGTCGGAGGTCGGGGTTAGCAATTGGCATATCCGAACTGCTGGAGCCAGTGCCTCGTAATGCATGTAGCAGAACAGAGAGATACGGGACGAGGGACTCGGTAAAGATACATATCAAGGTTGCAGTCGTCATTGCCAGTGCTATTCGGCTTTTTTTTTTTTTTGAAATATTTAATAGGGCCGAATGACGTGTGCTTGTCACGTTTTCTTTTTGATTCATTGATAAATAAGCGAAAATATAAGTCGAGAAAAAATCCGCCGTTTTCCGGGAGCGGGACTCGAACCCACATCTCCGCATAACCGGTGCGGTGCGTTAGCCATTACGCTATCCCCACAGCGGCTTCTCTCTCGACTTTAAAGCGGGGGTTTATATTTACAAGAGCTCTGAGGCCGGTCAACTAGCGCCGCCCCTCGACTACCGCGGGAGACGTAGAACGTCTTCTTTCCCAGCGGCCGCCACGTAGAACGTGGTCGGAGGTCGGGGTTAGCAATTGGCATATCCGAACTGCTGGAGCCAGTGCCTCGTAATGCATGTAGCAGAACAGAGAGATACGGGACGAGGGACTCGGTAAAGATACATATCAAGGTTGCAGTCGTCATTGCCAGTGCTATTCGGCTTTTTTTTTTTTCGAAATATTTAATAGGGCCGAATGACGTGTGCTTGTCACGTTTCTTTTTTGATTCATTGATAAATAACCGAAAATATAAGTCGAGAAAAAATCCGCCGTTTTCCGGGAGCGGGACTCGAACCCACATCTCCGCATAACCGGTGCGGTGCGTTAGCCATTACGCTATCCCCACAGCGGCTTCTCTCTCGACTTTAAAGCGGGGGTTTATATTTACAAGAGCTCTGAGGCCGGTCAACTAGCGCCGCCCCTCGACTACCGCGGGAGACGTAGAACGTCTTCTTTCCCAGCGGCCGCCACGTAGAACGTGGTCGGAGGTCGGGGTTAGCAATTGGCATATCCGAACTGCTGGAGCCAGTGCCTCGTAATGCATGTAGCAGAACAGAGAGATACGGGACGAGGGACTCGGTAAAGATACATATCAAGGTTGCAGTCGTCATTGCCAGTGCTATTCGGCTTTTTTTTTTTTTGAAATATTTAATAGGGCCGAATGACGTGTGCTTGTCACGTTTCTTTTTTGATTCATTGATAAATAACCGAAAATATAAGTCGAGAAAAAATCCGCCGTTTTCCGGGAGCGGGACTCGAACCCACATCTCCGCATAACCGGTGCGGTGCGTTAGCCATTACGCTATCCCCACAGCGGCTTCTCTCTCGACTTTAAAGCGGGGGTTTATATTTACAAGAGCTCTGAGGCCGGTCAACTAGCGCCGCCCCTCGACTACCGCGGGAGACGTAGAACGTCTTCTTTCCCAGCGGCCGCCACGTAGAACGTGGTCGGAGGTCGGGGTTAGCAATTGGCATATCCGAACTGCTGGAGCCAGTGCCTCGTAATGCATGTAGCAGAACAGAGAGATACGGGACGAGGGACTCGGTAAAGATACATATCAAGGTTGCAGTCGTCATTGCCAGTGCTATTCGGCTTTTTTTTTTGAAATATTTAATAGGGCCGAATGACGTGTGCTTGTCACGTTTCTTTTTTGATTCATTGATAAATAACCGAAAATATAAGTCGAGAAAAAATCCGCCGTTTTCCGGGAGCGGGACTCGAACCCACATCTCCGCATAACCGGTGCGGTGCGTTAGCCATTACGCTATCCCCACAGCGGCTTCTCTCTCGACTTTAAAGCGGGGGTTTATATTTACAAGAGCTCTGAGGCCGGTCAACTAGCGCCGCCCCTCGACTACCGCGGGAGACGTAGAACGTCTTCTTTCCCAGCGGCCGCCACGTAGAACGTGGTCGGAGGTCGGGGTTAGCAATTGGCATATCCGAACTGCTGGAGCCAGTGCCTCGTAATGCATGTAGCAGAACAGAGAGATACGGGACGAGGGACTCGGTAAAGATACATATCAAGGTTGCAGTCGTCATTGCCAGTGCTATTCGGCTTTTTTTTTTTCGAAATATTTAATAGGGCCGAATGACGTGTGCTTGTCACGTTTCTTTTTTGATTCATTGATAAATAACCGAAAATATAAGTCGAGAAAAAATCCGCCGTTTTCCGGGAGCGGGACTCGAACCCACATCTCCGCATAACCGGTGCGGTGCGTTAGCCATTACGCTATCCCCACAGCGGCTTCTCTCTCGACTTTAAAGCGGGGGTTTATATTTACAAGAGCTCTGAGGCCGGTCAACTAGCGCCGCCCCTCGACTACCGCGGGAGACGTAGAACGTCTTCTTTCCCAGCGGCCGCCACGTAGAACGTGGTCGGAGGTCGGGGTTAGCAATTGGCATATCCGAACTGCTGGAGCCAGTGCCTCGTAATGCATGTAGCAGAACAGAGAGATACGGGACGAGGGACTCGGTAAAGATACATATCAAGGTTGCAGTCGTCATTGCCAGTGCTATTCGGCTTTTTTTTTTTCGAAATATTTAATAGGGCCGAATGACGTGTGCTTGTCACGTTTCTTTTTTGATTCATTGATAAATAACCGAAAATATAAGTCGAGAAAAAATCCGCCGTTTTCCGGGAGCGGGACTCGAACCCACATCTCCGCATAACCGGTGCGGTGCGTTAGCCATTACGCTATCCCCACAGCGGCTTCTCTCTCGACTTTAAAGCGGGGGTTTATATTTACAAGAGCTCTGAGGCCGGTCAACTAGCGCCGCCCCTCGACTACCGCGGGAGACGTAGAACGTCTTCTTTCCCAGCGGCCGCCACGTAGAACGTGGTCGGAGGTCGGGGTTAGCAATTGGCATATCCGAACTGCTGGAGCCAGTGCCTCGTAATGCATGTAGCAGAACAGAGAGATACGGGACGAGGGACTCGGTAAAGATACATATCAAGGTTGCAGTCGTCATTGCCAGTGCTATTCGGCTTTTTTTTTTCGAAATATTTAATAGGGCCGAATGACGTGTGCTTGTCACGTTTCTTTTTGATTCATTGATAAATAACCGAAAATATAAGTCGAGAAAAAATCCGCCGTTTTCCGGGAGCGGGACTCGAACCCACATCTCCGCATAACCGGTGCGGTGCGTTAGCCATTACGCTATCCCCACAGCGGCTTCTCTCTCGACTTTAAAGCGGGGGTTTATATTTACAAGAGCTCTGAGGCCGGTCAACTAGCGCCGCCCCTCGACTACCGCGGGAGACGTAGAACGTCTTCTTTCCCAGCGGCCGCCACGTAGAACGTGGTCGGAGGTCGGGGTTAGCAATTGGCATATCCGAACTGCTGGAGCCAGTGCCTCGTAATGCATGTAGCAGAACAGAGAGATACGGGACGAGGGACTCGGTAAAGATACATATCAAGGTTGCAGTCGTCATTGCCAGTGCTATTCGGCTTTTTTTTTTGAAATATTTAATAGGGCCGAATGACGTGTGCTTGTCACGTTTCTTTTTGATTCATTGATAAATAAGCGAAAATATAAGTCGAGAAAAAATCCGCCGTTTTCCGGGAGCGGGACTCGAACCCACATCTCCGCATAACCGGTGCGGTGCGTTAGCCATTACGCTATCCCCACAGCGGCTTCTCTCTCGACTTTAAAGCGGGGGTTTATATTTACAAGAGCTCTGAGGCCGGTCAACTAGCGCCGCCCCTCGACTACCGCGGGAGACGTAGAACGTCTTCTTTCCCAGCGGCCGCCACGTAGAACGTGGTCGGAGGTCGGGTTAGCAATTGGCATATCCGAACTGCTGGAGCCAGTGCCTCGTAATGCATGTAGCAGAACAGAGAGATACGGGACGAGGGACTCGGTAAAGATACATATCAAGGTTGCAGTCGTCTTGCCAGTGCTATTCGGCTTTTTTTTTTTGAAATATTTAATAGGGCCGAAGACGTGTGCTTGTCACGTTTCTTTTTTGATTCATTGATAAATAACCGAAAATATAAGTCGAGAAAAAATCCGCCGTTTTCCGGGGCGGGACTCGAACCCACATCTCCGCATAACCGGTGCGGTGCGTTAGCCATTACGCTATCCCCACAGCGGCTTCTCTCTCGACTTTAAAGCGGGGGTTTATATTTACAAGAGCTCTGAGGCCGTCAACTAGCGCCGCCCCTCGATACCGCGGAGACGTAGAACGTCTTCTTTCCCAGCGGCCGCCACGTAGAACGTGGTCGGAGGTCGGGTTAGCAATTGGCATATCCGAACTGCTGGAGCCAGTGCCTCGTAATGCATGTAGCAACAAGAGATCGGGACGAGTGACTCGGTAAAGATACATATCAAGTTGCATCGTCATTGCCGTGCTATTCGGCTTTTTTTTTTGAAATATTAATAGGGCCGAATGACGTGTGCTTGTCACTTTTTTTTTGATTCATTGATAAATAACCTGTAAAATATAAGTCGAGAAATCCGCCGTTTTCGGAGCGGGACTCGAACCCACATCTCCGCATAACCGGTGCGGTGCGTTAGCCATTACGCTACGCTCCCCACAGCGGCTTCCTCTCGACTTTAAAGTCGGGGGTTTATATTTACAAGAGCTCTGAGGCCGGTCAACTAGCGCCGCCCCTCGTTACCGCGGGAGACGTAGAACGTCTTCTTTCCCGCGGCCGCACGTAGAACGTGGTCGAGGTCGGGGTTAGCAATTGCATATCCGAACTGCTGAGCCAGTGCTCGGCCCATATGCATTCAGAACAGCCAGTAGCACTCGGAGACGACTGACTCTTGTAAAGATACCCCCGACTTTAGTCGAAGAGAGCCTGTGCAGTCGGATATGCCAATGCTAACGCCCGCACCTTTCGAATGTTTAGTGGCCCCGGAAAGAGCGTTCTTCTCGACGTTATCATTTTCGGTTATTGATCAATGAATCAAAATAAAGTCGAGAAGAAGAATCGCCCTTTTCGGGAAGCGAATGGACTGAACCACACTGCAACCGGTTGATGCGTAGCATTACGCGAGTCCCCTCGCGGCGTTCTCTCTCGACTTTGCGGTTTATCATTACAAGACTGCGCCAGCATTCGGAAAAATCAATAAGCCCGAACCTCTCGACACGCGTGGCAGACGCTAGAAGACGTTCTACGTCCCCTCCCGTAGTCGGCCGCTACGTAGACGGCCTCAGAGTCGGTAGCAATTGCAACCCCGAACTCGGAGCCAGTCTCGTGGGGTCGTTGGCTAACGACGCCGTTATGCGCTCCGCTGGTTCGAGTGCCCGGACGCGGACTCAGAGCTCTTGTAAATATAAACCCCCGCTTTAAAGTCGAGAGAGAAGCCGCTGTGGGGATAGCGTAATGGCTAACGCACCGCACCGGTTATGCGGAGATGTGGGTTCGAGTCCCGCTCCCGGAAAACGGCGGATTTTTTCTCGACTTATATTTTCGGTTATTTATCAATGAATCAAAAAAGAAACGTGACAAGCACACGTCATTCGGCCCTATTAAATATTTCAAAAAAAAAAAAAGCCGAATAGCACTGGCAATGACGACTGCAACCTTGATATGTATCTTTACCGAGTCCCTCGTCCCGTATCTCTCTGTTCTGCTACATGCATTACGAGGCACTGGCTCCAGCAGTTCGGATATGCCAATTGCTAACCCCGACCTCCGACCACGTTCTACGTGGCGGCCGCTGGGAAAGAAGACGTTCTACGTCTCCCGCGGTAGTCGAGGGGCGGCGCTAGTTGACCGGCCTCAGAGCTCTTGTAAATATAAACCCCCGCTTTAAAGTCGAGAGAGAAGCCGCTGTGGGGATAGCGTAATGGCTAACGCACCGCACCGGTTATGCGGAGATGTGGGTTCGAGTCCCGCTCCCGGAAAACGGCGGATTTTTTCTCGACTTATATTTTCGGTTATTTATCAATGAATCAAAAAAGAAACGTGACAAGCACACGTCATTCGGCCCTATTAAATATTTCAAAAAAAAAAAAAAGCCGAATAGCACTGGCAATGACGACTGCAACCTTGATATGTATCTTTACCGAGTCCCTCGTCCCGTATCTCTCTGTTCTGCTACATGCATTACGAGGCACTGGCTCCAGCAGTTCGGATATGCCAATTGCTAACCCCGACCTCCGACCACGTTCTACGTGGCGGCCGCTGGGAAAGAAGACGTTCTACGTCTCCCGCGGTAGTCGAGGGGCGGCGCTAGTTGACCGGCCTCAGAGCTCTTGTAAATATAAACCCCGCTTTAAAGTCGAGAGAGAAGCCGCTGTGGGGATAGCGTAATGGCTAACGCACCGCACCGGTTATGCGGAGATGTGGGTTCGAGTCCCGCTCCCGGAAAACGGCGGATTTTTCTCGACTTATATTTTCGGTTATTTATCAATGAATCAAAAAAGAAACGTGACAAGCACACGTCATTCGGCCCTATTAAATATTTCAAAAAAAAAAAAAGCCGAATAGCACTGGCAATGACGACTGCAACCTTGATATGTATCTTTACCGAGTCCCTCGTCCCGTATCTCTCTGTTCTGCTACATGCATTACGAGGCACTGGCTCCAGCAGTTCGGATATGCCAATTGCTAACCCCGACCTCCGACCACGTTCTACGTGGCGGCCGCTGGGAAAGAAGACGTTCTACGTCTCCCGCGGTAGTCGAGGGGCGGCGCTAGTTGACCGGCCTCAGAGCTCTTGTAAATATAAACCCCCGCTTTAAAGTCGAGAGAGAAGCCGCTGTGGGGATAGCGTAATGGCTAACGCACCGCACCGGTTATGCGGAGATGTGGGTTCGAGTCCCGCTCCCGGAAAACGGCGGATTTTTCTCGACTTATATTTTCGGTTATTTATCAATGAATCAAAAAAGAAACGTGACAAGCACACGTCATTCGGCCCTATTAAATATTTCAAAAAAAAAAAAGCCGAATAGCACTGGCAATGACGACTGCAACCTTGATATGTATCTT
Organism: Haemaphysalis longicornis; assembly: GCA_013339765.2. Classification (NCBI taxonomy): domain Eukaryota; kingdom Metazoa; phylum Arthropoda; class Arachnida; order Ixodida; family Ixodidae; genus Haemaphysalis; species Haemaphysalis longicornis. The sequence goes on along the minus strand of CM023455.1, from coordinate 84,922,410 downwards.
TACCGAGTCCCTCGTCCCGTATCTCTCTGTTCTGCTACATGCATTACGAGGCACTGGCTCCAGCAGTTCGGATATGCCAATTGCTAACCCCGACCTCCGACCACGTTCTACGTGGCGGCCCGCTGGGAAAGAAGACGTTCTACGTCTCCCGCGGTAGTCGAGGGGCGGCGCTAGTTGACCGGCCTCAGAGCTCTTGTAAATATAAACCCCCGCTTTAAAAGTCGAGAGAGAAGCCGCTGTGGGATAGCGTAATGGCTAACGCCACCGCACCGGTTATGCGGAGATGTGGGTTTCGAGTCCCGCTCCCGGAAAACGGCGGATTTTTTCTCGACTTATATTTTCGGTTATTTATCAATGAATCAAAAAGAAACGTGACAAGCACACGTCATTCGGCCCTATTAAATATTTCAAAAAAAAAAAAGCCGAATAGCACTGGCAATGACGACTGCACCTTGATATGTATCTTTACCGAGTCCCTCGTCCCGTATCTCTCTGTTCTGCTACATGCATTACGAGGCACTGGCTCCAGCAGTTCGGATATGCCAATTGCTAACCCCGACCTCCGACCACGTTCTACGTGGCGGCCGCTGGGAAAGAAGACGTTCTACGTCTCCCGCGGTAGTCGAGGGGCGGCGCTAGTTGACCGGCCTCAGAGCTCTTGTAAATATAAACCCCCGCTTTAAAGTCGAGAGAGAAGCCGCTGTGGGGATAGCGTAATGGCTAACGCACCGCACCGGTTATGCGGAGATGTGGGTTCGAGTCCCGCTCCCGGAAAACGGCGGATTTTTTCTCGACTTATATTTTCGGTTATTATCAATGAATCAAAAAGAAACGTGACAAGCACACGTCATTCGGCCCTATTAAATATTTCAAAAAAAAAAAGCGTAAAAGAGCACTGGCAATGACGCCCACTGCATACCTTGGATAGGCCCCCCTAGTCATTAACCGCAGTCCCGTCCGCAGCTAATACTTCTCAATGTTCTGCCCCGCTAATATAATATATATATATAAGTTAATATATAAATATAATCATATAATACTAATATAATATTTTTCGGAGCAGAGAGCACGGAGACTGAGCAAAGAAATAGATCGCACTGGAAGAGTGAGACAAGAGAGATGATGAGCGAGCTGCAGCATGATGCGAGACAGAGCTGAGAATTGGGAGAGATAAAACTCAGCAAGAATCCCGCCCAAAAATAACTAACTTAAGTAACAGCTCGGATTATTACACAGCCACGAACAATAAACCAAAACAACAGGTTTCACTTACTAATGTAGCGCCGACCACTGCCCATCTTGCCCCCTTACATCAGAGTGCCGGACTTACATGATGTGCCTGCTCACAAACATTCGGAACACATTTCGCCTATAATAGCATCTCCAGAATAAATGTGCAGAAGGAGCCCAGCAAGACATATTCGCCGAAATTGGACAGGATTAGGCCTGAAAAAGCGGGACCTATATAAGCCTCATCGCCCCCTTACAACAACAAAAAGAACGCAGCTGCAGAAAGAGAGGCCCTGAGAGAGATGGAAGGCAGATGCGGAGTAAGGAGAGAAAGCCGCTCGCTCGTAATTAACAAGGCAGGCTGTCAAGGTTGCACCACGACTGGGCAACGTACCTGGCATGGGCTGCAAGATCAGACAGTGCGGAAGACTAGGCAATCGCGGTTTCAAAAGGAAGGGAAAAGTATACAATAAGGTATACAGTGGGTGGGGAGACCAGTTCGGACGACGGATTCATACAGGCATGAACGAGGATTGTGTTTTGGGCGTGCCCCCGGCGGATTGAAAGAATAGCTACAGCGCACAAAAGAGCATTGCACAGTGAGCTAGCAATTTAACAGGAAATAGGTAGGGTCCATAGATCACAAAGGGTTAAAGGTTTCTAAGTGGGGGGGGGGGGGAAACGCGACCCACGACCTCCAGAATACCGGTCTGGTGCGCTATACCAGACCGGTATTCTGGATATATACCAGAATATACTGGATATATCGTACCAGACCGGTAATCTGGATATATACCAGAATATACTGGATATATACCAGACCAGACCGGTATTCTGGAGGTCGTGGGTTCGGATCCCACCTGGCCGGCATTTTATCTCCACTTTCTTTCTTTCTTTCCAAATTCTTTATCTGTTGCAATGACCTACCACAACCTCCCCTTTGCTTTCCGAGGTTTTTTTGGCTGCCAACCCTTATTTCGGTGTTATTTCTACGAGCCCCTCATTTCCTATTCTCATTCGCTCTATATATATATATATATATATAGATATATATATATATATAGTATATATATATATATATATATATAGATATAGATCATATATATATATATAATATAGAGAGAGAGAGAGAGAGAGAGAGAGAGAGAGAGAGAGAAAGAAATGCCAGCAGTCTACAATGCCAAAGAAGGCATAGGGGAATGGTTAGACTTTTTTTTTACAGTTAGTGACGTTACGTTATTATTATTTTTTATAATTACGTGAGAAACAAAGAAAGAAAAACACGCGCCCAGAGTGGGGACCGAACCCACGCCTTTCGATTAGATCTCGAATGCCTTACCAATTCGGCTATCTGGGCGACGGTGTTCTCCTTGACTTTCTGGGGTATTTATACTTACTACAACTGTATCTGACGCTTGAGGGTGGTAGCCAGCGCCACTCAGACTACACGGGGAGAAGGGGACCTTCTTTTCAACCCCCGGGGCGGTTGAACTAAACGGGTGCACTAAAACAGGTTCCAAGTGCTATTTATGACAATAATCAACTAGAATTCGTTAATTAACTTCCGAATTATTCTGGTTAGGGGCTTGGTTGTAATGCGAAAACTGTGCAGGATCACAAGCGCATCCAGTATCAATTATTAGATTTTTGAAATTTTAATTGCATGCAGAGTAACAGCGCTCAGAACCTCAGCTCTCCAGATGCGCGCAACGGGCTCCGTGTGGCAGCTGAGCGCCGCAAAGTCACGCCCACGCGTTCACGTCACTCAGAGCTGTACACATCACACGCTGTACTTTTACTTTAACAATCCCACTATCGGCATTTACGCACTCGATGAACATGGCTGGAGATCTTCGGGAGAGTATTTCTTCACCAGACAAGGATTTAGCAAACCTGGTTGAGTACACGTGCTCAAAACCACAGGTGATTATACAATCACACTATCGGCCTTCAGGCACAAGATAGGCGTGGCTGCAGACTTTTGGGAGAGGCCTTCGTCCTGCAGCGGACATAACCAGGCTTAAGATAAAGACAAAGATAAAGTACACGAAAGTTCTTGAATGTCCCCAAATTTCTTGTCACCCAATAGGTGTTGAATGGAAATATTGTCACGTGCTGAGTTTAAGAGCACGTTCTACAGTTTCAGGATCTATAAAAGCCGCAAGGCGCAGCGCTAAACGAACCGGCATTTTCGTAAGCCGCATATAGAAAAATTCTTGAACCTCCTCTAAAGATGTGGGTAGTCAATGTAAAAGCTTGCTGCATCAAAAAGTTGCGTTTATCGAGCGATTGTACCTGCTTCCTCAATAATCCCCCTATTGCACGAAGCAGCTGACAAGGAACGAATTGGCAGAGCCCCGCCCCCTCTTCACGCGTTTCTGACTTTGCATATGCCGAACACACTGCGTCGAAGCTTACGTCTGGGTGCTCCCTGGCAATGTTGTCTCGCTCGCATGGATCCGTGTCGATGTTGAAGAGGCAGTACCCCCACGATGCCTGGCACGATGTGCCGTTGTTGTGGCCACACGTCACGTACAGTTCTTCTTGCTGTTGCGTTGGCATGAGGCGGGCCATGGCGCGAATGGTGCGGGCCGCCGCGCACTTGGGGTTGAACGACATGGGGGCATTGAGGAACTGCGAACTTTGAGGCAATTACGTCGCATGGTCAGCGATCTGGAGTCCACACACGGCGAAAGATTATTTAGAGAAGTTTTCTGTTGGGTGAGGTGAGAGAAGCACATGCAGGAATGTTGTTTGTTCCGCTTGATATGTGAGCAATGAGATAAGTGGTGAGGCCGTGGAAGTAGTAAGCGAATATATCTACTTAGGCGAAGTTCTGACCCGGGATTCCAACCATGAGGCAGAGATAATTTGAAGGATAAGAATGGGTTGGAGTGCATTCGGCAGGCATTCTCAGATAATGAATGGCAGCTTACCATTGTCCCTGCAGAAGAAAGGGTATGACAGCTGCATCTTACCGGTACTCACCTACAGGGCAGAAACTTGGAGGCTCACTAAGAGGGTTCAACTTAAATTGAGGACGACTCAGCGCGCAATCGAACGGAAGATGATAGGTGTAACATTAAGGGACAAGAAGAGAGCGGATTGGGAACAAACGCGTGTTAACGACATATTAGTAGAAATTAAGGAGAAGACATAGGCGTGAGCAGTGCATGTAATGCGAAGGCAGGATAGCCGCTGGTCATTAAGGGTAACAGAGTGGATCCCTAGAGAAGGCAAGCGTATCAGGGGGCGGCAAGAAGTTAGATGGGCAGATGAGATCAAGAAGTTTGCGGGGATAAATTGGTCGCAGTTACCACAGGACCGGTATAATTGGAGTTTAATGGGAGACGCCTTTGCCCTGCACTGGAGGTAGATAGGTTGATAATGATGATGATTAATGAATTCATCGAATAAGCAAGCCATTGAGTATTCTTTGTAATTCTACTGAGTGTTCACTACTCAATGAGTCCAATTTTCTTCTTGCATGTTGAACGTGTGAAGCACGACTTTGTAAAAACAATGTTATACGTGCTCATCTTGTTTGCATTCAGCCTGCTTTCTCCTATTTCGCCCCCCTGTAAAACATGCAATTTGAACGGTCTTAAGGGAAACAGTTCTTATGTGAAGGCCTAAACTGACTGGAATTAAAAACCGTTTCCTGACGAGAACACAATCTTAGCGGAGAGTAAGACTTTCTACTGGGATACGCAAGAATATATGCTTTAAATTGCGATGGGGCAAGGCAATAACGTACGGGTTCGAGCTATTTCGTATTCCGTGGTCTACCGCAGTTAGGCGCAAAGCGTTTAACGTGAAGAACGTGACAGGCGAAGGCATGCGATAACTTCCAACCGACTTTTAAAGCGAAAGCTTTCTTAGTAGAACCGATGGCGTCGATTTCCCGTAGACCGGTTTTTCCACCAAAGTCTCGGTTAAAATCGCTCGACAAACGGCGCATACGTGACACCAGGCTTGCATTGAGTCTCAGCGGTTACTTAAAAATCGCGAAAAAGGAAAGGTTCTAGATAAGACAATACACTCATCGATCACGAAGAAGGATCAATGCCTTTATCTTGTAAACCTCGTATCGGTATACATTTACATGTTTCGTAGATGCGTTTACTTAGTGCGCGAAAAATCGTCGCATGAGTTCGTTCTTCGCTTGCGATTTGGGTCTTTGAAGGTGTGACGATCGATTGGACGCACTTTTTAGTGAAGGTTGGACGCACTTTTGGCGAAGGGTTTGATGCTCATTTGAGGCAGTTTTGATGCGACGAAGCTTTTCCGCTTCTCTCAACTTTCTTTACGAAGGGATGGTCAAGTTTGTATGGTTTATCTCGGCGGAGATAAAAATCAGTTGAAGGTAGCGCCTCTCTGTCACGTCCTTCGTGTGAAATTGCCTGCACCTAACTGTCGTGGATTACAAGGTGGCCCGAGAGAAAAATACCGTGGAAGAAGCCGTTACCGTAGTGTGTTCGTGTTGGCAGGCGCCGTGCCAGGCTCTCCGGCGCGGTACCATCCATCGTAGCGCCCTCTGTGCGTTGAGCCTTGTATCAGCTTGTAGCCTTGATAGCGCATTGCGGACACGTTCCAGACTGGGTCGATGTTGAGGAGGATTTCTGTGCGCGGAGACACGCTGTCCGCGATAAGCGTGCTCCACATGTTCACGCCATCGACATTGCCAAGGTCCTGAGGATCCCCTCCTGCGTGGTCCCGGAGGATGTCGAACGTTTTTGAAGCGAACCTTTGTATGTCTCACTGGTGCCGTACATCGCTACGCCCACAGTAACCTGCAGGAAAGTGAACTTACACAAGCACCTCAAGAAAAAAATGGCTGCGGTTTAGCTCAGCTAACCGTCGATATGCAACGCGAAAGCTTGGCTTAAACTGGTTATGTCGTGGTTTCGCTTGTTTAACCTTTTTATTTAGCTGTAATTATTATACTATTCTCTCGAGGCCTGCCATTTCTCTGCGGTTGTGGCCCGCTTACGGCGTTCTCCGAGCCGAACGGCTCGCTGGAAGCCACCCGCAAGTTGGTCAGGCTTCACTTGCCGATGGCGTCTCAAGCCTCCAGCTTCCACGCAACGCTCAGAGAATACGGCCCGGCCTCGCGCTCATTAATGGCCGAGCTCGCATGCACGCGAAAAGTCACGTGGTCAGACCCGAACCAGCTGTGGAGAAGGCATTCGGCGAGCATGCAGCGGTGAAAGCGGCCGTTTTTTTTCTTTATTGGGCGAATGCAACCATCGCTGGAGCTCGGACGGCGGAGCCCGCCCGGCAAGTCACGTGATGCGTTGCCCAGGATACGGTGCAGCTGTGGCCAATGAAGGTCAAATATACGGTACGGCTAAACCTCTAGACGATATAAGTAAAGCTTTGCTTTAAAGGCACCCTGCAACCCTTTTGATAAGCGCTTTCACTATTTCCTAAGCGTCTGGAACCACTGCGAAAGCTATAGTTATAGCTAGCACGGAGCGGCACCGCGTGATTTCCTCGTCGCACCAGATACGCCTTCCATTTCTGCTTTGTTTTTGTAGCCTTTTTTTAAGTTGCTATCGAAAAGCGTTCATTGCTGCATCTGAAGGAAAACCGGCCAACAGCCGCTACATGGCTTTAGTGACGTAATTTGGGCCGTCGAAGAACGTCAAGACCTGGAAAGAGAGAAAAATCTCTTCAGCGAGTTTACAAGTTATCTGATGAGCATAAAGCAGTAACTTGTGGTTGAGGTACTTTGTGACCCCTTAATCTGAGTACTGGGTGTGTTGGGTGACTACGTACTGCAAGCATAAAAAATTTCAAAAAAGTTGAAAAAAGTGTTGTAGGGTCCTTTAGAAGGACGCTTCGCGTAATCGGAAACGCACCTGGGTTCCTCGCGTCATAAAGCCTACGCTGAAGGGGACACACATGTTGCATGTGACAAAAACGTGCTTTTAACCGCCATTTCTGTTAGATTACAGGGTATAATTTTGTTTACATATGCGATCGCCTTCAAAGACAGGCTAGGGGTAAAAAGAGCGTTTATGTAGCCTTGGTTGTGAGCTTGCAGAAGAGCAGAAGTTGTTTCAAATTTGATTATCCTCAAGGTTTTTAATCGGTCTCAGGTGTTGCCCCAAAAAGAGAAGAGGGCAGAATAGAACGGATCTGTGTGCCCAACGTCCGATGAAGAAGACGCTGTGTGTGGGCGTACCCACATTTAGCTCTCTCTCATGGCCTCCTTGTCAATATTGTAAATGCGTCATCCATCAGCGACCATGGTTCGTGTCATGTCTGTCCTACCGGATTGTAACAATATTTTTCTCTGAAGTTTAACGTTATAAAAGAAAGAGTTTTGCTATCTTCGTAAGACAGCTAAAGTGTAGGAACTATCGATTTCACTACAACTTCGGATTCACCTGTTACCTCATACACGACTCAATTTTCTGAATAAAAGTGTTTATACAATGGAAGCACTTTTGTGTGTCCACTTGCATTTTCCTTTTTTCTCGAGTGCAATTTGTAGTTGTGTACAGTCGTATAAATCATAGTTTTTTCTTTCTTCAACAGGCTACACGGAACACCACGTTTGAAAAGACAAACAAAATACAAGAACGATGTAATAAAATCAAATGAAAAAAAAACATTGCAAGCAAGAACAATGCTACCAACAAACAATTTCCGCCTAAGTGAAGCACATTACTAGTGCATAACTTAATACCGCGCAAGCTAGGAACAAAGGTATATCATAAAAACTGCTTTATTTTACTAGAAGTCGAAATTGGGAGCATTCGAATATAATACAGCATTTGTTTGTACCATTTACTATAGTGACGGCGTAGCTTCTCGGAGGCTTGCAGTTCCTAAAGTAGCTGGCATATTTTTCTCCTCGCTTGCACTTTAACAACATGGGATCATATGCCTATTTCAAAACTTGTAACCTATGAATTTGTCCCGCAATTTTTAACAAACACACATAACATCATTTTCTACATTGATAATTTTGGTCTAACTGCTTCACAGCAGTTTTGTGCGTCAAAAATATTCGTAACACTGTTAATTCCAGACAAGCTTGCATTATTAGTCTAAAGTAAGAATTTTGTTGTGGAGACCGGTGGCTTTTTGAGGAGTATTAGCATAACACCGGTCAATATAACCTGAAATATGGGCCCACATTTTGGCTTCCTGTATGTGAAAATTTAGAATTTTTGCAATATAAGCATATAATCTTGCGTTTCGCAATAGAAACGCAATATGCGCATAAATGTCAATGTATCACTATTTTTTGTAATTTGTGGGCGAAAAATATAATTTCAGACATGCTTTACCCTATTAACATATTTTGAATTGCTTTAAAAATTATGTCCAATTAGGATTTTGCAGTTTGTAGTGGCAAATATTATTGTGCAAAAGGCTGCGGACTTCTTTCTACATAGTGCGTAAAAACGTTGCGAGGAATGCCCTCCAGGCCAATCATCAAAGTCCCGGTTGGAATATTGGGGAAAAACCAGCACACTGGCACAAACTTATTTATTATTTATTGCATATTCAGTGCAAGATTATTTTCTCTACTCCTAGTGCACATAACATAGCTGTCATCTCCATATTTTTTTCAGCACTGACCTTGCAGTCTACTCGTCTTGTTTTACCGTGCAAATTTAATTTCGGTTATATCAGTGTCAGCTTCATTCATATTCGTTTTTACATACAGGCAGAACCATGATGCGTCCTCCCGCAAATTAGGGTGTGCGTTAATTAAAAGTGTTAAGAGGCTGTTTTTCAACAATATTACCTCCGTACTGAAACGTTCCGTATATACGGAATTATGGGAATACGCAGTTCATACGGAGTGTTACGCCTCCAAGTGTAATGAAAGTAGATATTAATTCCACAAAAAAGGGAACCATATGAGTTCGCACTATATCAACGCTTGGCGCAGTTTTCGTGTTTTTCCTTCAATAATAAGCAAAATCATGCTGCGTATTATTTCCGTATAATCCGTATATACGGAATTCATACGGAAAATGATTTAGCGGTTCTAGTTATCATACAGACTTAAAACAGGTGTCAAATTTTTCAACAGGTATGCACTGTTTCATTTTCATGTGCTTCTCAAACATCTTCCTTGTTTTGTGGCGGCTTTGTGTCATGCTAGGAATGTACTCCGCATTCCCATAATTCCGTATATACGGAACGTTTCAGGAGGGCTCGCTGTTCATAAAATACCTTGATATCGCGTTTGTAGTGCATTTTGTTGTTTCAGCAGCTTCTCGTACAAAAGCCGCTTAAAAAGGTGTCCATAAACCAACAAAACTACCAAAAGAGTATCAAAACGCTATTGCTTTTCTCACCAGCCGCAGCGTAGAGGGTCGGTAGCCAGTCCGTGATGTGCATTAGTTGCTGGGCGATGTGAGGCTTTTTGATAAATGTGCTCCATACGAAGCCAACACCACGGACGCCCCCCTCCCACAGCGTTCCTTTGGACCCTCGAAGTGGCCAATTCGAGCCAGCACTGTCGTCGACACCGCCAGCAGCCGCACCGTTGTCGGTAGTAACCACTAATATTGTGTCCTTGATGGCATTAGTGAAGAGCAAGGCCTTCATCAACTCGCCAATGCTGTCGTCTAAAGCCGATACCATGCCTGCGCGCGAAAGACCAGAATGTCGTCGCACGGTGTTCGCCTGCCAGAGAACCTTCATGATTAGCATGGAAAACAAAACGTCTTCCCGTTGATCAGTAAAATTCAGTAAAATTGACAGTTGGGCTAGTTGATGTTGATGCATCGTAAGTAGCGCCTGAAACGGAACGACAGAAAAGAAAACACACGACGGCGCTAACTCGCAACTGATTTTGATTCCCGTCGATGCCTGAAGAAATCGGTTGTTGAAAAGAAATATTTTGAACATTGTATATTAGAGAGTTATTTCTTTTACATCTGAATGATAAAAACGTCTGCAAATTTTTCCGATATTGAAAAATTATATTAATTCTTTCTAATAACGCCATTTTAGGTCTCTCATTAACTGTAGGCCTTAAGAAAGGCAGCAAGCTACGTGAATTTGCAAGATTTGGCTCCGGTCAAAAGGACTCAATATCATCCTGTACACATCCATTATACGAGACAGGCTTGCCACATAACGCAAAACAATGTGCAACGGTCTAGAAAAAAAAGACGAACCAATATATTAGTACTTCCTCAACGGGAGTATTGCAGTAGCTAGAAACTCTAAGGCCGCTGGCAACCCGCGCATAGTATAGTCTTCATATCTGATGGGATGACTACACGCACCATATATGTATATATATATATATATATATATATATATATATATATATATATATATATATATATATAATATATATATATATATATATATATATATATATATATATATATATATATATATATATATATATAGGGAGTAGTAGAACTTTGAAGATGGTAGAGAACACAAGAGAAGAAAAACTTTGAACAAGGTAAAAGCACGATTGTGGCCTACGTTTCAGCAAAGAGAACTTGCTTTCCTCAGGGCAATCTCTCGCCCTGATGAAATCTCCCTGAGGAGAGATTGCCCTGAGGAAAGCAAGTTCTCTTTGCTGAAACGTAGGCCACAATCGTGCTTTTACCTTGTTCGAAGTTTTTCCCTCTTATATATATATATATATATATATATATATATATTGCTTGTTGACGCTATGTACCTAGAAAAGACCGCGTTTGTGACGCCGGACTCCTGGTACCAATTTAAGGTCATGCTGTACGGTCTTTGAAATGCACCTTCGACATTCTAAAGTTAAACCAACTGGTAAACCAGTACAACAGTACTTAAAGCAGTATGCAAACGTAAACCAGAACATAAATTCCAGAAATCCAACCTGCGTATACTCTTCGTTTTGGGTTCCTAATGTAGCTGTGCTTGGCGAGATGTTCATTTGGTGCCTCAAGTGGAGAATAAGCATTGCCCACGTGGACGGCCGAGTAGCACAAGTACAGAAATATAGGCTGCGAAGAAAAAAAACGAAACGTTTGATATCCCGTTATAAAGGTCAGCTTCCGCATTGTATTGTATATTACGAGCTAAAAAATCCTGTTAATTTCAGATACATGAAGTTGCTAACATCATGAAGATATGACGCTCTAATCAAAAGCAAGAGTTTATGTATACGCAGAGAAACATATAATTGCATTTATGCCAATATTAACCCGAACTCTACGTAATAGCAACCCTCTAAACCAATATATTTTTAAGCCACATAAATGCCGCCGAAAAGTATTGCGACTAGCAAGGTGGCACTGCGTGCCATGCCACTGTAATGCCAAATGACCTTTTAGGGGGCCTAATATATCAGTCGGGGTCTACTTCTCTCCCTCAATATGCTATCTAAGTCCCCTGTCCGTTTCGCCATCTCAGTTTTCTTTACTAGCTGGTAATTGCATCTTATAACTATGCCAAGTACCACCTTTTTATAACCCCTAGAATAAGTTTTTTCCTGTAGCAATAGTTTTCACTAAGCTTCTTAGAGGGGAGACGTGGCCATTTTCCTGCCGTATGCGTTTTCTAAGCCGATACCTTTCCTTCTCGCAAGGCTATATTCTTAGTGTTTGCTTTCCGACTTACAGGTACGTACTTCGACTGCGAATTGGCAGCGCCATGTAGTTCTTTAAAAAGCTATCTCACGCAAGAAACATATTCCATCGCGTTTCCAGGGTTTCTGTTGCAAAATAGAGGCCACGTGGTTAGAGGCAGACTTCTGGCCAGATCAACCTGCATTCAGCAATTTATTTTGTACTTTTATTTTGTAATTTTAAAGGATTTTTCTAGAGAGAATCTGCTTCCTATTCGCTCTATTCTAAAGCTGAGGAAGTTTATTTTTATCTTTCTGCCTTAATTCTGCAATACTATTTGTCGGAACACAAAAGCTTAAACTAGCAGCCTCAAAAGTGGAGACCTCCTGGAAGCTGAATATATATAATTAAAAAGTATGTAAACAAAGCAACGTTTTTCACTTCAATCATCTATAGCACATGATAGGCTAAAGACAAGACTAGACATGATTGTACGAGATGATAGACAAAATAGCCGTGTTGCATTGTTTACTCCACGGTCGACATATATCTGTAGCATAGAGAGAGCATACCTTCTTCTGGTTTCTATTCTTCAGCACTTCGATGGCTTTTTCCGTGTAAAGTGTGGTAGTGTATTTTCCTGCAGACTCTTCGTCAGGTACCATGTTGTTCCACATGTCTAAACCCCAACCTGTCCACGTGTCGTTATTCGCGTGAGAAATCTGTTGAGAAAGAAGCGTAGAAAACAAATGTTCTCGTGCAACTTCATCTGAGATGCGCACTGCTAAGAAAATTGTACTCTAATTTAATTCAAACACTGTTCACGAATTTTTTTTAGGTGAGATATATTTTATTTCATTTTGTCGTTTGTACATCGCAGGGCCGACGATAAAAGCTGCATAGAAGCAGCTTGACAAGCCCGTCAGCCCAATTCAAATTCTAAGCAGCAGACGGCAATTTGCATGCTGTGCTGCTTCTACAGCAGTCAACACAAAACACGAAAATGTCGTAATTCTGTTGCGGTACGAAAAATATGCAAAGGAAAAAATTTATGCACGCTAACGACTAAACAAGATACGATATTGCATTCTAAAAATGTGAGAAGGCTACACAAAAAACACGGTTTTTGCTGAAAAAAAACGAGGCAAATACTGAAACCAACTTCTCTATATACAAGGCACAAATACTGTCAGTCTACAAAGATGCACTGGTAAACAAAAAGTGATCATAAAAGAGTATACATATTAACTACTGCATACAACAGAAACAAGCCCTTCAAGAAAAATATTTACACCAATCAGGAAATTACATGCTGTGATACATAACGCATTAAAACGTGGCACATAGAAAAAAATGTTAGTTATTTAAGGCCCGAAGAATTGAAAAGTAGAAGTACCAAAGAAGAGAAAGAACAAAAGCAAGGAACTGTTTATGTTTAAACGACCGAGATAAATTTAATTCGAATGTGAACTTTCGCTTAGCCTCAACATTCATAATTTCACGCTTCTATATTCGTCGATTCGTTGACAACTGACTGTGTGCGCGATCCCAACAAAATAGGCCTGGATAAACGCCCTGGAAGCCCCTCCTGCAGCTAATTGAACTAAAAACTGTCTGGACAAGTAGAGGTTTTTTTTCTGCAGCCTTAACAGCAATGAAGTGTGGGTTCACACGCGCCTCCATTCCGGACCGCGTGTGCTAACTATAACGTCCGAGTTGTTCATCAATCAATATGTTTTAGCTGGACCGGCTGGTTGAGGCTTTCCCCCATATCGTTGCAAGGGCAGCAACTTATGTTTCTACCCGAAAGAACTAAAACGTATAGGTGACTGCCCTATTCAATGTATTTACTCGATGCAGATGACGTTCTTACCTAAACATCTTTACTTTGCCAAGCGGTAAAGTAATGCACTTATAGAGCATATTGTTCAGTGGGCTGTAAAGTAAAGTAGAGCTTATAGTGAAACTGTGTACCTTAAGTGTGCCTTACGTGTGCCTTAAGGCAGTAGGTACACTTAAGGCAGTAGATACACAGGGTGTATTTCGTCGGAAAAATTGCAGCAATTACGAAGGCTACGCATTAAACAGTACTTTGTAATTTCACGCCGTAAATACAGGGTTCTTTTAACCTGTGGCACTAGAATAGATCGTATTTCGCTCAAACGTTTCGTTTGTACTTTACTATAACTCTTAAACGTGATTGTTCCCGTGGAGACCCACTGCGTGCTTTGTAAAATTTGTGTTTTTTTCCTGGATGAACAATTACCATGGCGCCCGGGCTACAATCAATGCGCAAAACGACTGTGCTGAGGCAAGCCTGGTGACAGCGACCAAACCAAAGCAGATTAATGCGTATACATGTTTTTTGGAGCCGTGACTAAATATGTTAAACCACCTTGGGGCGCGGTTTTTGCCGCACTAGTACCCTTTGCCAATGGGAATTGACATATGCAAATCCCCCCACACCTGAGTAAGGAATTGTTTTATTCAAGTGCAAACACAAATAGGTTGTGCGCAGGCGAGCCTTTAAGGCCGAACCTTTTCTTTAACTGTTTCAAGCTTGCTTCTCAAGCCTCCGGCCAGCCATAATCAGGCATCCGTCAGAGCGAACCATGACTTTTTAACAGTTCCTAAGTCCATTCTTTGCCCGAGTAGACCATATATAAAAATAGAGCCTTAATACTAAAAGTGAGGAAGAAGAGGAGTACTTCGTTTCCAGCACGACACCTTTACCAAAAATTGCCAATAGTAAACCGGATCTGCCAAAAGCAGAAAAAATAACACATCCCTGATTACGTAACTAACCTTAAAGCAGGTCTTTCGTGGACTCAATATTCGCACTACAGCCCGTGCTTACGGAACACTAAATAGGGCACGCGCTTCGTTGTTGTCTAATCGTCGCTAGAGCGACTATTATTTCTTGAAGCCCATTTTTGTCCATCATATGGTCAAGGCCTGACCCTTAATTTGACCATAGCGGCCGCATAGCAGAGAGGCAGGACTCTTTGTGCCCTCGAGGTCCTTCCTACTAAAGTTTCAACCATAAAGTGTCATACTAATACATACTAGAGAGAAATCTGGCGCTACATTCGCGGACCGTCGTGGGCGCCGTCATCACAGCTAGCGACGTTCCTCGCCTACTTGGCTTGATTAGCCACTGTTGTGCCAGAGCGTCTGGCCCAAATGCGTTGCACAAGGCGACGCGCCGACAGCGAGGCCTGGTCACGCCTCGTCCAAACCGGATCAAACCGCCGCGGCTGGATTGCCCAGATTTCTCCCACCGCAAAGGCGCCTCTCCCTTTCGTCGCCGTGGTGCGGCCGAATCCCGCATCTGAGAACGACCAAATAAGGGCATGTCACTACGCCTGGAGGTGAGGTCACGGAGACGGCGGGGCATCGCCCTCCCTTACCCCATTGGCGGCGCAGCTGACTCACCGCTTCGCTACCATTCGTCGGAATTCAAACTTCAGGCAGCGAGAGCCCTGATTGGAGCTATTCGAACTTCTCGGAGCCACAACGAACTTCCCGGGGTATAAAACAAGCCCGGAGGCTCTCATCGTCGGCATTCCTCGACGGCTTCTCTCCGGCGGCACTTTTTGAAGACACCGAGTGAAAGGGTGCTGTCGCCTTTGTGCGAGTCATGTAACGTTTGCTTACCCTGTACATTCTGTATATAAATGTTACTTCAACTTTTCGTCGGCTCGAGGACTTCATCGCTCTGCTCTGCGCCGCGTCGATAGCGGACGGAGCAAGGCAACGTCACTACACCGGTGACTGCGCTCGGATAGCCAGTCGCAACAGTGGAGGCGGTGGTGAGATGGCCAATTCCTAACATCGGTGACGAGCTGGATGCGAGTCACAACCTGGGAGCAGCGCTGGGAAGGTCATTCCCAACACCACATGGCTTCTTTTTTGTCTCCAAGCCAAAATCAACAAAAAACTGGTACCATTTTTTTTTCTTTTTAAGCTTCCCTATAATCACTGGCAAATATTTTTTTTGTTTAGTCTCATTTCTATAATAACAAAAAAACTGATTCATCTTCTACGGTAATATTTTTGCATTTTTGCAGCCAGCGGCAACTTCTTAGCCTGTTCATGAGCCATGCCAAGGACAAGTGGAATGTGCCTGCTTGGTACATGACAGAACGCCAGCTGAAGCGCAGCTCCCCTAGACGGTGGCGACAGATTTCCCTACAATATATATTAATATGAAACTCGATTATTTCACCTGTATTGTTTACCCTAACTTTTATCCGAGTAATGGAACTTCTAGCATAAGAAGCTGCCCCCCACCCTTGAGTATTTGGTTGGGTAAGTGTTGCGACATATTATCGCCGTTCTGACGTAAGACGCAATAACGTGTAATTGCTTGGCGTACGTTTTAAAGCCGGATGTTGTTCCTGAAAGCAACCGTTTTCTTTCTATACCGACTATCTAGAGAATTGGTATTCTAGTCACTTGCACCCAAAACACATCCAGCTACAATTTTAATTGCATACAAAAATACGTGTGTTGAGTGAGTGAAAAACTTTATTAAAAGAGAGGCCATGAGGCCCTGGGGGTAGCAAGGATGAGCGGAAAAGGGGAAGGTTCACATATTTTCCATAATGAGTGCCTTTAATGAATATTCTAAAGACTCAATCTCGACACTACTCATTACGCAAAAATGCGTTAAACATTTTTACGTGAAGTCACGAACGAGTGTTCATTGCACTGAAATGCACTTTTAACAGCAACTTACCGACAACGCTGTATGATCTATGTAGTCCTGGCGCTCTGTATATGAACCGTAGTGGCTGTCGAAACCACGATACGTGGGCGTGTGATTTGCGGTCATGTGTCCAAGGTGCCACTGCCGGGAAAGCGTGGTATTTAAACACTCTCAAATCATACGTCCCAGCATATCGGTAAAAATGCATACACACCCACGTTTATAAATAAATGTGCATACATATTGTCACTTAGCCAAAGACAACGCAGCTCTGTTGAAGGAGAAATAAGTTTATTGGAGCGAACTTGTGCTCCCCTAACAACTCGAAGAATACACAAGCGGCGAAGCAGCAGTCTAAAATGTGACGTGCGGAGGCGAGTGTCGGCAAACCGAATACCATGGCGGCTGCCCTAAGGGCATATATCTTTCGGTGCGATTGTTTCTCGAAACGACGAATTACAACGAGAACAATGGAGATCAAAGAAGATTTTTTTAGGCTGGTGACATAAGGGCCAACCATTGTTCCTACCAAACTAAGATAGGCCGTCTGGCATTCAAAAGAAAGGGAAGGATACACTTTGCTTGAAACACCTATAACACAGCCGGGTCACGGCAATGTATATTGTTTATTTGTGTGTTCATGTATGTAAACTTCTGATCTTTCCCATTTCTGCGCAACATGGTAATGCTTGTGGAGTACACTCCTGTTGGTAAGCATATAACCGCATTGACGACCTTGCTGTACCCCGGTCGAACAAGCCCGTGGCTACGGGGGGCACCTTTAAACGCATGTTAATATTCTAGGCCACCTTAAAACAAAACTGCCACATGAAACAGGGTAATCAAATTTCAAGTCACCGGTGACGCTGGAAATATAGTGGCTCACCTTTCCAATTGCATGTGTTTCGTAGCCTAATTCCTTTAGGTACTCCGGTAACAGCCTAAATGTCAGAGGCAGTCCGTACGGCTCCATTGCATGAATTTCATCGTGTTGCAAACCTGGAAAAAAGTAGTATGTCCACCTCCTGTCGTTATATTCACCACACTTCAGGCGATGCTAATAGAAACATATGTAGCGTTTAGTTAAGCCCAGACAGTTCGTAGCCCCACAAACACCAGAATAACGTGCAAAATAGGAGAAACAATGTAAGTTGTTTGTCGTTCTTGTCTTCAACGCTTCTTAATGGAAATTCTTTTTTTTTTGTATAAATGGCCATTTAGTGAGCTAAGCACACGTGGGCGTTTTGCACCTGCAAATGACTGTCGGTGCTTTAATATAGTGCGAATGTACACGTGCATGAATGGAACGAAGTACGTCGTTTGCATGGCAGTAAAACATTTATCAGCCTTCTGCTCTGTGAAACAGGAGGAGAGAGGAGCTTTGGTGTGTTTTACCTCAATCCAAGCACCCGTGTATATGTAGCTATTCTAAACCGTCTTGACTCGAGCGATAATGCGCGTGACCGAGGCGCAGCCGAAGGAGTACATGAAAGAAATCACTTTTGTTTTAGGGCGCAGCCCAGGCGGCCGTCTCTGGGCTGAGCCGCGTTTTCGTCGTAACCGAATGAACGATTGAAAGGCCGAGTAGTGAAATAAAGCAAAGGAGGAGAGTAGCAAATTTGCGAGTGGAGGGCGGTTCGCCGTGGCGACGCGAGCGCTCTCCGAAAGTGTGCAGTGGGGGAGGGGAGTAGTATGCTGTGCCCGCACGAAACGCTCGTCTGCGCGACGCCGGCGAAAACGTGAGGGGGCGGGTGCGTGACGATGGTGCGTGTGCCCTGCCTAAGACGCGGGTCGCGGTCCCTTCCTGAGACGCACTTCGCGCCGCCGACGGAGAGGCTCATCATCGCTGCCGTCGAGAGAACCCACGAGTTAGTGCTGCCTCAGCGCACTGCTGCTGCGCCCAAGTAACGCATCAGGGAGCGTCGTAATCGCCAGCAATTTTTTTTAATTTCCTGTTAAGCATACTTTCTAGTTTATTATCTGAATAAAACTTGGGAGGCCTAACGTTTTATTTCACTGGACAAACATGGGGCTGTCCCTTTCTCTCCCGTAGATGTCAATGTATCGACAGCAGACATGAATCCCCAGTATTTATAACTTCAATGGGAACCACGTAATTACGATAAATAGGCAAAACTTGCCACATTATTAGATTCGTCTTAGCGGCAAATTTGTATATAATTTGTTTCGAGATATTTAAGGTAAACCAGAGGTACAACCATTTTCTAAACCATGCTTACTTCACTAAACGGTTACAGAACTCCCGCGGGAGTTCTATAAAGTTCAAAACTTCACAGTGAACTGATAAAATATGACAAGTAAATGAAACTTCGAGTAATACCAACATCGTCATGCGGCCAATTATACTTTCATTACTTTTTAAGGTTTGAAGGTACCTACATTATATCGAGAGCTACAGAGCATTCGCGAGAAATAGAAGACGCAACTGTTTTCTTGTCGAAGGCGGCGCGCAGACGGCGGACACCAACAACCACCTGGGGGCAGCTATATATATATTCGCTGTAAAAGCCTTTTATCCTATCCTCCTAATCACGTTTGAAAATATATATATTCGCTGTAAAAGCCTTTTATCCTATCCTCCTAATCACGTTTGAAAATATATATATTCGCTGTAAAAGCCTTTTATCATATCTTCCTAATCACGTTTGAAACATTTCAGTTCGAATGAAGCGTTAAAAAACTACCACAAGAAGATCAGCTGTCATTTAATGAAGATAACTGCGCGCGACGGTGCAGTTACGTTATCCGGAGTTACCGCATTAGCTCAGGTATGCTCTAGGTCGTGTAAACTAAGGGTAAATTAAATTCAGGTTATTTATTATCTAGTTTGTTTGCTCCAGTCGCCTAACGTAGGGAGATTGTGACGATAGAAAAATTGGAAGCCACAATTCAGTTCTCGTGGAGAAATCCAAGTGCAAAATCTTCTATCAACTGATTTTCTATCTATCTTCTGTCAAAAATTCTATCAACTGACGAGGTGTCATATTTTATACGAACCAGCACTAACAACATCACCAGGTCAATCTGATTTCGGATCACATTGAACGCGACCGCTAATCTTTTTCGCCTACTATTATACCTACGCCAAAAGATGTAACCTGTAATAACAAATTCCTGGCTTCTCATTTCCATTAAATTTTGGTATGGAATAAAACAAACCCAAACCCAAGTAACCTCTTTTTACTCCTATTTTGTGAGAGCTACGTTCAAAGTTTGCTCACATCTGCAGCACGAATGGTTGAATGCTACTGCTCCCGGACGTAAGAAAGTGTTAGCGGTAATACAGGACAAGTAGTGCAAGTTGACCTATTCCACGGAGCAATAGCAAAGCAGGAGAGGTAACGTCGCTTCCTAGAGAGGCGCGATAACGTCAAAAGCGCTTGGCCAAGGTTAAATAAGCTAGCGGCATCTGTCGCGGGGGAAGAAACTGCCCGGCCACCGCGATCATCATTTCACTGCGGAGCCCACGGAATAAATTGTGACCTTCGACCATCAGCCGCCGCTACCCTCTCCGCCGCCGTTGCAGCTACACGGCTTTGTTGTCCGCGTCGGTTTTCATTAAAGGGACCCTGAAACATTTTTTTTTCAACTTTTATTTGACATCTTAAATGCTTGCAGAACATGGTCACCCAACACACCCACTACTTAGATTAGGAGGTCGCAAGTACCTCAGCCAAAAATTACTGTTCTATGCCCATCAGATAACTTGTAAACTCGCTTAAAATATTTCTATCTCCTTCGCGGTCTTGACGTTCTTCGACGGCTGGAATTACGTCACTAAGGGCTATCTAGCGGCCGTGGGCCGGTTTTCCTTCAGTTTCCGTAATGAATGCTTTTCTATACGGAAGGCGTATTTGGTGCGACGAGCAAATCACGAAGTGCCGCTCCGTGCTGGTGATAACTATAGCTTTCGCAGCGGGTCCAGACGCAAAGGAAAGAGTGAAAGCGCTTATCTAAGGTGTTGCAGGGTCCCTTTAAGACACTATCTTGTCGCCCGTCCGCGCCCGCCGAAATGGGCTGTTTCCCCTCCTATATATATATTCTTGCTCCGTGACGGTATCTACCGCTTGCTAAGTGAGACTAATAGCACACACGAGTCCCCAGAAAGCGGCCCGCGGGCTTCCTTTTAATAACATTACCCTTAAACACTGAATGCACAAACGTTTTCTTACTAGCTCAGAAATATCGTACATTTGTTTAAGTACTCTCTGGTTTGCTTACCTAAGTGAATTGGATATCTTCCCGTCAGAAGTGCGGCCCTGGAAGGCGTACACAGAGGCGTGACGTAGTAGTTGTTTAGTATCACGCCGTCGTTAGCCAGGACATCCAGGTTTGGTGTGTTTAGCTGTGTCGACACATGAAAGCTCACGTCTCCCCAACCTGCAAGTGTATCAAGAGCCACTTTAAAACCATGCCTAGTAGGTTCGTAAATAGGTGTCAGTGCAGTCAATAATGAAACTGAGCCACGCAGAAATGTTTGTATTATAAACGGCATTTAATAAATACACAGTTAGATTGCAGTTATAGTTTATGGCAGCGTTTGTTATAGAGCGTCTTTTTTTACCTGATAATCACACCTACGACTTCAGCATGTATTTACTCCACCTACACTCTGGCAGTGTTCTCTACTTCACCTGGTCATAGTACCTTAATTCATGAAAAAAACACATCCGTCTTCTTTTAACAAGTTTTTATGCAATCCGCAGGAGTTTCCGACATTCACGTCGTCTGTCTGAAGGTTGGTTTTTCTATCTGTTTATATGGTACCTGAAGCGGCATGCAATAAGCCTAGCCATGCTCTCCTTGGCTTTTTATCACAGCTGATGAGCTCCTGTGCTTCCTCTCAGCGTAACCCAATGAGGAGAGCCAGGGTAGCCAAGAAATCCTGGGGAACCCCGACTTAAAAACGCCTCCGCTCCCCACCCCCTTGGGGGGCGCCCAGACGTCAGAAAATAAAGCTCGAATTGCTAAATCCTCTGTTAGTTTTTGCACAGGTCATTTGGAAGAAAGAAAATAAATAACTATGAGTATATTACCACGGCCACCCGTTGATATGACATCGAAGCAACGCCCAAAGTCATGGAAGTGTTCCACACTCTTTAACGACAAGAGTACTGAGAACTAGTTATCCGCGCGAGTTACCGGGCCCATCTAAAGACAAAGATGTGGCAAAAGTACTATGTTATTCTCGCTACAATACGAAGAGGCTTTTAATGTAGTGTCACTTCTTAACGCATTGAAGAAATAAAAACTATCGTAATCTTTCTTGTTTTTGTTACTGCTCATAGTTACTAGACATTAATTTACCTAGAACGCGCAACTATTTTTCTTTCAGAATGACCGCAAGTGAAAGTGCCACCCTTATTGTTTTGCAAAGTGCGTGTTCTTGAGCTCTCATTGACAATACCTGAACACGTTGCCATGACAAGATTCTGGCATAATCTGTTAAAATTGCTTGTAACGGTGTAACCTTAGGCGTTTTACTTGCGCCTATAAGCACAGCTGGTTCACCGTCTGCTGCTCTCCAATTCAATGGCGTTTCTCATGAAGCGGAAATAGCAACGTTAGAACACACATCAGCAAAATCTGTTACGTAAAAACATTTTTTGCAGTGGGCAAAACCAAACAACGTCCGCAACTCAATTTTGTAAGCTTCATGGCGTAAGGAAACCCATCTCAACACAAATGTGCTGCGCGTAGTTTGGAGGCAACACAATTTTCTTTCGACAGAAATAGTCCCTGTTATCATTATTATAAAGTTTAAAACTTACCAATGCCGAAGTATTTATGAAACATAGTGACCATAATATCGCGGGATGATGTAAAAATGAAACACGCATGCCAAGAGTAACCCGCGATTTTTTTAGGGAAGTCGCATCTTGGCACCTTAGTAGGGCACTGAGGAAGCAATCGAAACACCACTTACCAAATCGTCGACGACAATGACCACTATGTTCGGGCGACTTTCGGCGCCAGTATGCTGAAATATTCCGCATGCTACGCACAGTGTCCACGCATAAAAACCAAAAACGTTTGTCATGGTTCACAATGTTTGCTAAGCACCTTTTAGTCTCTCAATGCATATAAAAACGAAATGTCTTCATGTTCATGTCAATGCGCGCAAAGTAAGGGGTGTTCTCCGATACGGCTAAGCGAAGAAAAAATGTCGATTCAGACAATGCACGGTATCGGAGCAAGCACCCCCAAAGGAAGACGGGGCTAACGGATAGCACCGCAAGCTGCGTAACCAGAGCCCTAATCTAGTGTTTCGCTGGGAAGAGAATACAAGACGGGTTTGGGAATGAGGATCCCACTTGGAACGGAAACGTTGGCTGCGTAATGCAATAGGACGAACATGAACAACCAATGCGCCCTTACAAAGAGACAGCGTCCTAATTTATGTAAGCTAGGGGTTGTACTAAATCATCTAAAAGAAAAGATGCGCTGCTTGTGGACTCCTTCATATGTTTGTAAATATCATTCACGGCGGATATCCCGAAGTTCATAATTCACGCTTTTTACTGATGCAAGATCAAGTGTTCGATCCGTGTAACATTTTTTTTTTTGTGACACACGTACTCAACATATCTTGACTGAACCGTTCGGAAAAGTATAAATCACCGTGCGCCTTAAGCGTTCATCCCATAAGTTCATAAAATTCGTTTACAAAATTTCCAAGTTACGGGACAGGTCAAAAAGAAAAACACCCAATTGCACCCCAGGCCTTAACACAGATGCTGTTTGGCACATCCGGCACTGTAGGACCGAACGCGCAGTGAACTTCGATGCAGCCAAACTCTCCTTCTATGATCCCCCAATGTTTCATCATTTGTGTGCTGCCTGATATCCTAAGTGGTTCTAATTGTATTTAAAATTAAACATAAATAGTTTTATAATGTTGCGCACATTTTTAATTGCATGGTTGATGGCATGAATATCGTTCAATGTTAAAGTAGCTTTCTTGAATGCAGCCTGTTCTCACAGGTGGCAAAAGTTCGAGCTGTCGCTTATGCGAAGAAAGTACACCCTTCTCAGCTTGTATATGTTCTAATTGTATGTATATATGTATATGTATATCACCAATGTACATGTTTCATAATTAACGCGTGAGCTCCCATACCCACATAAATTTACTCGAGTTGCGCCTGAATGATGGTATTGTATTTCTTTTTTTTCCTTTGTGAGGTTTCCTTCCGTTGTTTTATTTGTATCGCCCACTTCTCCTGAAAGCCTGGTTCCCAGGCTAGCAGTAACCGTTGAAATAAATAAATAAAAAATCAATAAATTAATTACTTATATTTAATAATTATAAATAAATAACTAAATATCATTGGGTAAGCTTGCAGAACTGTAGTTTTATTTCGAGCATGAAATAAAAAAATATTTCCTGCTCAAAACTAGTTTTATTTCATGCTCGAAATAAAACTACAGTTTCGAGCATAAAATATACTTTCCTGTATTTCATACCTTCAGTACATGAGGGCCCTCTGCGATTGTGCCAATATCTCTGCAAGATTTCCTACTAAAATATATGCACTATGGTTTATTAGACCGACAGTTACGCCGTATTCTGCTGCTGTTTTTGCCTCTTTTTGTTGTTTCGATTCCTTTTTACAGTGCATTTTCCAGCTCGCCTGTATTTATTACTGGATACTGCACAACAAAATTATTCGTTTCAAATCTGCTCACTAAGCCAGTGTCGTAAGCGGATACATTTTATTGAACGTCTTTCCAATCATCCATTATATTTTCCGTGATCTTTGTTCTATTGACCTCCACCCGTTTTAGCGCATATGTTGCACCTATCCCCCAATGTTCATAAACCTATAAATTAAATAAACGACCTCCAAGAAAAAACAGTTTCTAAGCGAAATAGTTTATCTTTGAAAGCAGGCCAGGTTTATCATGCCTACAAAAACCGACAAGAACGAAATGCGCTGATGACTTTTAGCCCTTGCTGGCAGTAGTGTGGCAAAAAAACCTCAGAAGTACCACGGGTGTCACCACCTCCGGGAGCACTGCATTTTCGGGTGGGGAGGAAAAGACAGGTGAGCCACGTCAGTGGAATCACTTCCATACCGCGACGGGACAATTTCTGTTCTTTTTTGTGAAGTTGTCTCACCCTTTACCGACGCAGTATTTGAGTACGTATACAGCGCTAAACTTTGCGCATTGGCTGTAACAAATTTCATATTTATTACAAGACAAGAGCGATCCTTTGCTTTTTACGCTTCTTTTGCTGAAATGTCACCCCGGTTTCTTTTGCGCGGTATAATGCAGGCATGCATCAACCGAAGTGCCAGTGTGTAGCGAAGTACTAGTAATGCAGACCGGGGATGCTGCAGTACCTGGGAGCAAGCTGCTGCGTTTGTGGGTGGAGTACGTCGGCTCTTCGCTGCGAGCACTAGCTACTAGGACGAGCGTATGAGCTCCTCTGGAAGAAAGTCTTACGCGTCATTCCTAACATCCTCGAGCAATCATCCTTCAAAGCAGATCAGCGTATAATAGAGCTGGAGAAAAAATTGACAGGCACATCAGGAGCGCAAGGGCGAATCAAACTGACTACGATAGCTGCACAAATCTCCGCTGCCCAAAATTGCAAGACTGAGAGGTTCCAATCTAATGACTGCTTACAAGGAT
Organism: Haemaphysalis longicornis; assembly: GCA_013339765.2. Taxonomy (NCBI): domain Eukaryota; kingdom Metazoa; phylum Arthropoda; class Arachnida; order Ixodida; family Ixodidae; genus Haemaphysalis; species Haemaphysalis longicornis. The sequence continues at coordinate 84,897,264 of CM023455.1, read as the reverse complement.
GCTGGTAGTCCTCCAAAGCGGAATGTTTACAACAAACTAGCTTGATTACCGACAATAATATGAAATTTTTAAGTTCTTCATTAGTAAAACTTCCTTAGAACCATCGTCTGCTTCTCGCGGGAATCAAAAAAACTGTCTTTGTACTATTGTCTTTTAACCCTCAAACCACTACGTGGCCACAGGTGTCTACCATAGAGGAAAGAAAAACTTAGGCCAAGTACACACCCTGAATGAAGCCGGATATGCCATTTAAAGAAGTCTCCCTTCACTCGCCCACCTTTTCCACCTTGACGCGCTTTACCAGCCATTTGCACAACCTGTTCTTATCAACCATTAGATATCGGCTAGGCCGCGCCTTGACAGCGCCTCGTTAAACTGTCCTTTCTCCGCCGTTGTGGGGACGGCCATGCGACATCCACGACACTTCTTTCAACGCACGGTATGGATAAGGGCCTCTCCTAGGATCATATTTCCTCCATGGCGTCCACTTTGTCGTTACCAAAAAATATTTGTGGGCAGCACTTATGCGCCCGCTACTCAGGTTGCCTCATGCCTCGTAACCAAGCGAACGAAGGGGTCACTGAAGACAGATGAAAAATTCGCGCATCTCCACGAAGTGAATCACGACGAGTGGGCGATGCACTGGGGATCGTTCTTACCGTAAATCACCGGTGGCATTGCCCACTCGCGCATGTAAATGAGTGACAACGCGTGGGTACAGTATATACAATTCCAGTCCAATCCAATCCGACACAATTTAATTTATTCCAACCCAATCCTTTTCAATCCAATCCATATCCGATCCGATCCAATGCTCCTCGCGCATACGCAACACTGTGTACACGGACACCACGCCCCGGACAAAGCGATGTCCTAAGGTGCTTCGCCCCTAAAACGGAGGAGAAAAGTGTGCCGAAAGTGTGAGGTGGAGGGCGCCATGCCGAGGTGGCGCAAGACGCTCTCCGGCGGCAAGGCGCTATGAGATAAACGAGAGAATGAAGAGGCCACTGAAGATTAACCCGCACGAAAGCGGAGGATGAAAGTCTGGCGAAAGCGTGAGGGGAGGGCAATATGCCGAGGCCGCGCCACAAAAGCCCAGCATGCGCTACCTGCCCTCCTCGTTGCGTGGTTCATCCAAACCACTTGACGTTTGCGCGGGAGGTTCAAACACGATGTGCAACAACATGCTCGGCGCCGGCGACGCGCTCCGAGATAACGGCAGAGTAGAGTGCGCCGCCGTGCGTTTGCTGTTCACGCGATCACTTCCTGGGACGCAGCAGTTATGCACCGTGACCGAGAAGGCTGCACTTAGCGCTGCGCGCAAATTAATCATTGGGATGTACCCTAATCGTTAGCCTTTTTTGCGCCAGTCTAGCTTCGCTGTACGAAGCTCGCGATTAGACAAGGGGGCAGGGAGCGGTGCCCTACAGTCGCCACGCACAAAAAAAGCAACCGGACGAGATTTCTGCTCCTTCCGGATGATTCTTGCACCAAAAGCATGGTGGAGTGCTCCAACGTGCATTTACAAATACGGCCCCGAGCACTGAAACTGTCTCGGCGCCCTTTGCCGCGTTTCCGCGGCGTATACTGTGCCACCGCGAGGGCGGATCACGTGCCGTTATGACCTTTATGCGTCCACATCTGCAGCTCAAGCAGCTGAATCTTTTTTTCGTTATTCTCGTCATGGGCGAAACCTCCGGAATGGAGCGCCACGCTTGCGCAGTGGAGGAAAGAGGCTTCAGTGGCCGACAGCGGGCTCACGCGGGAAAAGACGCCGGGGAAGACTCCGGAATGGGACACTGCGCGTGCGCCCAGAGATCACCCTTAAAAAAGAAAAAAAAAGTGTTTTCAAGACTCATTTGTGCCAAATACTTCTGTATGTTGGAGTCGTCTTGCTTATGACATTGTTTATATACAAGATGCTGTTTTATTTAAAGTTGCTGTCACTAATTTTATTAGCATTTAGTTCAACAACGTCTCAAACGATGTTCATCATCATCATCACCATCACCAGCCTATCTACGCCCACTGCAGGGCAAAGGCCTCTCCCATTATTCTCCAATTACCTCGGTCCTGTGCCAACTGTGACCAATTTATCCCCGCAAACTTCTTGATCTCATCTGCCCATCTAACTCTCTGCCGCCCCCTGCAACGCTTGCCTTCTCTAGGGATCCACTCTGTTACCCTTAATGACCAGCGGTTATCTTGCCTTCGCATTACGTGCCCTGCCCACGTCAATTTCTTCTTCTTAATTTCTACTAATATGTCTTTAACACCAGTTTGCTCCCTGACCCACTCCGCTCTCTTCTTGTCCCTTAATGTTACACCTATCATTTTCCGCTCCATTGCCCGCTGAGTCGTTCTCAATTTAAGTTGAACCCTCTCAGTGAGCCTCCAGGTTTCTGCCCCGTAGGTGAGTACCGGTAAGATGCAGCTGTCATACACTTTCTTCTTCAGCGACAATGGAAGGCTGCTATTCATTATCTGAGAATGTCTGCCATATGCACCCCACCCCATTCTGATCCTTCTAATTATCTCTGCCTCATGGTTGGGATCTGGGGTCACAACTTGGCCTAAGTAGATATATTCGCTTACCACGTCTACTGCCTCGCCACCTATCTCAAACTGCTGTGCTGTCCCGAGGTTATTTATCATTACTTTAGTTTTCTGCATATTAATTTCAGGCCCACGGTTTTACTCTGTTCGCCCAATGCGGAAAGCATGCTTTGCAATTCGTCCCCCGAGTTACTTAGCAAGGCAACGTCATCAGCAAATCTGAGGTTACTGTGGTATTCTCCATTAACCCTTACTCCCACCTGTTCTCAATCCAACGTTCTGAATACTTCTTGTAAGCATGCTGTGAATAACATTGGAGAGATTGTGTCTCCTTGTCTGACACCCTTCCTTATAGGTATTTTACTGCTCTCCCTATGGAGGATGATGGTAGCTGTAGACCCATTGTAGATATCCTCTAGTATTCTTATATAATGCTCATCTACACCCTGGTTCCGTAATGCCTGAATGACTGCTAGGGTTTCGACCGTGTCTTCATAGCTCGACCCAAAGGGCCGTAAAGTGGCATATACTGGCGTTACACAGTTCACAAACACTTTATCACTGCGAAGCAATATATGTCTAACCCGCTTGAGTCACCCTTATGTGTTACAAACCCCCCATGTTTAGGGCACAGCCCTTTGTCACCTGTTCGTGGGTTGAGCGGCGTCGTCGTGTTCGTGAGCGAGTGAACGATGGCTGGACCAACGAATGAAAGAAAAAGTGAACCATGAAAGAAAGCAAAGGAGGAGAGTGTCGCGAAATCGGGAGGGGAGGGTGGTTCGGCGCGGCGGCGCGAGCCAGCGCTCTCCGAAAGTGTGCGGTGGGGGAGGGCAGGGGGCAGTATTTTGTGCCCGCACGAGGTGCTTGACGGCGCGATGCTTGGTGAAAACGTGAGGGGGGCGTGCGCGTGACTATGGTGTGCGTTCGCTGAAGACGCAGTTCGCAGTCCCTACCTGGGACGCACTGCGCGCCGCCGATGTATAGGCTCATCATCGCTGCCGTCGAGAGAACCCCCGAGTGAGTGCTGGGTCAGCGCACTTCTGCTGCGCAATACCGCATTAGGGAGTATCGTAAGCGCCAGCCAATTTTTTTTATTCCGGTGAAGCAGCTTTGCTCGGCGCTGCTGCGGCGCTCCTTTTAGCCACCGCCGACCCCTCTTTTTGTCGCGGTCTTTTACGTTTAAGCGGGCGCACACACGCGGTCTCCAGTTTATGCGTGCACGTGCAGGTAGGGGAGAGAGGAAGGGGGGCGTACACGCGAAGCTATACGTTTCATGCCCTCACTGATGGCATGTCCGCTGTGCTGGCGGGAGGCTTACACGTGGACGTCAAACAGCCGAATGCGACCTCCCTGGTGTCTTGACTGGTCGAGCAGATTGGGTTGTGCGTTACACAGACATAAGATGCCTACGACGCGGGAGGGAAACAGACAGCCCCATGTTTGTTCGCGGTAGTACAGCTCGCGTCCTTCCAAGTTTCAATCAGCTAAATGGCTAGGAAGTATGCTCAATCGCACATTGCAAACAAACGTGGATTGTTTCGTGCGCTCCGTCGACTGCGTCCAGCTTCGCAGGTCATCCATCCTCACAGAATGGAAGGGCGCTAATTTTTTTAACCGCGTGATTGACATTCAGATAAATACCGTGGCCACCCCTAGTCAGCTACGCCGATCAACACCTTGGCAGGATACAAGTGCTGCACATTTTTATTGTTTGCGATAACGTCCCCTCACATTACCAATCTCAAAGTGGTTGGGCGTGTGAAAATAAAAAACCTCTTCGCGTACCCAATAATAATTCAGTTATGGTAGGGTACTCGAACACCAATAAAAGCTGTCCGGAAAAGCGGTTTTATGTTTTTCTTGGCTGGCCGTACGGTTTGGGCGGGCACTGGAGACCACCGCTGTCCAGTAACACATGCGATTGCTATTATACACTTTCTCCTCGTCGATAACCGTAGCTCCGTTGCACACTAAAGGGACCCTGCAACACTTTCTATAAGCGCTTTCACTCTTTCCTTTGCGTCTAGAACCACTTCGAAAGCTACAGTTATCGCCAGTACGGAGCCGCGCTCCGTGATTTGCTCGTCGCACCAAATACGCCCTCCATTTCTGCTTTGTTTTTGTGGCTTTTTTAAGTTGCTGTCGAAAAGCGTTCATCGCTGCAACTGAAGGAAAACCGGCCAACTGCCGCTACATGGCCTTAGTGACATAATTCGAGCCGTCGAAAAACGTCAAGACCGGGAAAGAGGGAAAAATCTTTTCAACGAATTTACAAGTTATCTAATGGGCATAGAGGAGTAATTTTTGGTTGAGGTACTTTGCGACACCCTAATCTAAGTACTGGGTGTGCTGAGTGACTACGTTCTGCAAGAATTTAAGATTTCAAAAAAAGTTGAAGAGAAGTGTTCCAGGGACTCTTTAATACAGCAGGGCTTTGTTTAGCGATACCAGTCTGCGAAGTCGCGAGAAGCACGACTGATTGAAAAGTGTTCCGTTGCAGAAAAGACAATTATTTATCTGTGATGAGTCACTAGTTGAAGGCAGTATGCATTTACCTGTGGGTGTGAGTGGGAGACTTGTTAAGATTTCAAAAAGTTCTCAGAATATAAATTATTTGAGTATATTTGAGGAAACTGTTCATATGCGTTCAAAGCATTCTTTGTCGAAAATTTCATAGAAACGTCTCACTAAATGTTCCAGACAATTTACGTACCCACGATTAGTTGGCGAAAACAACTTTTTCCTAGAAACTGAAATATGTAACGAAAAGCAGCCACACTAACCGTCGGCGAAAAAGCTGAATCTTTCGGAAAAACCGGCGGCTTTTAAAAGAATAATCACAATGAAAAATGGCGCTACAACAAAAGTCTCTAATTAAAAATAAATAGCTCACGCATGCTTTGTGGCAAGCGTCATTCTGCATCATGAAATGCTAATGCACTTTCATCTGAACTGAATCGTGGCATGACTCATTAGAAAAAACTTGACGAAAGATGCCTTTGATTTTCAATGAGCAGACCGGAATATTTGCTGCTGTGCATAGCTCAGCAAAAATGGATGCCAGTCGCTCACACCGACTCAGAAAAATATATTTATCCTAACGCACTCACTCCCACTCACACTCGCCACTCCGCCCACTTCTCCCACTCCCTCGCACTCACGCTCGCCACTCTGTCCTCACCACTCGCACTCACTAGCACTCAAGCTCACCACTCGTCGTCACCACTCGCACCAACTCGCAACTACTCTCCCTCCCTGACGCTCTAAGCTAAGCACATACAATGGGAGAAAAATATTTTGATAGTGACACAGTATGAACAAAACAGGGGATATTATACAATACACTCCAGCAAATGTTATATTTTTTGTGAAATTCCAAACAACTTAATTTGAATTTTTTTCATGGCTCTTCGGCTGCCGTGCCATCATGAGTTTTGAATTTATTCTTCCTACCTGTCACACGGTGACTCTCCGTTTAGCGGGTGCCGCCTTACGAAGTGTGTTTTTTTCTTCAGGACTCACAGAGGTAAGCTGCAAAACAAAGCCGAAAGCTGGAACTTTTATTTGCTTCGATTTCTGCAGTGCGCTTTGAACAGAAAACAAAACTACGTGTACATATTTCTTATGCATTATATGCGATCAGAAAGCGAACATCAAAGAAAAAGTGTTGCACTCCCCTTATAAACAACGCATGTCTTACAGAGCATAGTCTTTTAGCATTACCGTAGATTGTAAACCTTCGGAAGCTTTTATAAAGCTGAGTCATTTAAATAACATGGGCTTTTGACAAAAAGTATCACGCTAATCAAGTGCCGCAGGCGCTTTCAGAGAAGTGCTAGCCAGGTACCAATACTGGGGCACTATAAAGCAGCAATCAAAACAACACTTACCAAATCGCTGACGACTATGAGCATTATGTTCGGTTTCGTTTGGGCGCCAATATACTGAAATATTCCGCACGTCAGAAGCAGTGTCCACACATCAAAGTGAAAAACTTTTCTCCTGCTGGGGAATATTCAGTCAAAGCCTGTCTGTACTTCAACGCAGATACGAAATGAAAACTTTTTTAAAGCAAAGCTTTCTACCTCTACCAGCCAACGGTTCTTTCGTGGCGTGCAGAATAAGGAACTCCCAATGCATTGCGGATGGAAGGCTGGTTTTCACACACGGAGCGCAGTGCAGATGGCCCGGCGAATTTACCCAGCGTTCCCCGCGTGCTCACGCCGGCGGGCGCATCGGCGCTACCCGGCTTTGTCGTCTGCTTTAGTGACAGTTGTTGTGGGCCTGTTTAAGCGCAGCCTCGCGTGCATTGCGCGCTTCCTTCGCACGGCTTGTTTAAATTGTTCGGCAGCACCGTCTAGGAAACCGGGAACGACGGAATTAAGTAGTCGTACGGCAAATATACGTTAAGGATTGGTTTGCAGGGTGGGAAAACCAAATGTAGAGACCATACAGACATCCGGCCGCTAATCCGTAACACTACCTTTTGGCACTGCTGCCACGAATAGAACTTCGTTTTCTAAATTGGTGAATACCAATTCGGTTTTCTATTAAAAAAGGCGAAAGGAGCAACTGGTCCTAATAAATAGCGATTATAACAGTTCCCTTAGCTTTTTCACACTTTATAAAACTTACTAAAATAACTAGTGTAAATCGTTATAAATGTGAAGACGCCACCGCCGACCTCCAGTGTATCGGAATCATGGAAGAACACGAACATCATCCTAATACATCAGAAAGGTGACATGAAGGACTTGAAAAATTACAGGCCGATCAGCTTACTGTCAGTCGTCTGCAAGGTACTTACCAAGGGAATCGCTAACAGAATTTCTGTCACCTTAGGTTTCAGTCAACCTAAAGAACAAGGAGGGATCCGTAAAGGCTATTCAACAATGGACCACACGATCAATCCGGTGATAGAGAAGTGCGCTGAGTATACTGAACCCCTATATATAGCCTTCAAAGATTGTGAGAAAGCATTTGACTCGGTCGAAACCTCAGCAGTCATTCTATCATTACGGAACCACGGTGTAGACGAGCATTATGTAGGAATACTAGAGGATATTTACAATGGGTCCAGAGCTACCATCACGCTCTATAAGGAGAGCAGTAAAATACCTATAAGGGAGGGCGTCAGACAAGGAGACACAATCTCTCCAATGTTATTCACAGCATGTTTACAGGAAGTATTCAGTACATTGGATTGGGAACAGGTGGGAGTAAAGGGTAATGAAGAATACCTCAGTAACTTCACATTTGCTGATGACGTTGCCTTGTTTAGTAACTCGGGGGAGGAATTGCAAAGCATGCTTACCGCACTGGACAAACAGAGTAGAACCGTGGGCCTGAAAATTAATATGCAGAAAACTAAAGTAACGATCAATAACCTCGGGACAGCACAGCGGTTTGAGATATGTAACAAGGCAGTGGAAGGGGTAAGCGAATGGAAGTAACGTATCTACTTAGGTCAAGTTGTGACTCCGGATCCCAACCATGAGGCAGAGATCATTAGAAGGATAAGAATGGGGTGGAGTTTACTCGTCAGGCATTCTCTGTTGAATCTACCGATGGGTATGAGCCAGTCATCACCATTCTCATCATGAAAGAACCCCTGTCAGTAAAGTGATGAACCCCGCTAATGGCAGCCATGGCCCAGGTCTTCCTTGTGTCGTTCTTCCGCTATATTTTTTGTTGCCTTGAGACCCGGGAAGACAACCTCACGCGACGAAGGAGACCACCAACGTCCCCTCCGGCTTCAGGTTCACAGAACCCCTCTCCTTTGACTGCTGTTTACGCTGCTCAGCCCCGCCCTCAGCCGGAGGTCAGCATGGCTGGCCCTGACCGCCTAGTGACAACCTACCGAATGCGTGCGTTTGATAAGCTGCGCCGGCAGCAGCGTACCCTTCACGGCGCCGGTACCCGACTGCTCAAGGCAGCGAATGAGCTTCTGGAAGCCCTGTCTCCATCTCCGCACGACTTGCAAGCGACCATTGATCTGCTTGAGAGCAAAGATGCCACAACGTACGAGATCGGAAGGAGAATCTTAGAACTGCTTGAATGTGACAAACTGGACCAGGACTACTACGACGCGTTGGCGTGCCGAGGAAAGATATGCCGCACCCTAATGTGGCTGCGCGATGCTTTGAAGGTCACAAGGTCGTCCGGCATGACCGTCGCCACCAGCGGCACGTCCGTCCAGTCAAGTTTCTTTTGACATTTGACCATTATGTCCAACGGCGTTCGCACGGAAACCGGTAGAGGCGACCCCTCTGGCGTCCACTTACAAACATCAACCTTGCAGGTTGTCCCACCAACGCTGCAGGTTAGCACGGTTAAGGGTGCACCGCCTGAACTGCAGAGGCTTGGGAGCCATTTCCAGGGGATGTCCCATGACCACACGGTCTTGTCTGACACACTGCGGCCAGAGGCTTCGACGTTCACGCCCATCACGCGAGGAAAACCTAGCGAGAACCGATTCTGCCGTTTTCCGTATATCGCGACGTCGGAAATCTCTACTACTAACAACAGGAGGCCAAGACCTAGTCCGCAGAACAGTTCCAGGATGGCAGTACCAAAACCGGTTCAGTCTAACGTGACGTACGACGAGCGGAAGCTCTTTTTGCCCCTGCGAGAACAATAGAGTACGATAGAGACCGATACCGTGAGCATTTCGTCTACTAGCGCCCCTCAAGTGTCCGTCAAGGAACAAGCCGTCGTAACAGCCGAAGCTTCACTTTTCCGAAGTCATGTACATGCGAGCGTTCGAAGAAACGATAAGCGTGGTGAACATGATAAAGCGCCTGTCGCCGTCAAGGAAGGTTCAACGACAGCAGCCCGAGCAGACGACCGAAAACGTGAGGTCGAAGATGTGAAAGAAAAGGTAGATTGCCTACCGTGTGTGTTTGAATACGTATGTGTTGCCGACTTAATGAAGGATGAATCCTTACCGGACCTTCCTGAAAGTAAGCAAGCTCTGTTCGTAGAAGTAGTCCGAAAAGGTGGACCTAAACGCGATAATGATACCTTCCATGTCCGTGAAGATGCAAACTCTGGAGAGCCCTTGACCCTTTCTCGTCACAGCGAGCAGACACTGAGGCCTGGCCCGAGAGATGCCGAGCTAAACTTTGGCTTGATTTCCTTCAAGAAAATGCACTTCCCAGAATCGGAACCTGCTAAAACGCAAGCATGAGACAGGCAGAAGACCGATCAGAATCCACCGACCGACTCGATGCATGAGACCTGCAGGTCAATGAACGGTTGTTGGGACTTTCACGGCAACAGCTTCAGCGAAATACGTACTCGACTGAACGACTGGAGACGTCTCAGCGGGCTTGGAGCCCAGTTTGTTTGACGGCTGCTGCATCTTGGCGGCATTTGGCCGTAGTTAAAGCTGCGAGACGGTGGATGCACCGCTGGAGAAACAAAAAGGACAGCGTTTGCGGACAGCTTCACCAGGACTGACATTGTGGGCCGGAAAAGAAATTGTTAGGATGGTGGGTTGATTTTTTGGCGTGCGTACAGAATTTATACTTATGGCCAGATACGAACCTTGCTGGCGCGGGAGTGTGTTGAATCTACCGATGGGTATGAGCCAGTCATTAACGTTGTCATCATGAAAGAACCCCTGTCAGTAAAGCTGTCATCCCCGCTAAGGGCAGCCATCGCCCAGGTCTGCCTTGCGTCATTCTTCCGCTATAGGCTGTGTAAATAAAATTATACTGCTGCACGTGGTGGACGACACCTCAAATGACAATTCATATAACTTATAGCTATGCTGAAACCCACATCTTACTCTCTAGAAAGCGGTCTAGCGCCAGCAGTTTAGAGCCGTGAGCCTGCTCTCCTCACCCCACGTGGCCTCTTGCGCCTTCGTAAAGAGCCAACCAGCTTCAACTTGAACGGTTTATTTTCAAGATGTCCCAAGCCTCGAATATCCCACCCTCTACTCCCACTTCCCCCACTTGACCTAGCGTCTTCCTGATGTAATAAAGGCTATCTCCTCCTTCTCCTCCTCCTTTTCTAGCATTTAGTTACCCTTGTTACTGAGTAGCGACTGTAGGCACCGGATCTTGAAATTTTCCCGTGACTGCAACGCCGCCTCTCGCTGCCGCCTAGCAACTTTGGGTCGGTGGATGTCGCGACCGGCCGTTCGGCGCACGTGAAAACACGAGCGCCGCGTGTGGTTCTACGCTGTGTGGCGGGAGTTCTTTTTAAGAAACATAATGGCAAGTTTCAGTGTCCGAAAGGATCAAATACTGCAGCAAAGAATTCGTGGCAGCGCCGCTACTGCTGCGTGAAGTACTGCCACAATCGCGAAGGGCAGCCTGGCATCGTTCTGTACAGGTTTCCCGGGCAGCCGCGGGAGAAGGAGCTTCGCAAGAAATGAATTTCTGCAGTACGAAGAGTCAAGTAAGAAAGCCATGACCTTTTTTTGTCAGTGGAAAGAGTTAAATTGTGAGAGCGATTACCGTTTGTGCTCAGCGCAGACTCGAAGGGCCGTAAAAGTAAAAAGTTTGCTTTCAGTGTTTCATACCCATCACAGACTCCGATATTTGTGAATCGCACGCCGCAGTGTTTGCATAACACAAGGTATTACGGCTTCCGCCACTATTGTTTCATCAGCAGTACCCTTTTTTTCAGCCACATTCACAGCACTGAATGGACGCCAGAAGGCGGCACAAGAATATGCTCACAGCACTTCGCGGGTGGTGCCAAAAGCAATGTCAAGACGCATCCCGCCTACTGCCCTACTTTGTTCCCCGAAGTGTACAGAGTTCGGCCATGCATTCCAAGCGACAGCGTGGCAAGATTTCAAAGTCAAGGGGGCATTCACACGCGTTATTTGACTCCTTTAATGCGTTTTGCGTACTCTGAAGGTTTAGGTTAATTTTAAGTAGAGAAGGACGAGGAGCAGGAAATACTTTTACTGAGAATTCTGAACGACCCAGAGGGCGACCCATAGGGCGGCCTAGGGGAGTTGTTGCCCGAAAAGAAAATGCAATAACACAAACACGCTCCTGTCGTGAAGCGCCGTTTTATACGCTGGAGTCAATTTATTAGGCCGTGATACACTAAAACATTGGTAGTGACCTGGAGAGAAGCGCTGTAGATACGGTTTAGCTGGCTGAGAATGGTACTTCGCAACAATTTCTGTCGCGTCAATTCCTCTCACTGCGTACACGTGCCCGGCAACGTACAATTTCTATCCCTTCTCGCGCACGCGAGGCCGAAAGCAATAGTGCAGCCCAGTAGTTATCGGGAAACCGTACAGAAGTATTTGAGACATGAGGAAAGTATTCGCCAGTACAGTTTTTCGAGCACGAGACACTTTTAAAAAACAATAGCAGAATCGCGAAAATAAACAACCAAGAGGTCTCGAACATATGAACGCGCTGCCAGCGTCTGGCTCTCACCGACCCAAAGCTTGCTCAAGCTTCCGCGGGCGCTGTGTGTACCCATTCGTCATGCGCTCTGGGCAGTGACCGGTCCCTATGCCAAGGACCACCTTTCCAGGTACCCAAGAAAGCGAACATGAATCTATGTACTTTGTAGCGGCAGCGGTGCACTGGTAAGTTCCACAGTGACATATTGCTCAAACTTCGTTGCAGTCGGATAAAGCTAGTCTGCTCTCATTACATCCTTTGGAGCGGTGGTTAGAACAGGGCAGGTTCCCCTCCCTTTAGCTTACAGAAACTGTCGCGTAAAGCAAGCTGAATTGTTCGGTTACTAACTCGAAGATTTTATCTCATAACAGAATTCAGGCCCATTCCTCCCGATCCAATTTACATAACGTTCTAATTTAGGACGTGATCAATCTTACAGTCATATAAGTTTTTAAGTTTCGAACTTTTCTTGTTGCAATGCTACGTCGTTAGTGTTTGCTTTCCCACGTACAGGTACATGTGGGGTGCCTGTAAGTGAAAAATGGCGGCACGTTGGCCATGGCAGCGCCGTCACATGATGTAGTTTTTCTATAGCTATTTTATTCAAGAGAGGTTCCCAATTGCGTTTGCTCTTTTTGTTATAAAAATAAGAGCGACGTCCTTGCAGGCAGACTTGTGTTCGGATCATCCTGTATTCATCAATTTTGATCAATTCTGATATGTAGTTGTACTTCTGGCTTCTTAAATATTTTACTGCACAAAATCTGCTTCTTAAGCGGTCTTTTGGAATGCTGAAGGATGTTTCTTCTCCTTTTTGCGATATTTCTTGCTATCCACAGTACTTCTCACATGAAAATTCCTTGGAACACAATGGTCCGAACTAGCAGCTTCAATAATGAAAAACACGCTAACACTGAGTTCGTGGTATACGAACATCCACAAAATAATGTAATTTATTACAATGAGCCATGGGAGGTGACGGTGCATAGACGTGATCCTGTGAAATGGTAGACAAAATAAGCGTTATGCACTGTTTTCTTTGCGTTCAACCTAGATTAGTAGCTTAGGGACAGCCTACCTTATTCTGGTTTCTATTTTTCAGCAGTTCGATGGCTTTTTCTGTGTAAAGAGTGGTAGAGTATTTTCCCGAAGACTCTTCGTGAGGCGTCATATTGTTTCACATATCTAAACCCCAACCTGTCCACGTGTCGTTATTGGCGTGAGAAATTTGTTGAGAAAAAAGCGTAGAGAACAAATACCCTCTTTCAACTTCGTTTGAGATGCAGATGCAGAAAAAAACTCTGCTCTAATTTAAAGCATACCCTGCCCATCAAGTTACTTCTGGATTAGGACGAATCAGAAAAAAATCCCTGGCCATCTCCCCTAACTTGAAACCTGGGGCGGGGCGAAGCATGTAGTGCATAAGCGTATTCTTAGCTCCTTGGCGTTTTTTCTAACGGAGATGAACCCGTTGGTGGTCAGGCTTTCCCCTATATCATTCCTACACGGGCGACCTATCTTTAACTCCACAAAAGAAATATAATGTATGAATGTAGCCCTAATCGATGTATTGTCTGATGCATATCATGTTTTCATTTCAACCCCTTTTCTCTACAAAAAGGTAAACTAACACTATATATTATATTCAATATTGCCCGGTATTCTATCTAGTAAAGTAATAATTACAGAGCAAATACACTTCTAAGGCGATAGCTTCTCTTCAGTGTAGGGTGTATTTCATTAGCAAAAGTACAGCCGCCCCGACGGCTACCCATTGTAGTTTACCTTATAATTTCTGGCTGTAAATAGACGGCGAAAACAGTTCAAACTTTACACAAAACGGAAGACATAGAAAAACCAGACACGCCACTAACTAGTAACTGAATTCTTAAGGAAAGCGAACACAGATATATACATAAACAATCTCCAAGTGGCACATGGTTACTGATAGGGATTGTAACATTGTTATGCGCAGAAACTTTCTCACAGTCTGATACAGCCAATGACGGAACACTGAGGCATGATTCCCCAGCAACATCAATCGCGAAGGCTTCGGCAATGTTACGCCCGAGTTTGTTGTTCTTCTTGTCGATCACTACAATGTCATGCATGCTAGCTCTGCACATGCAATCCCGACACTCACAGCAGTGTGTAGGCAGGCGGCCAGAGGGAGTGGGGACTTGGAGAGACGCAGCGTGTTCACGATCCGTGTCGTTTAGGCCTCAGCCGGTTTGGCTGAAGTAAACGCGCCCACCCTTCAGAGGTATTCGATAAAGGACATTCTTTCAGTAATCAGCGTACCTGGTGCAGTGTTTTTGCCTCAAACGGAAGTTGACCACGACTATTAACTCGTCGGCACATGGCGCAGGCCTTGTTGGACGCCGAAAACACAACCGGGGTACACACACCTCACCGACATCATATCCGTAACGGAAACGACATCACCAGAAAAAGTTCCATTGGCGCGGCGGCGCTAGGGTTCGAGCCCACGACCAGTCTGGCCGCAACGGGAGGTGTGAAACGCATTGCCAACTGAGCCACGAAGTCACGCCCGGATAGCTGTGCGAACGCACCTTATGTCCGTCCCTCTAACTTCTCCATTCAGATGGTGCTGCCGTCTAGGAGAGGTGAAGCGAAGTAGTGCGTCATGATGCTAATCAGCGCCAATAGTTGACGCCTCCATACGGCAGCGTACATCAGCGGAAACTACTGTGTTTATCCGTCCGCCGCCTATGTGGAACGCCGCTCAGCTTATGAAACGCCACCGGCACGTTCAACAAGCTGAGCACGTAGCAACGCAAGCGTCTGCCGTACACGCCACGGAGCAGGACAAATGTGGTCGCACCTTTGCCGAAGTGACCCGCCAGCAGGGCGTCGCTCGCCAAGCACAAACACAAGACTGCTGTCGCAGATCATGCTCCTTTCGCTGTAGCGGACCGTGACCTCACCAAACGATTCGCTGACAACCCGTTCGGTTTCGTTCGCACGGTTTGCGAGCGCCTCGGTCTTCAATAGGATTTACGCAATGCTCCGGCGCGTGTAATCCAGTCTCTAATGGGGCTGCGTCTAACAGTGCCATACCGACGAAATATAAATAGCGATGTGCAAGTTCATATCGATGCACAATAAACATTCAAACGCTCCTGGGAAGGCACATTTCACTTTAGTATTTTACCTATTCCTGTGACAGAAGGATCAACCACATTTTTTTTTATTCATGCCCCGAGCATAGAGCCAGAGGAGGAGCAGGAGAAAAACCAACAGAAAGGCCGAGAGGTTATCCAGGCATAGAGCTTCCTCTGCTTCTGTGACATATGCGTCCGTCATCGGATGACACAAAATATGGTTGATCCCCCTTTCGTAGGAATTTGGAAAAACACTAAAGTGAAAGGGGCCTTCACAGAAAGAAACCTCCTTCTTGTGCGAAGGGTTCGCGAGCCTGATCCCGCAAGATGAAGTGACACCGACACGCAAGAAACAAAAAAGCCGCGGAGGGTGCCTCAATTCACGCGCGTCTCCCGTACACGAAGGCGCTGGCATCGATGCGCCAGCTGTCGGCGCTCATTAGCGTCATGATGCGCTACTCACGGCCTCCGTGATCGGCTGCCGGCGGCGCGCCAGCCGATCGCGGAGGCCGTGCGCTACTTCGCTTCGCCTCTTCTAGACGGCGCGCACCATCTGGGTGAGTCATAGGGAAGGACATAAGGCGCGTTCGTACAGCTACTCACGTCTCGTTTCGTAGCGCAGTGGGAAGAGCGCCACGTACCTCCCGCTGCGGCCAGAGTGTCGTGGGCTCGAAACCGGGCGCAACCCCATCAATGGCCCTTTTTCTGGCGACGTCACTTCCGTGACGGATGTCATGTCACCAAAATTCTTGTGCACCCGGGCATAAAACACTTTCGCGTTAAAATGGTATTGCGGCGGTGCCTGTGAAGACCGCGGTGCATGTGCATTTTGGGCACGTATGAACTGGCTGGGCATTTCAGCACAGAAGCATAGTTCATAGAACTTTTCTTTCCCAAAAAAAGGCAATACGAGGGAAAGTGTTATTTTGTGTGTTGGCAGTGGAAAGGAGTCAGCGCTCTGACAGATGGTAAACTTGGCAGAGCTTTTCACATTATTCGTCTAAACAACGTTAGCACACCCACAAGAATGACGTTGCGCTTTTAACTGAAAGGCTTCTTTCGTTTTGCTTAACGTCTACTACGTGCCCTTACCTGAGGACATCCCGGTCGAGATGTTCACTTTATAAGCGACCCCAAACCATCCACCGCCGGCGGCGGCGGCGTCGGCGGCGTCCGCAGTGCTCCTCTATATTATAAAAGAAACAGCATCCGGCGCCAGGTTTCGATCCGAGGACTTTGCGGCCGCAGCGCGACGCTCTACCGACCAAGCTACGGACGCGACGCTGATATCGGTGTCAGAACGCGCCTTATATCTTTAACGCATTCAAACTACGTCGTCAGCGGCGTGCGTTGGCGACTCAGCGGCGTTATAGCGGCTTGATAACTGCGTGGTGTACACGTGATACTACAAACCCGATGGAAGAGATGGAAGAGAAGGCGGCGAGGCGGTGGGCTGCGGGGGCCGAGCGCAAGCGCCGCAAGCGGGCAGACAACCGTGCATTCGCACTTTCACATTCTCCCCCTCGGGGAAATGCGGGGGAATTTTTTTTTTCAATTTTATTTTATATTTACACGCAATAAGGCTTCATACTGCTGGGAACCAAATTTTTATTACGACAACCAAATACATATTTTTGTATTTTTGCACTTTCGTCAAATTGTGAATGAACGCCTTCATGAAATCATTTTCCGGTATTTAAATATTTTAATCCCCCGTTTTCGACGCTTGCTGCGCTTGTAATCTCTGCCGCTGCTGTTGCTGCTGCGCCAGGACAGCTAACAAAGACGCTTCCGGCAGTGTGTTACATTCCTCACTGTAAAGATCGATTTTGTTTCCTGGGCAGTTCTCCTCATAAACTTTGCTGCATTCAGGTGAGAGTTCACAATCCACGGTGCTCTTCGTGCGAAGTAGCTGGCAACCTATACAGGAATCACATTCAAAATTAAATACACATTCAACAGAATGAAAGTTTAGTGCGAAAACCATTGCAAAAGTGAAAGATGAGAGGATTGCTCCAGCATCTTAAGCAAATAACAACGCGCAAACCGCCCGGACGAAACGGAAGAGGCTGAGCACAGCGCTTGTGTTGTACCTCTTCCATGTCGTCCCCCCAGTTTGCGCGCTGCTATTTTTCTAACGGAAGCTATCGCCTGATGGGCTCCATTTTTACGTACGTGAAAGTTAACAAGTCATGCTTATTGCAGTTCCTCCTTTCGATTGTTAGCATTCTTACAGGTCACTGATAAGTGTGAGGGTTTCGAACAATACAGTTGGCTATTTAAATTCTCTCTTACCACCAGGCGGCTATCGCGAGAAACTGAGCTTTGGTGCTATAGTCAGGGCCTGCTTGTCTTCGTAACGTTCCGCTGGAGCAGCGCTTCACGCTCCCGTTTCACATCGAAAAATATCAACTACGCAGTCATATCACAAAAAATAGACTTATTCAGATATTTCTGCGTCCGTTTAGCGTGCTTGTCAGGGGCAGATACAAGAATTCCAGCACACATTTTTACCAGTACGTGCGATCAGCAGACGATGGTTATCGGAGACCGTTCTGTTAGGAAAACTTCAGAAATGGATATAAGTCGCGGGGAGCACTGTAGTTTGCGTTGGAAATCTCGCTCTAGATAATTACCGCCTTCGAGTAAACAGTTATTTGTTTGGTACCGAATACTGAAAGGATTTTTTTTTTCGTGTTGTCAAGTCCAGCACGCGTTTGTACAGCTCGTTTTATAGTTTTGTTGCTCATTGCGCGCTTGATGTGTCTGTCTTTTTAGTGCGCAGCACTTATGCGTCCGCCACTGTGGTTTGACGGCGGCGCCTGCCTCGTCACCGAGCGAACGAAGGCGACACCGAAGAATGAAGGAAACCGAGGATGAAAGCCTGGCGAAAGTGTAAGGAAGAGGGCGGTATGCCGACGCCGCGCCACAGAAGCATATCACGCTCTACGTGCTGCACGTGCATCGATCGTTCGGCGTCCTCTTCGTTGCGTGGCTTATCCGAACCACGTGACATTTGCGCGGGAGGCTGATACGCGATTTACAACAACATGCGCGGTGGTGGCGGCGACGGGCTGCGAGATAATAGAGAGTTTTAGCTGACCGTTTTTGACGCTCCGCTATGCTCCCGACGTCCCGCTCAGCACAACAGGAGCTTTTAGCTAAGCGATAACCGTATCTCCCTCGACGGGGAATGATTCGCGTGACTGGTCGTTTCGCGTGCGCGTGTAAACCCGAACTTCATCCTAAAGGAAACATAAGAATTTGTATTTGGTCGCCCAAACAAAGCAAAATACCGTGTTTCTTGGCCTCATCTAACCTTTTTTTTTTTTGTATAATGTAGTCGCTGACATGGTATAATTTTTTCTAAATAACAATAAAGAAGCCGATAAACTTTGGAATAGCCAAGCCAAGGCTGCCTTTCTCGGCGCTGCATAGAAGCAGCCCCGCGCTTCGGTCGACGTTTTAAATGCAGAGCATTTCTTTAACTCACGATGTCACCCGTTCTAGGCGTCCGTAGTTGTCCGCATCGCTTGCAGGTGCGCCCTCTCCCCCGCTCCTCCTCACCTACTCTCCGCTCGCATCGCGCGCTCTCTCCGCGGTCGGTTCGCGCCCAACAGGGGGGGGGTGGGGGGGGAGGGCGCGCGCGTCGCGGGATCAACAACATCTGTGGCGTGATCGTGACGTCAGCATCGCGCGCGTGGCGCGATCGTGGCGTGATAAAGGCGGGTGTCGGCGAGGCTGGAACGCACTCATCGCCGCGCTCTCTCGTCAGCAGTTGCCGTCGTCGAGTCTCCGTTGCACGAGATGGAATCAAGACCTTCAACCAGTGGTGCTACGCAATGGAACAATAACGTAACGCAAACTACTTAACGTCGTGCGCCCCCGGAAATGCTCTGCATTTGATCGTGCCCCTCGCGAGGGGGATGTTTAGAACCGCCTTGCAACCATCCGTTCCCGTTAGAATTACGCGCACAAAGGCAGAATGTCCCAACGGCTTTCATTTCAAATAGGAAGCGTCTGGAAAACGACTTTCGCTTCCGTTCTAAAGATATCTGAAGTTTGTGGCACCATTGCCTATTCGGAAGAGCTTTCGCGGCTTCGTCGCTCGTGTTTCAACTGAAGAAACGAAGTTCGCCGTAGCGCGCTCGCATCGCGGGGGCAGCCATGTTAAAATTGCGTACGGTAGCGTAAGCTGCCGTGACGGTCCGCTAAGAGGCCCCGGTTAGCGGAGCGAGGTCCCGCACTGGTATCTCCGGTAGTGCGCCACGCATGCGCAATGGCGCTCCCGCTTGCTATCGCAGCGGAGCGGGCCGTCAGAAATGGTCAGCTAAAACTCTAATAGTGCGCGCCGCCGTGCGTTTGCTGATCGCGCGATAACTTCCTGAGACGCAGTAGATATGCGCCGTGACCGAGAAGACTGCAGTTCGCGCTGCGCACAAATTTCGCGTTAGGGTGTACAGTAATCGTTAGCCATTTTTTAAATGTGGAGCATTTCTTAGTCGCACGATGTCGCGCTTCGGCGTCGGCGCCGTCCACACGCTCACTGCGCATGCGCGTCGCGTCGAGGCGCAGGTGCGCGTCTCTCCCCCGTACCGTCCTCGCTCTCAACAACAGGTGCGGCGGTGCGGGAGGAGCGCGTGTACCCCGTGCGCTCCGTCGCTCTCAACAACAGCTGCGGCGGTGCGGGGGAGCGCGTCTGTGCGCGCATGCGTCGTAGCTACCCGTGCGCTGCGTCGCGCTCAACAGTAACGGCGGCAGGGCGTGTACACGTGATAACGGCGTGGTGGGTGCGTGGAGAGTTCGCGCGCTTGTGTACGGAAGTGTGCGCATGCGCGTCTCTCCCCCGTACTCCTCTCCCTCGAACGCGGGCGGTGTGTATATAAGCGGCGGAGCGCGCGTTCGGAATTCAGTCAAGGGCGTCTTTGCTTGGCTTTCGCTTGACTTGACGCTTTGCTTGACGGTACCAAGCAATAAAGACAGACTTTAACTTTACACTCCTTGCCTTCGCTTCTCCTTCATTCAATAAATAAGAATAATAAAGACGAAATAACAATTAAGCATTCCCAAACCATACCCAATTACGCAACATTCACGCGATACCCCCACCACTCTGCGACGCATGTACTCGAGTTCCCCCCGTGTGAAGATTGCTACATGCGTATCTCCCTTACGTACTAATTGCGCTAGGATGGGCAAGAAATAACTCTTGAGATTTTATTGCTTGCCGGAGAACGCATGCACCTGGAAACCCAGTCTCTGCGTGTGGAAAAGAGGACATACTCTGAAGCTTGTGGGCAAGGGACGTAAGTTCAGTACCGCAAATGGTGCTTTCTCCAACTTGTCGTGCAGGTTGCGTGCAGGCTGCTTTAAATAGGTTGCGTGAAACTCTTACCACAAATTTGTTTTAGGCGCATAAATTTCCGGGTAAGTATGAATGTCCACGGAAAACATGTTATCTTTTCAGGTCCAAGCAAAAAAAATCAATTTTCAGGCTTGTAAGATAATTCAGCTAAGAATATTAAGAAAAGATATTACTTTGAAATGTATAACACTTGAAAGTGACAATTTATTTCAGACGAACGAAACAAAAATGGGCACATGGTTGAACTTCTTAACAGTTTGTATTTGTTGTGCAGGGTGGAAACAAAACTTCTGACAGGTATGACTACAGTCGCATCTAATCAAAAACAGTGAGACACTCCTTATTGCAGCCTGCCTGCTTTGCAGCTCGATGGGCGCACGGTATCCAAGATAAGTAAAATTTCTCCGGTGCCGAATAATGACAGTATAGTCCTGCACACAGGCAAATACCGCCTCTAGTACATCAGCTGGGTTTTAAATGCCAGAACGCGGCCGGAGAAAATGTTCGTGAGAATTTGTATACCCCTCTTAACCAGATGAGTTGACGAAAATTTTGTAGCGGCAACGCCGCACCAGCCCTAAAACGCTAGCAATTGCAGCAGGCGTTGTCAAAGTACTTCACGCGAACGCCCATTCTAACATAACTGCGAGGAAGGGCCAACAAGAATTACGCGCCTTTTTCTCTAATTTTATGACTTGTCCTTTCTTCACCTCACCCGTTCTGCAACACCTTATGCTGGAATTTCTTTAGGAAATGTACATATCGATCGCTCGGTCGCAACGAATGCTGTCTCCGCTTCTAGGGCTGCTGGAGAGATACGCATTGTCGGTACGTGCGCAGCGCAACTGTGTGGAAACATGCCCTCACACAAAAACCATTGACGACGGACCCATACTAGACGAAGCTTTATTGAAACCGGAGCAATCGCAGCGCGCTTCTCAGAAACGCCAACGTCACAGCCAACGTCACAGCCAACGCGGCTTTCTGAAATGCGAAGCACATAATTTTATCGTTCCTACTTTCGTACAGCACGGGATCTTGACGCAGTTGGCGATGTAACAGGTAGTCGCTCCAAATAAACTAAAAAAACTCATCCCAAAGATGGGCTTTAAACAGACATTGAAGTGAATTTGTCAAGCTCCTGTTTTTGCTTGCACTGCGTGGACCAGCTCACACAAACACACTTTTCATTGTTTATTCGGGCGATAAGGTGGTATTTATTTTACAACGCCTGAACGAAGAAATAATACAATGATACATTTGCTGCGGCGGCAACAACCGCAGTGAGAAGCATACGAGATGCGGTGTTCATCGGACGACGTCCAAGATTAGAATACAAACGAGTGTCGGTTTCAGTTCTGTGAAAGAACATGCTTCACATCGAACGTTAGCATTGACTGGGCGTCCCGATATCAGTAATGGGCATACCACGCTTCTGCCATGTTGCCGGCTGTAAATTTCATCAGATAACCTGCCAGCACGGCCTTGAATTGTAACGATCCCTAGCCGAGGCATACGCAGTGGATGAACACCCTACGCGTCACCGGAGCCGTTCCAATGCGATGTACGTTTCCCCCATCTTTGGAGCTTGCCTGGCTCAAGCTTGTATCGAAAGAGGTGTGTTCGCACCACGCCAAGGGAGGCCGATTCGGGTCTGCATGCCCACAAGCAGTCGGTGCTTATGGCAACAACACACTAACGAGAAGTCGCC
Source organism: Haemaphysalis longicornis (assembly GCA_013339765.2). Classification (NCBI taxonomy): domain Eukaryota; kingdom Metazoa; phylum Arthropoda; class Arachnida; order Ixodida; family Ixodidae; genus Haemaphysalis; species Haemaphysalis longicornis. The sequence continues at coordinate 84,875,124 of CM023455.1, read as the reverse complement.
AGCGCGTCAGTGTCAGTCATCACGCGGTCTGCGGACTCACTCGTGGAGGTAAATTCAGTGTAGAAAACAGCGCCCAAAAACAAAAAACAATAATCAACTTAAAAAAACATGCAGTATCCGGGATTCGAACTTGCGACTTGCAAAACGAAAAGCCTAGTGCATACCAGACCACTCGGCCATAAGCAAGTAATGCTAGGGGTAGAAATATCATTATATAATGTATAGGCAGTGTACATTTTCATTTAGTTTTAGCATTTCAAGCGGCTTAGATGACTACTTCTCGCATCCGCTCGTACAGTAAGCGTCCCCCAAATTCCCAAAAAATCTTACATCTAGCGACTGCGTCCTTTAGACGGAAAAGCGTTCGCAGATGTGTGGTCATACGAAACGTCATACGAAACGACATACAAGATGTGGCCACACGAGACGTCATACGAAACGTCGCAGGAAACCGGCGAGTATGCAGAGAGGAAGACAGCCTTTTCGAATTTATTTTTCTATTTTATAAAGTTGTGTAAACGCAGCGAGAGTGGTCGAAACATGGCCTAGAGACTTCAGACTACAATTTGCATTCGTAATCCCGCAATATTTACAAATCACTTCAGTGTCCCTTTAAGTGCGCGTGTTCAGGTGTAACTTACACAAGAAATTTGTCACTTGCCTTTTTCTCCGCCATCAAGTTCCTCAACCAAGATGAGACAAGTTTTGTTTGGATCGATGAACATAAGCTTCCGGAGAACATAAGGGTAGTCTAGCAGTGGAAGAAAGACAATTTTAGAATGGCTCGTAAATTGTACGACGAATTTATTTTTTTACAGAGCAGCAGGTTGTAAACTGGTATACAAATTAGAATATTTAGATGCTTAAGCACATTGAACAATGTCATTGTTACAACCATTTATGTTTACGTAAATACTGAACAATAAATTGCGTCTTATATACACGGCCCCAACAAAGGGGTTCGTGATATTTTTTTCAGGAGCAACAAAGCACTTTCTTAAGATCAGCTGTTATTGGCATTGGCCTCTACGCTGGTTAAAGTGGGCGAATGATGTAACGAAATATTTTTGTCGATACTTTTATCGGCAGTAAAATGTAGAGTCGGGACACTTTCGGGCTATATTCCCTTTCCATAAAGAAATTAGCTTGCGGGAACGACAGAACAAATTTTTAACTTTGACCCTCGTCTAGATCCCTGCTACAGAGTTTCGTCTTGAGGAATTCATCCTTAACCTAAAGTGTATATACAGTTATGTGGACTTTGGCCGCACGCAAAAAAAGGTGTTTTTTTCACTAATATAGGATACTGCATGGTAACAATGTAGTGCTTTCCGGTGACACCAGAAATTTATTTCGCACATCGTACAAAATGGTGTCATTATATACACGATTTTTCTCTAATCAAGATGTGTGGACGCAATTACCAGTTACCAATTCGTGCTGCGTACTCAGTACAAATTGCCCAAGAACTCTAGGTTTTAACGCCGGCTACAATGGTTCTCACTACTGTGGTTCACATTTAGAATTTACAGAATACACTAAACCTTTTTACATGGCATTTACAGGCCATGACAAAGCGATTGACTCAGTACACACCACATCCATGCTAAAAGCATTAAAAGACCACGGAGTAGAAGTCTTCTGCATAAGGCTTCTAGAAGACAAATATAAGATATGCACGGGCAGGATAATCATTAACAAGCAGAGCGACAAATTCCCAATCCGAAATGGAGTAAGATGGGGAAATACCACCTAGCCAATACTCTTCAAAGCATGTCTAAATAGGGTATTCAGAATGCTTGACTGGGAAAACACAGTACTAAGGTTATCCTAATGTTTAATATAAATACTTAATATCCTTAATATGGATAATATTTCAGCCGTTTGATATTTGAGACGACATAGCCTTGCTAAGTGGGTCTGCAGAACACCGGCAAACAATGCTTGATGAACTACAATGAGAAAGCGCGGCTGTCACGCTAAAAATAAATATGAATAAATCTAAATTAATGATAAATAAACATGCCGAAAGCGCCCTCTTCAGCTTAGGAGGCGAAGCGCTTAAACAAGTCCAACAATATCACCGTACGGGTGGTCAGTGTCGACCCCAACCACGAGAGAGGAATCCGGCGAGGAATAGGTATTGGTTGGGGAGCAGTCGGGAAGCACTTCCAAATAATGAAAAGTAAGCTACCTTTGTCACTCTAACAAAGACTATACAACCAATGCACACTACTGGTAATGACATAAGGAGCTGAAACTTGGCGCCTTACTAAACAACTGGGAAGCAAACATAGGCCACCTCAACCAGCCATGCAACGAATACTCATAGGAGTTACACTTAGGGACAGGAAACGAGCTCTCTGAATCAGAGAACAAACTCGAGTAGATGATATCTCTGTTCAAAAAAATGTAGAGAAATGGACTTTGGCTACCCACGTAGTTAGGCAAAATGACAACCAGTGGACTACCAGAGTTACACAGTGGGTACCAACTGACGGGTAAGAAATTTACTTCACCTATATAATATTGGTACGTTGCGGCGTTGTCAACATGATGCTCAGGGGTCGTCGACGTGTTAAGGCTGGTGTTGTATACCAGGCTGTGGAAAGAGAAAATGTTGAGTTCTATTAATCAGACACAATGGGCTGACAACTCAGCCGTCTCTTACTTACAGTAGTTTGGGTGCGAGTTCGTACTTAAAACCTAAAGTGTATATGAAAGAATGCTCGCTAATCTTAACCGCCTTTTCGGCAAAGTGGCAGCGGTTTCTTGTGCTTGTATTGAAATTCCTTGATGTAATGAACAACCTTTCATTTATTTCAGTCATCTGAAAGAAAAAACAATTCATCCAAAATTTAAAATCAGAAAATTTTTCGTGAAAGGGGCACATTTCTTTCGTATGACCGCGGCTCGATGACGTGTTTCTGTGGAATAGCGGCAAAAGCATTTCATGTCTCAAGCTTGTTTTTTCAGCTGCGTTTTCGATGTGAACACCTAATACATTCCCTGGTTCCAAACAGAAGTTCTAAAGCGCAGTGTTTAAATCATAAAACGGATTGGAAATAATTACACGGTGTTCTGTGAAAAGGGAACCAACTTCATATGTCTTTTTACTAAGAAAGCCCAAGATGGATGCACAAAATTGTTACAGAAAATACTGTGTAGCTGTGATGTACCAAGTTCATTTGGGTATCTAACATCAACTCTAACGCGGAAGAGTCCTTGCATAATGAATACCATACACGGCGTCCACGCCAAATCGACCTTCATCTACATGCTTCACATCCGTTTTTTTTTTCCAGCAAACGACAAAGTTATACATCGCTCTGGCATTTCGTAATTTTAAACCCTACACCCTTCTCGCCCACATGCTGCGGTACTTCGTAAGCAAGTGTAATGCTACATTGAGTGGGGCTGCCTGCGTGGCAAAAATGACACTGGAGTTCAGGGGTTAGCACTCTCGTCTTTTTTGGCAGACAGAAACCGCAAGATATAGCTTCCGCGTAGGTGTACGAATGCATCGCTAAACAACGCGGCGATGTATGACAAGCGCCAGTGGTTCATGAGGTTCGAACGGTTATGACTATTTAAACAACGTGGTTTTCCGAAGCTTCAGAGTGACTCCTTGATGACGGTACAGAAGGCTCTACTTGGGTCCGTTATCTCACTGCGCCGCCTGATTCCGGCAGCCGCATCGACTGTCAGCGAGCTACGACGACAAGGAGAGCCCATAAAGTGCTCGGCACTTAAAACATTTCTCACGGGCCGCGAGTTCATTCATCTAAACTATCGTAAGCTACAACTGTTTCTGGGGCATGGCCACGGACGGTACATTGGCGCATGATTCCTCGGCTTCGTCGATCGCCATTGCTTTGCTTCCACAGTCTCTTGCCCGAGTTTGTTTTTTAAAGCCGATAGTCTTTCCTCGGCTACTTAAAGACGAAAATTGTGGTTTGTATGTATGTGTGTCTGTTTGTCTGTCCCACAACTCACCCGCGCGGCCAAAAGTTAAAACAATCCTTGAATGAGACGTTTATATAGGCAAAAACATTTCAAAACTACTAAATCTGTTAGAACACTTCATATAGAAAATAATTTCCAGCAAAAAAAAATATCAAACATATTTTAGGCAACGCATAGATACAGACATACGTGTACACACAACGCGTACATAAATTAACTGTTTTTGCAACGAGAAAAGAAGTGGGCGAATTTTTGTTATACAACGGAAAACAACGCATTAAAAAATTGGCTGTCGATTAGGATACTCCCTAATGCGATATTTGGGCGTAGCAGACGCGCGCTCAGGCAACCCTCACTCGTGGGTTCTCTCGACGGCAGCGATGATGAGCCTCTGCGTCGGCGGCGCGAAGTGCGTCTCAGGAAGGGACCGCGAACTGCGTCCTAAGCGAACGCGCATCATAGTCACGCGCAGGCCCCCCTCACGTTTTCACTAAGCGTCGCGCCGTCGAGCGCCTCATGCGGGCACAGCATACTGCCCCCTCCCCTCCCCCACCGCACACTTTCGGAGAGCGCTGGCTCGCGCCGCCTCGGCGAACCTCCCTCCCCTCACAATTTCGCGACACTCTGCTCCTTTGCTTTCTTTCATGGTTCGCTTTTTCTTTCACTGGCTATCGTTCACTCGGTGACGTCGACAACGCGGCTCAGCCCAGAGACGGCCGCCGAAGGGCTGCGCCCTGAAAGGCTATTTCAACCACAAAATACAAAACGACCTCGCTCCTGAGCCTTGTGGGCGTGCCTCGAGCGCCAAGCTCAAGACTAAAAATATCCCAATAGATGGTGCGCCAGACGTGCGCGTGCGCGAAAACTGAATAGAACCCAACAAACCTCCATAGAGTTTAGCACGGGAGGAACAAAAGATAATAGTGAAACCGCGTGATAGGTGGGCGAGGGAGGGCAGAGGCGGTCACGTGACAGGGGCGGCAGAAGACTCTTTCGACGAAATTTTGAGTGAAGCAAGTATATGCCTGGCAAGTTTTCTTGCTTTTTTGTAGCCCGCATAAACTTCTTTATTAGACTATTGCAGCCTTCATGTTTCTTGTGCTTTTTCTTCATGCTCGCTTTCTTTTCTGCGCTTGGAGAAGTTCACTGAACATCGCCTAGCCCAAATGTCTTCCCCAATCACGTGATGTCTCTTTTTTGTGAAGAACGACAATGATTTGCCTGCATGAATATTCCCAAGTTTCCAGAAATTATTTCATTGTTTCCTACGCCACAGAGATTCTAGGGCCGGCGACCTTTCGTACACCTGTGACGGCTTAACTTTTGTGGTGAATTATTTTCGCCTATTTTCCATCGCCTTAAGTGCATCAGCAAAAACTTCGAAGAAACATGCGCATAATATCCCATTATTTGAAGAAAAGCTACACAGAAATAATGAGAATATATATGTCAGCGCATTGCTACGCCGTTTTCGTTTTGCATTTTCAATGTACTTAACAATTATTTTCTTTTCTGAAAAGTTCTTAAGGCCAAAGCCGTAAATGCCACGCTCTGTAGAAAAAATAGCGTTGTGGTTCTGTCAGTAACGTGGCCGCCTTTGCAAAGACTAAATAAGTATAAAACTGATCCAATCAAATTTCAAACCTTGGTCGCGCGTTTCCAAACGCTTCGCTGCACAGAGCACCCACGTGCCATGCGTGATATCACTGCGCGCGCTATTATTTTGAGCTCCTGCTAAAAGGGGGTCACCCTTCGGGCTCTGTGTCCTCAATGTGAAGTACTGAGCACTGGCGCTAACGGCTTGGGTTCGAGCCCCAGCAGGAGAACGATAATTAAACGTGGTCATTGGCTGCGCCCCAACCTGAAGCGACCTACAACATACCAAATCCCCATTATTACCAAAAACAACGCCTAGGTTGGAGTTTAGAAAAAAGTCATATTTAGAAAACAAAATTGAGCAAAATTAAACAAAACAACCCGAGCCGTCAGCGCCAGTACTCAGTACTGTACATCGAGGCTACAGAGCTCAAACGGTGGGCTCGTTTTAGCAGGGGCTCAAAACAATAGCGCGGGCAGTGCAATCACACATGTCGCGTGGCTGCTCTGTGCAGCGAAGCGTTTGGAAATACGCTTCCCGGGGTCGGAATTCAACCTTGCTCCCTCACGTTATGAAGCCGGCATTTATGAAATTGCGTCATGCCAACCATATAGTTTCATACTAATATACACTAGAGGGAAATATGGCTCCACTGTCTAGGGAAGGTACTTTAAAGGAGCCATGAAGACAAAATACAAGTTGGGTTTATTAGAAAGACTGCTTAGTCGCGATAACAATGATACCAATATCATCGCAATCTTCGAACAAATAACATAGATATTAAGGAAAACGTGTGAAGCAGTCGCGACCCCCTAGCCAATTTTCCGCAACTTTTCTATGACGTCACGGAACCTTGTTTGTGCAATTGGCGGCCGCCTAACTGACCTGTCGCGACGACACATGACTGGACGTCTGTAATAGGGCCTCTAGTTCCATTTGACCGCATCACTTGAATGCTAACGTGCAGTTAACGCACTGAAAATTCTGTTTTATTGTTGGCCTGTATGACGTCATTCTTGCTCATAACACGTCACTCTGGCGCAAAATTGGAAAGTTTTAAATACTTCTTGGTTTTTTTTTTTGTTAAAAAACATCTTTTGTGGCTGTAATGGGGCTGAGTGAGATACTGAATCCTAGTTCTTTTAAATTACACGAAGTTGTATTTTCTCTTCATGGCTTCTTTAACAGAACGTGCTGTTGGGCTAGAGGGTACATACTGATGGGAGGCTTAGCGCAAAAAAGACGAGGACGGTGGCAAACGTGACAGACGCTACTAACAACTGAGTTTATTTCGAAAAGCACAAACATATATAACAGGCACGCACTGAAGAGAAAAGAAAGGAGGGGAAAAGTATACATCACCGGCATCTGGTGAACATCAGAAAAACGTATCCTTATCATAAATACATAGTGACGGTACACTTACGCACATGGGCGCTTTTCTTTTTATGAAAAAAACGCCTCGGCAACCTCACGTGCGGTAGCATCTCGGCTCCTTTCGATTATTTTTGTTTTGTCCAGATTGGGTTTACAGACAGAATCACAATCTTTACAAAACAAAAATAATCGAAAGGAGCAGAGATGTTACCGCACGTGAGGTTGCCGAGGCGTTTTTCATAAAAAGAAAAGCGCCGATGTGCGTAAGTGTACCGTCACTATGTATTTATGATAAGGATACGTTTTTCTGATGTTCACCAGATGCCGGTGATGTATACTTTTCCCCTCCTTTCTTTTCTCTTCAGTGCGTGCCTGTTATATATGTTTGTGCTTTTCGAAATAAACTCAGTTGTTAGTAGCGTCTGTCACGTTTGCCACCGTCCTCGTCTTTTTTGCGCTAAGCCTCCCATTCACTGTCTAGGGGAGCCACGCTTCAGCGAGTGTGCCGTCATGTACCGGGCAGCCACGTTCCACTTGTCCTTGGCGTGGCTCACGAACAGGTTGAAAAGTCGCCTCTGGCTGCAAATATGCAACAATATTACTGCAGAAGATTAATCGAATTGGTTTTATTATTATCAAATTAAAGCTCCAGAAAGATGTATTTGTCAGGGAATAATTAGAAGCTTCATGCAAGATGAACAAAAAAAGTTACCTTTCTAATTGATTTTGGCTTTAAGACGAAAAAGAAGCCATGTGGCTAACCAAGCCAAGGAGACGAGGAACGTCGCTAGCTGCAATGGCGCCGCCCACGGCGGCCCGCGAATGCAGCGCCAGATTTCCCTCTTGTATATATTAGTATGAAACTCTATGATGCCAACACGGGGGACGATGGGTGAGGGGTGCTTGGCTTTCTCGTGAGGGGTTCGTTTGCTGTCGTCTGAGTTTCGACTTTGACTCGCAGGCAGTTCGCACTTTTATCGATGACGCTTTGACTTCGATTGCAGCGCCTTTGAAATTGGCACTTCGTCATTTGATTTTCACTCGCAAAAAAGCTTCGCATTCCAACAGAGTAGCCGTCGTAGACGAAGAGGCTTCTAATTTTCATGTTGTGTTTTTACCATTTTTTTTTTCTCTCGGTTATCTTTTTTTACTTTTTTGTTTTTGTCGTACTAGGGTGGTACATAAAACTAACGTTTTCGGTTTGTTAGTTCATTTTTATAATTGTAATTTGCTAATCAAATAGTTATTTCTAAATACAGCTGTAATAAGGTTTAACTGTGTTAACTTCGCCTGTTATAAATTTTTGTTCCGATACAGGTTGATAAACTTTCGTATAAGCTTTTCGGCAAAGGATCCTCAGGTATAATAGACGGTTGAATTTTTAGAGTAGTAAAAAGGCAGAAATGTAACCCTCCTTGCTTTGTGAGCTTCAGCTTAGCAGGGAACAGCTGTTTTAATTTTTAAATATCAATAATTATGTACGGTAAACAAGAAAGTACCTTTGAGATGATGATGATGTACCCAGCTCTAACCTGCAGTATTTTAAAACTACGATCACAGCTCTGGAATTTCAAACACGCTGCAGCTTCAAATCATCAACTCACCGCAGCTTTCTCGTTCATTAAGCAGAAGGCACCATTTTCTCGAACTTGTGGCGGCTTAGCGACCCTCTCCTTGACCGCTTTGTTGCTTAAAGGGACACTGAAGTGAATTTGTCAAGCTCCCGGTTTTGCTTGCACTGCGTAGACTGGCTCAAATTACCACACTTTTCATCGTTTATCCGGTTGACAAATCGGTAATTATTTTATAAAGCGGGAAAGAAGAAAAACTCCATGCGCGGTCTGTGGCGGCCGCACCAAGCAAAGGCTGTGACGACAGGAGGAGATGCACCTTGATTGGACAATGTCCAAGGTTAGCATTCAAAGAAGTTTCGGTTTCGGTGCTGTGAAACAACATGCTTGACATCCGACGGCATCGTTGGATGGGCATTCTCGATATCTCAGGAATCGTCGTACCGTGTTTCTACCATGTTGTCGGCTGTAAAATGCCTAGGGTAAGCCTCCCAGTACGGCTTGGAATCGTAGCAATCACTAGCCGAGGCCTACGCAGTGGATGAACGCCCTCCGCGTCCCCGCAGGCGCTCAAATGCCATGCGCTTTTCCCACATATTCGGAGCTTGCCTCACTCATGCCTGTATCGTAACAAAGCTTGTTCGCACCAGGCCAAGGGTCTGCTGATTCTGGTCTGTGCCCACTGCCCGCAAGTAGCCGGTGCTTGTGGCAACAACACGCCAACGAGAACTCGCTAGCGCGTCAGTGTCAGTCTGCGCGCGTTCTGCGAACTCGCTCGTGGAGCAGTGAACGTTACGGCCCAAAAATGGTGAACTCACTTTAGAAAAGATCGTCTGCAAACGAAAAAGTCAACTTAAAAAAACGCATGTACCCTCGAGGATTCGAACTTGCGACTTGCAAAACAAAAATCCTAGCGCTTTCACGAGCCAGCGCAGCCAAGGTTGGATATATAAGGTATATAATGTACAACCAGTTTACACTTTTCTTTAGTTTTAGCATTTCAATCAGCTTAGGTGACTATTTGTTGTATAGCGCTCGTGCAGTAAGCGTCCCCCAAACTTCCACAATATCTCACGTCTAGCAATTGCATTTCTTAGACGGAAAAGCGTTCGCAGATGTGTGGTCGTGCTGCTGACCGCTGTGCTTGTTCACCCAGCGCAAAAAAGTGCTTGCTGCTCCCTAGTTTTGCGCTGTATGGTATAAGTTTCAGTTGATGTTATTTCCGTAGTACCTATATTGACTTCTCTCAACCTTCTCCCGCCTTCAAGTGGAATTAGGTTTTCCTACTAGCGTACCAGTGAGCGAAGCGTAGCATGTGCACTTGTGCAGCGCTTGTGTGCAGCGACCCCGACTCGGAGCTTGATACAGTGTACAAACTAACAAAGTAAAGAAAGGCACATTTTTCCATTCATGAACGTGTCGTGGCTTAGTTTCAACTGAGCGAGCGAATTGCGACGACCCGTCGGCGGCCGGCGGACTAAACGCTGGGCCGACTGACTCTGTCAGAAGTTCGGCGAGCCGTGCAGTAGCGCCGCCAATTGCCAGCTCATCTCCTTCTGACGTCACGCGAAAACGCCACAAAAAATGGGTGAGGATGCAGAGAGGAGGACAGCATTTTCGAGTTGATTTTTCTACTAAATAAATTCGCGTTAACGCGCTCAGGGTGGTCAAAACATGGCCTATGGACTTCGGACTACAATTTGCGCTAGTAATCCCGCAATGTTTACATATCCCTTAAGTGCCCCTTTAATGCTTGCCCTCGTGCTGGTGGGGGCCATGCTTTTCACCAGCCGCGCTCTTGCTCATTTTCTTGATTCCTCGCTTGCTTTATTCTTTGGTCAGAACGCCTGTAATCGGCAACCGTGAGCACGCACTGAAATGTTTTATAGTGGTTCATAGAAAGCAAATTTTGTGCCGTACTGCGCTCCTTCAAACAATTATTCCGAAGAGCGGGTGTTGGTGGTATTGAATGCACAAAAAAAAATATAATCTTTCTTTAAACTTCTGTAGTAAATTATACACTATTTCTGGCAGGTTCGGCGAGATGACACTTTTTTTTTTGCATTGCAGCAACCCAGAATTTCGGGAAGAAGAAATGCCTAAATAAATATTGCCACGAGTAAGGTTGAGAGCGGAATCTGTGTTCACGCAGTGAGTGTGCGGGGATTTTGATCAGCCACTCAAAGAAGGAGGAAAAAGGTTCAGGGCCGCCTGGAGGCGGAGGGAGAAAACGAAGAAACTTTGAAGCTGGCTTTGACGAACTTGTTGTCGGGCGCACTTTTGCCTTGAAAATAAACGTATTCATTACACCTGCTTGAGCCGTCAACGTGTGAGTTCACCGATACAATATAAGCGCTCCAATATCTGGTGCACGATTACCGTATACTTGATTAGGTTTCGGTATCATGTTGCCGCGAACAATGCATTGGCTTTTGTTTCCTCATGTTTTGCTTTTACCTCCCGGCTGCGCCGGGTTGTGTTATCTGTGTCTCGAGTGAAGCGCATGTTCCATTTTTTGCTTCTTATACCGCACGGATTATCTCATTTGATGGCGAGAATGTTTCGCCTTAACGCCACTAGCCTAGAATAGTCTTCTTTTATCTACAGCGTCCTCGATGTAATTCGACGGTTCGAGAAACACCCGCGCCGAAAGATACATTCCCGCAGAGCAGACGCCGCGGCATTCTTTTCGTGAACACTCGCTGTGCACATCACTTTGTTGACTGCTGCTTCGCCGCATGTGTATTTTTTTAGTTGCTAGAGGAGCACAAGTTCGCTGCAATAAACTTGTTTTTCCTTCACGCCAACTGCGGCATTTTTGGCTTCGTAACAATATACGCCAAATCAAAATAAAGACGCGCTTAAAATGGTTTACGTAAGAAGCCATTATTGATCTCTGCGTTCATGATCCCCTACAAGAGAATGGGAGGTACTGTGAGAATCATGCAGAAAACAGATGCTACTTTCACAAAATCTAAAATGAAAAATCCCCCTAAAGATTACTTGAAAGTTAAAAGTTGTATGTAAATCGAAAAAACGATCCAGAGCCCCGACACAATGCGTGTAAAACGTAGAGCGCAAAACAAAGTTGATGAAATCATACCGACACATACGTCTCCTAATTCCGATCTTGATAGAAAGGATGTGCGCCTACCAGAACCAGGGCCGGAGTGAAGCGTTTTTTTTTTTAATTCTGCCACGCCTGCGAAGCTTAGTGAAGGCAGAAGTTTTTAAATCGTGACCAGCGTACTACCGGGCATCCCGTGCGGACCGCTACGCTTCTGCAAAAATAGCCAAAGGACTATGCGTTAACTCAAGCAAGCTTACGTCCAACTTGTATTTGCAGTGTTTTGCGCAACACAACAAACATTTTCTGGAATCCCAGCGCCTCTATGAGCTGTGCAGAAGAAGTCACTAACATCTATCTTCGGTAAATACTCTTCTCGCGTTCACGGGGTTAATGAATCCATTTTAACGAGAACCCACATACACGGGCCATCCCTAGAAAAAGATTTGGTCATAGGACTTTCACGGAAACATGTTTCACGACATGTTTTGTCTACTCTAATGTGCCGGTCTTCTGGGCACGGGTGCGCAAATGCGTGCATAAATATTTGTGAAGACAATGGTGGTACCGCTGGCCTTTGCAAATATTTTGCTACGCAAGTCAACGTTCTTGTTTTCCCTGTAAACTCGATGACGCGGTACGCTAGTGATGATGAACGTGACATAAGGCTTCCAGCTGTCTTGACTCGGTCAAACGTCATGTCAACGGCGCCCAGCTAGCAGAAAAGTATTTACACAAGCCTTGACCAAAAACAATCACTCTTGTTGCACGCAAAATCTAGTGAGTGCAAAAAGAATTTTCAGAATTCCTTCAGTGTGCTCTTGCTGTGCAGGTTATGCCACTTGTATAAAATGGTGTCTGTAACCTGCCTTTGCATTGCTTAAGGGATCCATGGCCACCAAAAGTTTGAGAGTCAAAGACCTGAGGTGAAGAGTAACTGCACTGTAAATTCGACCACAGAAATATCTGTGTGTTTTCGTGGCCACAGGACGGATAATCCTTAAATTACCTCATACCCTCCCAGCTTCACGGTGTGAAGAGTATTAGAAATAAGCAGTGGGGGTTACATTGGCATTTGAAGGAGAGCAGATCGGTTACGCTGCTGAGGATAACCGAAAGAGGACGAGAGCCAAATTCTAGGACTAAGCGAGTAGCCTCATGATAATGATACAGTAAAAGCTCGTTAATTACCCGCCGCGGTGGCTCAGTGGCTAAGGCGTTGCGCTGCTGAGCACGAGGTCGCGGGTTCGATTCCCGGCCGCGGCGGCCGCTTTTCTGATGGAGGCGAAAAGCAAAAACGCCCGTGTGTACGATATTTCGGCGCACGATAAAGATCCCCAGGTGGTCAAAATTAATCCGGAGCCCTCCACAACGGCGCGCCTCATCGCCTGCGTTGCGTCGGCGCGTTAAACCCCACAATCAATCAATCAAAAGCTCGTTAATTAGAACTAGGTTAATTCTAAAGCGGTTAATTAGAACTATATATGATCCCCTGGCTTCCATCGCTCTTCGCGTGTGAAATCGGCCCGGTGTGGTTGCAACGTGTTGCAAATCCAAGCCAAACAAAACTTACTGGATATGCAAAACAACAAAACTGCAAAACAACAGCGTGACGCGCGCACTACGCTCCTGCAACAGCTTATTTCGCTTCTACAGAGGGCACCGCGCCAACGGTGCCAGTGCTCCGGCGCATGCCATTATTACTTACGAAACATTATTTACAAAATCACCTGTCACAAACGTGCAGTAGCGCCTAACTCGCGATAACAAGTCCAGAGGTGGCTTGTTTGTGCTCACGCAGTGTGGCTCGATGTTCATTCATTTTAGCAGCCTCCCGCTAATTCTAACAATTTTATGGTCCCCTTCGAATTCGAATTAACGAGCTGTTACTGTACCACAACACACACGCAATGCTTCTCCGCCATCGTTCAACCTTGGCTCGTGTTCGCGCTCAAGGCGCTGGGGTGCACCACGCCGTTTCGTTGTCATCGGGGCCTGTTGGTGTCCGTGTTAACGTACACGGGACATTTACTTTCGTCCCAATACTTGGCTGAACGCAGGGAGAACACGAAACAAACCCCACTTATTGAGGGAATCGTGGTGGTGCGTTATAATTAGAACCACGTGTCTTAAATAGCTACATGCATTCAGAGCTTCGTAAAATTTTCATTTAACCTTCCTGGTGTGTATGGCTGCTGGAGCGAAAAATTATGCTGAACTGACGATTTTATACTACGTATTTGAACAAGACCAAGACGGTGTTGCAACATTCTAAACAAAACATACGAACCACAGCAAAACCAGTTAAGCTTCAGTTTTTTTTAAACTGTATGAACAAGAGGTCTACGACTGAGAATGAATGGGAAAAGAAAGCCTGCAAAATATCATAGTACTGGTAGCACCGACAAACTTGATAACGTTTGGTAACAAGGCAAAACATTTTAGCAAGCAATAGGGGACAAAAAATCTGCATCGATGTTTGTGAGAAGCAATACGTACGATTACTACAGAGTAATGCTAACTTAAGTGCAGCGCAGTGCTCTGCTACTGGCCGTAGCCATGCTTGGTTTAACAAATCTAACATATATCTTCCGCAACATAACTTTTATATTCGCCGGATGATAACATTCACTGACATTGCTACAGTGCGAATAAGACTGTAAGCAAATAATGAAGTCCACGCTGCTGAGTGGCTAAGGCGTTGCGCTGCTGAGCACGAGGTCGCGGGTTCGATTCCCGGCCATGGCGGCCGCTTTTCTGATGGAGGCGAAAAGCAAAAACGCCCTTTTGTACGAGATTTCGGCGCACGTTAAAGATCTCCAGGTGGTCAAAATTAATCCGGAGCCCTGCACTATACGGAGTGCCTCATCCCCTGCGCTGCATCGGCGCGTTAAACCCTACAATCAGTCAATCAAGTGCACGCTCAATACTATAATAAAAATTGCCAAAGAAAGACCTACGTCAGCAATGTGTTGCCGGTTAAAATTTGCTGGATCATCTTCGTAAGGCGCACTTTCCCCGCAACCTTCCAAGGGTAATGTCGATGGTGATGCGTAGGGTGCGAGTATTAAAAAGCAGATCTTCAATTTTAACGACAACATTTTCCGTCTCCCACGGCACAAAAAGGCGACGACAAGTACAGGCGCTATCCGTTGGCTTTTTAGAGGCAGCACGACGTCACAAACAACTACTCAGACGGACGCATGAAATGACCTTTCAGTTTTTGGAAAGCTCGCAATTAGAGTAAGCGCGTCTTTCGTTTACCCCATGGCTGGCGGAATGCGTCCGAAGTCGTCGGCGCATTGTATTTTTTTTGTGTGTGTGTGTTTCCTGGTAAGCACGTCTGGCGAAGTGCTCGATCAAAATGGTTGTGAACCCTGTGTTTTATCCAAGCGAGGCAAACACTCCTCGGCTCCTTTTAGTACGGCTAGTCGGAAACTCCTCCGGCGCAACCCCACGCACACGCGCAAGAAAACAGGTAGGGGAAAAGTAAAAGTAAGAGAAGATAGGTTGCCTGGGGCAGTACACGCCCTTAATCTGCTGACACTGATACGTCTGAACGGCGTATCCGAGGGAGCGAAAAAAAATTCACGCATCTCCACGACGTGAATCATGACGAGTGCGCGAAGCACTGAGGATCGTTCTTACCGTAAATCAGCCATGGCATTGCTTACTCACGCGTGCAAATGAGTGAGAATGCGTGTGTACAGTATATACAATTCGAATCCAATCCAATCCGATTCAATTCAATGTAATCCAATCCAATCCAATCCAATGCTCTTCGCGCATGCGCAACACTGTGTACACGGACGCCAAGGGACAAGCCACGGACAAAGCGAGGTCCTAAGGTGCTTCGCCCCTAAATGTCTCTCTGACAGCAGATCTCGAGCACGCGCCTGTGAAGCACAACTCAAGCGAGAATGGCGGGCAGATGACCACGTCAACGTCCTTGGTTTGCGCCCAGCTTCACTAATCATCCTTCTTTAAAGAGCGAAAGGCCACTGATTTTTTTTATTGTGTCTCGCTCTTTAACTAACAGATGTCAATGAATTCAATGTAGCTCGAAACATTCACCCCAATATACATTTCTTGGCTTATTCAAACACATTGTACAGTTTATTTTAAGTGCAATGCACTTCTTAAGCGACCCTGAACCTGCGTCCACTGGCGATGTCCGCATCACATACCCACGTGGGGGATTGGCCAGGAATCTCCTCGTCTTCCTTAACAACGGGGGGAGATGGGCGCGCGCTGCCTGGCCGCTGACATGGCACATACCCACGTGGGGGATTGGCCAGGAATCGGGCATGAGAAGGGCTAATGCACCCGCTTAAATGCATCTTTCTTTCTTTGTAGTTGTGTGTGTGTGTGTGTGTGATCTCTCTTTCGCGAACATTACCGAACCGCGCAAATTCAACTCGTGCATTCGCACTTTCACATTCTTCCCCTCGGGGAAATGCGGGGAATTTTTTCTTTGTTTTGATTATTTATTTCAAAAACAATTTGTGGCCAATGCATAAATTCCACATAGAACTAACACTTGACAACAACAACAAAATTGCAGGTCATTTGTATGGACGTTGCCCATGGCCCATCTCGATGCCCATGGATGACCGATAGTCTTCTGAAAATCGTGCGCAGAAAAAAAACATCTTTATATATAAAAAAGAAGCCATTCAATCTGACCCTACTGGCGCATTACAAGTGCTACTCGAATATTCAGAGTAGGCTTCTTAAAAAGGCTACAAAGAAGTGTTCCGAAAAAGAAATTGACGGTGCTGACAACGATTCAAGAAACAGTGAGAAATAATTAACGTATTTTTAAATAAAGCATCTTCAAAACCCCTACAACTGCTATTCAGGTTAGTGAGCAAAAGTTAAATAATCCGTCAGCCATTTCGGATGCCTTCGTCGATTCCTTCCATCCTGATTAGCCAGGTCTCTCACTTCCAATTGACACCGCTTATCACCGTCTGCCACACAGTTTCTTTCTGAGTCAAGTTTCTCCAGAAGTGCGCATGACCATTCCGAGTCTAAAAAACACGGGTACTGGCCTAGCCAATTTTAATTCTTCCCATGTAAAGCCCATCGCCCAAAGTGACGCACTTTCACACATAATAAACCTCGTTTTCAAAAGTGGGGTTGGGGTCTTTCCTAGTTGCCGAAAGATAGCCAAAAATATTCCTGTTTTCAAAAAGGGTAGAAAAACTTCGTTAATAAACTACCGCCCCATTGCTACTTTGTCTTTCTTCAGCAAATAAATTGAAAAACTGTTTGTTTTACATTTAACCTGCTATTTCTGAAAATTTAGTATCTTGTCATCTGATCAATTTGGCTTTCGACCTAGTTACTCTACTGAATTAGCTCTCATAACTTTAAATGATCATCTTAAAACAGCCATTGATGAGGGTAATTTTTCTGGTGCTCTGTTGATTGATTTTTCTAAAGGCCTAGATTCATTAAATCACGACATGCGTTTTGCAAAACTAAACGATAGAGGTGTACGTGGCCCGGCACTTTCCCTAATTCGTAGTTACTTACGTGATCGAAAGCAAGTGTTCTCTATTTGTGATAATTGTTCTTCTACCAGACTAACTACTACTGGAGTCCCACAAGGCTCAATTTTGGGACCCATTTTATTTCTCGTATACGTTAATGACCTTCCAGACCAAATGAAACAGACTGGCTACTATTGGAGTCCCACAAGGCTCAATTTTGGGACCCATTTTATTTCTCGTATAAATTAATTACTTCCCAGGCCAAATGAAACATTTTATAGTTCATACCACAAGCTACGTGCAGCACTGTGGAGGGTATACATTGTTGACAACAGTACGTCCCCTGAGGGCGCCTAACTCCCCGTGAAGGGGGCCTTTGAAAGGACATTTCCCTCTCCCCTCTCGGCAGGGGGAACCCCAAGGCCCCGTCGCCTTTTGACACTTCCTTCGCGGTGACTTAGGCGCCGTGAGAGGGTGGACTGCTGACAACACTGTAGCCTCCACAGTGCTGCATGTAGCTTGTGGTATGAAATATAGTTGTATTTTATACACTGATGGCGCGACAATTTATTCTTCTAACACGTGTTTAGATTCATTAATATATCCCTAAATACTGATGCCGCTAAAATCGTTCTTTGCTGAAATCGCAATAGTATGCTCAATTTTAATGGTACTAAATCACACTTTGGGATTTTTTTCATCTCCGCATAAAACTATTCCGCCAACCATAATCCTTGGTCCGAATTTTCTTCATGCTACTGACCATGCTACATTTCACTCGTCGAACTCGACAGTCATTTGAAATTTACAAATCACATATCTTTATTAACCTGTAAACCAGCCTATGGCCTGAGAATACTAATTAGGGTCCGACCCTATTTTAATGAACTCGTATTAGTTTCACTTTACATGCATTCCCTCATAGCCATATCTCACATTCTATTTCTTCTAAAGGCAATACATATCAAACCCACTTGGTACCTTAAAGGGACACTGAAGTGATTTGTAAACATTGCGGGATTACTAGCGGAGTTCGGAGTTCATAGGCCATGTTTCGACCACTCTGAGTGCGTTTACGCGAATTTATTTAGTAGAAAAATCAATTCGAAAATGCTGTCCTCCTCTCTGCATGCTCGCCCGTTTTCTGTGACGTTTTCGTGTGACATCAGGGGGAAATGACTTGGTCTGACTGGGCTACTGCACAGCTCGCCGATCTTTCGACAGAGTCAGCCGACCCAGCGCTTAGTCCGCCGGCCACCTACGAGTCGTCGCGATTCGTTCGTTCAGTTGAAACTAAGCCACGACACGTTTGTGAATGGAAGAATGTGTCTTTCTCTACTTTGTTAGTTTGTACACTGCATCAAGCTCCAAGTCCAGGTCGCTCCACACAAGCGCTGCACAAGCGCACATGCGATGCTTCGCTGACTGGTACGCTAGTAGAAAATCTAAGGCCACTTGAAGGCAGGAGAACAGTCACCAAAGTCAATATAGGTACCATGGAAATAAAATCAACTGAACCTTTACCGTACGGCGTAAAACTAGGCAGCAAGAAGTACTTTTTGCGCTGAGTGAACAAGCACAGCGGTCAGCAGCACGACCACACATCTGCGAATGCTTTTCCTTCTAAGAAACGCAATTGCTCGACGTGAGATGTGGAAATTTCGGGGACGCTTCCTGCACGAGCGCTATACAACAAATAGTCACCTAAGCTGCTTGAAAAGCGAAAACTAAAAAAATTCCCCGCATTTCCCCGAGGGGAAGAATGTGAAAGTGCGAATAGCGCAGTTGATAATTTGCGGCGGTTCGGTAATGTTCGCGAAAGAGAGATCACAACACACAACACAACTACAAAGAAAGAAAATGCATTTATTCACAGACACCCTATTTGTGTTGTCGTTGTACTTGATTGCGAGAGCGGATCTCAGCTTTGAAATTTCGTGTCAGTACTCCTTTAAGCGGGTGCGTTAGCCCTTCTCACGCCCGATTCCTGGCCAATCCCCCACGTGGGTATGTGCCATGTCAGCGGCCAGGCAGCGCGCGCCCATCTCCCCCCGTTGCCAAGGAAGACGAGGAGATTCCTGGCCAATCCCCCACGTGGGTATGTGATGCGGACATCGCCGGTGGACGCAGGTTCAGGGTCGCTTAAGAAGTGCATTGCACTTAATAAAATTGTAAACTGGTTACACATTATATACCTCATATTTCCAATGCTCGATCTGCTGACCCGTGGCCGAGTGGTCTGGAGCGCTACGTATGTTATTTTGCAAGTCACAAGTTCGAATTCCCGAGGGTACTTTCTTTTTTTTTCTTTTTTTGTAAGTTGACTTTTTCGTGTTTGGTCGATGTTTTCTATACTTGGTTCACCATTTTTGGGCCGTAACGTTCACTGCTCCACGAACTAGTTCACAAAACGTGCGCAGGCTGACACTGACGCGCTAGCGAGTTGCGTGCTGTTGCCATAAGCACCGACTGCTTGCGGGCAGTGGGCACAGGCTATAGAATCAAAAGACCTTGGCGTAGTGCGAACACGCTTTTTACGATACAGGCACGAGTGAGGCAAGCTCCAAATATGGGAGAAAAGTGCAAGGCATTTGAGCGTCTGCGGGGACGCGGAGGGCTTTTATCCACTGCGTAGGCCTCGGCTAGTGATTGCTACGATGTCAAGCCGTCCTGGGAGGCTTATCATAGGCATTTTACAGCCAACAACATGGCAGAAGCGTGGTACGACGATTACTGAGACACCGAGAATGCCTATCCAACGATGCCGTCGAATGTCAAGCATGTTGTTTTAGAGAACTGAAACAGAAACTTGTTTGAATGCCAACCAATCAAGGTGCATCTCCTCCCGTCGTCACAACTTTACTTGGTGCGGCCGCCACAGACCGCGCATGGTAGTTTTTCTTCTTTCGCGCTCTATAGGATAATTACCGACTTATCAACCGGATAAACAATGAAAAGTGCATTAATTTGAGCCAGTCTACGCAGTGCAAACAAAAACGAGAGCTTGACAAATTCACTTCAGTGTCCCCCTTTAACAGCATACACAAAACCAAGCTTTCATGTTCGGGAGCTCCTCCAGTAGTACAGCTTAGCTTCCCTCGCTAGACAGTTTGCGTGCGTTGAGCGTTGCCAGGGTCTAGTTCCAAAGGCGGCCTGTCCGGACCCAGAGATTCTTAGCACCATCTGCTGTATTGCTGTTCTGACCACCACCGTGGACAGGTTCTCTACAGCTACTGGGTACTGAGGGCCGAGAGTTTGGTTTGTCAGTCATGGGAGGTGGCGGTCACCTACTACGCCAGGGTGGCTAGATACTTCGCTGGTGAGGGAGTGCTGTTTGTGTCTCTAAGAGCCTTCCTAGCACGGTCGAACCTTTCTTTTGCAGCTTTTCTATTGTATCCGGGATGATGGTTACTTCAGGAACAGGCAGCAGTCCATATTCCATACCTGCACGCCAAGGCGGGGCTCAGAATGCCAGACAAAAACGAGACAGGAAGCGAGAGAAGTTTACCGCGGACGACGTTGCCGCGCACGCCTGCAGTGATACTGAGCCAGCGTTTGTATGTTGTTTTTTGTACGCGCGGTTCTGAAGGAATTAGCTGAGACGCTGTCCTACTAATGAGAGGCCGCTGTTATTATTCGGTCTTTCCTTGTTTCTAAGTGCCGTCCGATGCAGCGGAAGCGTTTTTTAACCTATTTTAAAGGTTTAAAAGCCACACCGGGTGGAATACTTGCTTAGTCTGTGATTCGCACCGACGGCTTCGCCGAATAGGGCTACGGCGACTGTGGTTTGTTCACATTTGGGCTGTTGGGCTCCGGTGCCGGGGCATCGCCTACTGTATTTTCCCATGCTAAACACATCAGCCCCGCATCAGCCCTTTCATTCCATTCTGACTACTCTCCCCCCATTACTAGCATTGCCAGTGCTTTATAGTTACGTGACCAGTCAGTCTTGGGGCGATGTATGGTTGAAAGTGGCAAAGTAGGAAAAAAACATGCTCGACCGCTGCACCGTGATTGCTATTAGAGAGTTTTAGCAGTACATTCGTTACGTTCGTTACGTTCGTTCCGTTGCTACCGGGTTTACCGGGACCCGACTGCGCATGCGCGCGTACGTACCGGGCTCTTTCCGTAGAGTGAGACGGAAAATGTGTTTTAGCACTCCGTAGCGTCGTACCGTTCGTTTCGTGTGACGGCTGATTAGCCGAGTAGTTGCAAAAATCCACACGCTAAAAATACGCAAATAAACAACGCAGTTTCCCCTAAAGCATTGCAAATCTAAAATAAATCGCGCTCGGCCGGACGCATCGTGAGGCAGGGGCTGCGGTGGCGGCGACGGCACCAGAGCGAGCGCAGGTGACGACATGGTCGCGCGCCGTTCACGTGGAGGAATGGCCTTGGCCTTGCCCGATTGAAGCGCTAGACACATGTACAATTGGTACACGCGATTCGTATGCGACTGATCGTACGACTGTCACCACGACTAGTCGTACGCGTGAATTTGAGACACATGGCCCGATGCGGGTGTGCGATGCCTCGTCGGCGCCGCTCCGCCCACTGTTTTTGCACCATGGTCAACTAACGACGATCGCTGAGCTGAATTTGTAGATTCCGTCGGGTTTGTACGCAAGAAATTGGATAAAGCAGGCAATCGTTGAAGCGTTTTCTGCATCGGAAACAGTCCGCGCACACGCCGGTCGCGCCTGCCAGCTCGGCACACTCAGGCTTCTCGAACCGGCGCAGACCACGGTAGCAACCGCTTGTCGCTGTTCTTCCAAATCAATCTGATCACTAAACGAAGTTCCACTGCGAGAAAGTAGGTGTTAGTGTGGTGAAAAAATTGTGCTAGGGATTGTTTCTCGGGGCTTATTTTAAAAGCGGCGATCAGATATATCTGCCGCGATTCAAGCATATGCTGACCGGCCATGGATGCCGCGGCGCGCGGTGCGGCGAGTGGCCGAGAGATGGCGATACCTGCCTCGGAAGCATCGAAACAGGCTACGCAGATGTCTCGGTCACCGGTCGCTCACGGCAGTTGTAGCTCAAATAAAGTTTCACATGCGAGAAAGGGGATGATAGTGAGGTGAAACGTATGTGTTACACGGAGTTCATTCGCAGTTGCACAGATAGCGGCGATCGCCAGGACGCTAACCCTAAAGTTCTCAACACCCGAGCAAGCCGGTTGCGGGCTCCGGATACGGTAACACCGGTAACACGGAAGCAGAGCGCCGGATAGACGCCGGCCGCGTACGGAACAAATGGCGCATGCGCAGTCGGGTCCCGGTAAACCCGGTAGCAACGGAACGAACGTAACGAACGTAACGAACGTACTGCTAAAACTCTCTATTGTTGACCAGGGCGCCGATACTTCAACGGACTCAAACATCGGTTGCCTTGGCAACCAGGTACAAGCCACTTTCGAGTTGAGTTACGCTCTGGGACACCGCCGAGGACACCGGTTAATCTCGGGGCCCCACCTTACGACATGTGGCAAATTAGACAACCGACTCACTTTCATTGCTAAGCGGGCGATGCGTTTGGCATTGACAGAATACAGGAGGCAATGGCTGGAGTTTTGGCGACATGCAGCGCCCCCTCGTGTCCGACGCGTCTGGGTAGTACAAAAGCAGACGACCCTCGCCGCCCTCCATGTGTTTTCAATTACAAGCCAGAGCTTGTTGGTTGTACTTTATTTTTATGGTGTGTGTAAATGACCGCATACTAAATAACTCCGTGATTTGCTTGCCTGCCGCACGTACACTTCTTTTTACTTTCTCCGTTGTCTTCATTGCCACTTCGTTAAAGCGGCTGTCAGTGATTTTATTCCAACTTTTAAAAGGAAGCCGGCCGAAAGTGGCGATATTACTTGAGTGAGGTCTTATGTGCGCACACAGAAAGCCTTCACTTTGAAGAACTAGAAAAAACAGGCACGTTCTTTTTGAACAAATTCATATCCTAATTTATGTGCGCCGAGCCGCGACAGGTGGGGTATTTCGCGACTCCTATTTACAATCTTCTTAAAGCGCTTAACATAATGAAAAATGTTTTGGAAGTGTTCCGGAGGTCTTCCAGCCCCAATCGTTTTATAATATAGCAAAACAGTATTGCAATGGAAAAACATTTTCAGTCCGCTAATAAAATTTACAAGAAAAACGTTCCGAAAACAGAGCTTCTAGTAATTACCAAAGCAATTACCACACTTATTCAGAACCTTTTTCCACATAAACTTCGATGTGAAAAATATTTTCTATATTTCGGGTTCCGAAAACAGAGCTTCTAGGCCTTACCAAAGCAATTACGACACATAATCAAAAACCATTTTCCACATAAACTTCGATGTGCAAAATATTTTCTTTAGTTCTGGAATAACACACTCAAACTACAAAGCAGATATGCGCGCACAGCCCGGAGCTACGCGTTACTTTGGAACACCTGTGGATTTTTAACGTTCGCGGAAATCACAACACAGGTGTTTTTTATTTTGTTTTTCGCCTCCATTTGTTAACCGCAAGCGCGACCGGGAAACGCCCTGAATTTCGACGGTTGCTCTGAGGTTGCTTTCAACAATGGGTTTGAAATATCAGCCACGAATAACGCGGTGGCAAAGTTAAGCAGAAATGAATGACACCTGCACGAGTTTTCACCGTAGTATAGAATTGATGACGTTATTGTAGCAAGGAGGCCAAAAAGCCGTATGCGCACGTATACGCGTGAAACGTTTACGAGCTATTATTAGGGCTTTGCACCTAAAGCAAAACTGTTATACGTCAGTCTTAATTGGACAGCTGGAAAGACGCATCTATATGTGCACTGGCTATAAAAAGCGATGGTGGGAATACAATGTACCAGTTTAATTTTTTCCCTTTTCTCGGAAAATATTTCCATTTGAAGCTGTGCACAAAAACAGGTGACGTTATTTAAATAAACTGTTCGAAGAATCTGTGCACGTAAACAAGGTCGGAGCAATTCTTAGACACTTAAAAATATGTATGAGTTCTTTTTCGCCACCCAAACTTTTTAACTCCGACTGTAATCGCGAATGGAAGGTTATTGTACGCAAGGACGATAGCTTGAATGTATGTACCAATAATGTTTTGTCAAGTGATGCTCTTTTTACTGCACTACTGGAGGCGATGGTGTAACCGGTTATTGTGGTCACGTCGTTAGTTCGACTAATTCATATACACCAGCCTTTCAGGCCCGCTACCTACCTACCTTCGCCTCAGCCTGTGGTGAAATGTTCTGGTCTTGTCATCTACGGCCGAAATTTGCCGCGTGTATGCTTGCTTCGCTGTAGATGAGGTCGAAAGACTTCGCAGTTTTTGACGCCCGTGCCACTAACGCCTAACCCCTTGTAGTCCATTCCCTCACCTCCCTTCTGCTTGAGTGGAATAAAAACTAGCGGTAGACACAGGGCACAGAAGAAAACGACGGGACAAGCTGGCTTTAGGTAGAGTACGGCGGGCCTGATTCCAAATCACTTCAGTCGCTTGAGCAGCCAGACGGCGATGCTCACGCAAGTAATTCACGTTGACCCAGCCATCCTGCGACCTTGTGCAAAACAAAACCAGGTGTTCTTCCAACAATCTCACTTGCCTCCAATATTCTGACTTCAAGATCCTGCACATACGTTTCCAGTGCCCAACTGAAGGCTCTAGCAACCCGAAAAGGGCAGCTACTTCTTGAGGGGGCGTTCCACACTTCAAATGGTAGGACATCATACGTGCCTTGCATGCAGTGGCGGCGGTGGCGCTTACACATGACGACGCTTGGTGGCCGGAAGTCTGAACACGAAGACAGAAGCCCAATGTAGAAGAAATTTGAGATACCAAGGCGTTGGACTGGGCTAATTGGTACATGTTTGAATGGAATAAAAACCGACGGTAGACACAAGACACAGAAGAAAACGACGGGACAAGCTGTGCCCTGTGTCTACCACTGGTTTTTGTTTCATTCCAACATGTACCAACTAGCCAGTTCAACGCCTTGGTATCCCTTCTGCTTCTCTCCTTACCTTGTATATTTCTCCTCTCCCCTTTTTACTCCCTCCTGCAGCTGCCAACTTACTTTTTTCATCCACTCTTCCTTCTCATTTATCTTATCCTCAATTACACAATCTCTTCCATTTGCACGTCTTCCTCCCTCCCTCTCTCTCCTCCCTTCCTTCATACAAGGCGTTTTTTTTTTTTTTGAAATGAGCCAGATCCAGAAACCGAAACTAACTCAGATAAAACTGCATTGACAAGAAAAACTCGGCAACTCGGCAAAAAAGCGGTGGCAAGAAAAATAGGTAAAATAATGCCCTGCAAACGTTTACGCAGATCGTAGTTTGTATTGAAAATGAGCCAGATCCTGCTGCTCCACGGACCAAAATCAACCAAATCAATTTGTCCAAGGGGAGTTTGCTTTTGGCTTGACTGTTCAGACTGTTTCGTGGGTGTTTTCAGTTTTCTTTTTGTTTTTTCGGAGCTGGCTTGTTGTGAATTCCGTGGGGAATTAGGAGGTCCGTGAAAGATTTGTCCCTGGATGTCGACGAAGTGAACGGAAGAAGTGGACGAAATGAAACTGAGAGATGTGAAACAATGAATTTATCTCGTCTCTTCCGTCCCTACGGAGTAACTCTGGTTATATTTATGTTTTTTACTGCCATATTTACCATTTTAGTACTTAACTAAATAGCCGCCGCTTACAAACCCTGGCAAATCCTCTCCCCATCTGAAGTACGAAGCAATTCACTAAGGTAAAAAAAAATATGTGAGCAGCCTTCTTTTGAAGCGTTTCGGAAATTCATGGCAAGGCAATGAAGAGCTTGCTTACTCTGTGAATGCCTTCAGGCGTGTCTAAGAAAATTATTCTAGGGAGGAATTCGAAAAGAGCTGCTAATGGTGCCAAGAGAACTCACCTGTCCCAATGTATAGTTCTAGTATTCTTGAAGCCCTGTTACATATGTTTAATGCCTGTTCCGCCAAAACAAAGTTGCAGCATTCTTGAAAGTCAATTTAAATAAAGTTTTAATACGAATACCGCATCAATTTGAGTGTTTCACTTCAGTATGAGCCAAAGCCAAGCTTATCACCCCAATATTCCTCAAATTCACCGCATAATTTTTAATTACTTGTGGCCATAAACTTCGCCTAGCTGACATGTAAAATATATCACATAATAGGTTTGACGGCGTTCCATTTAGGTCCGGTAACAAACTTCCGCTTGTTCCTCAAATTTGCGTTAGGTGGATCTGGCTCATTCCAAAAAAAAAAACTCCTCATATGGTTCCTGTCCCTTCTCTCCCCGTTCCACACGCTCCCCTTCTCCCAATCATTGTTTCTCTCACCTTCCTCCTATGGTACCCTGCATTTCATACTCCCACTCGTCTCCTTAGTGCTTACTTCCCCAAGTACACCCTTCTTTCCCGCCTAGGTCCCTGCTCTCCTTCCCCCTTCTTTTGAGCTCTCTCTCTTGGCCACATGATTAATCCATGGGTCATGTGACCCACCGCCGATCTATGTTTGGATGACTGGTGTGACAGAGCTGGCAGGTAACCAGAGACCACCAATGGGTCAGCCACCCACCAGCAAGCACACCAACCTTTAACATTTCTTGCTCGTCCCGGTGGCAGAGAAAGATGGAGAACGAGATTCCAAAATCTGTGCGTGTACCTAGCGCGAGAGTTATCATAATCATCGTCGTCGTCGTCATCATCATCATTAGCCTATCTATGCCCACTGCAGGGCAAAGGCCTCTTGCCCGGTCCTGTGCCAACTGTGACCAATTTATCTCCGCAAACTTCTTGATCTCATCTGCCCATCTAACTTTCTGCTACCCCCTGCCACGCTTGCCTCCTCTAGGGATCTACTCTGTTACCCTTAATGACCAACGGTTATCTTGCCTTCGCATTACATGCTCTGCCCACGCCCATTCCTTCTTCTTGACTTCTACTAATATTTCCTTAACACGCGTTTGTTCCCTGACCCACTCCGCTCTGTTCTTGTCTCTTAATGTTACCTCCCATAAATATGCCAGTTAGCGCGAGAGTACTGTCTATTAAAATGTGAGCCGTGACTGGGGAGTCACAACTGGCGACCGGTTCTCTGTACAGTATTAAAGCAGAACTGCGATAAGCTGCAAACGATTGCCTATTTGTACATGCCAAGAAAATAAAACGATTGATTGATTGATTGATTGATTGATTGATTGATTGATTGATTGATTGATTGATTGATTGATTGATTGATTGATTGATTGATTGATTGATTGATTGATTGATTGATTGATTGATTGATTGATTGATTGATTGATCGCACTTTTCTTGTTCTGTAAGAAAGGTAAACAAATTCGTGTCTCTGATAGGATCGATCTTTTCATCAATAAATTCTGAGTTAGTCCAATTCCTCCGTTTTTGGAGTGTTCTGTGAGTAAAAATTGATCTCTTTCTAAGGCTACTGTATATAACTTGACTGATCAGCCTGCTTTATTTTTAATGACCCGTTCGGCTTATCGCTTACTTAAAATACACCGACTTCTTCTCTATCAGACGCGACCCTAATTTTTTTAGGGAGTTAAAGGTAGTACAAGCCTATGCACTAACGTCTGCCAACAAAGATAAGGGAGTTCGAAGCCTCATGAGGACGTCAGACACGCAATAGACACTCAGTGCGGGTACTGATTCGCGCCGTAGCAAAGGCGCGGGCAAGTACCTGACGTCGATAGCAAAGCCAAAGCGAACTTCCAGGTATAGCCGATTTACGTTTTAAATAGGTTCAAAAGACCAGGCTAATTAATACCAAGACAACGCGCCATCAGTAGACGCCATTTATTTACGTTCTATCATAGAGACTTCGCAAACACTAGTCGTATGGCCAAAGGGGATCCATGTAAGGGGCCCACGTGTAATCGAAATATCGCGGATCAGCCCTCCGTGTGGGAGGCTTGTTGAGGGGCGGAACCATAGTCTTCCTGTATTCCTCCAGCCGTTTTGCCATTTTTCGCACAATCTGAAAAGTCAATGACACGGATTACTTATTCATTCTTTCCCACATTTTGCATCATGTCCGCCAACAATATTTTGCAGAACTCTGTGTGTTGCAACACTATCTGTTTGTGCGTATTTTCGTAACCGACCGTGCGCGGAGTATTTGACTTCACCCTTCGTGATAGACAATCGTAAACCATTACTGATGAGCACTGAGGTGAAGTCCAAAATCAGTGAGATAACACTGTCGGCACTTTATGTGTATTAATGTTTGTTACAAGTGACCCTGCTCAGATGACGTGAACGCAAAACCGGAAACTTCTGCCATATGAAATTTTTTTTTCAAGTACAGATGGCCAATGCATCGGCTACTCAGTCCTGTGCTCTCAATGCACGCAGTATTTCCAAGCTCCTCAAACTAATAGCGGTTGTTTTCGTTTTTTACAAATTTTATTGTTGTTGCTCTCATCGGATCTCGCCACAACAACCACAAAACATTGTTCTCTATTCTCGGATTGCATGAAAGTGACGTAAGCAAGACATAGTCCGACCAATAATAATAAACGCTTATTAATTGGCTATGGTATCGATGGGGTGATTCAAAGCAACCTTGCCGGTTCCGCGCAACAGCTGCCCTTAACAAAGTTGTAACTACATGCTTTTGCAATCATTTTAACTCTTCAGATGTACTAATTTTCTTGCTGTCTTCCTAATACAGCGAGCAAATTTATACTGGTGCGGTCATGCGCATGCATCAGAAGACCAGATCTCACGGTTGTATTTCCAAGCTCCCCAAGTGATATCCTGTTCAGGAAAACCCAAAGCTAACTCAGCGCTAGAAAGGCTCTGTCCTGCAGACATATTGGGAATTTTGAATACAAGTAAATGCAAGATGTCTAAAATTTTGACACAATATAATGGTCGAAGAACACACGCAATTTTGGTGTTTCAAGCACGCCATACAGCCACAGCATACAGGAGTAACGCTATGACATAAGTTCTTGAAAAACTTAGTGCTGAATAGAGTATGTGACAGTGTATTTTTTTCTTGCTCGACATATAAAATTTGTTCACTGAAAAGGACATTTTTTCATTGATAAATGAACAGAAAAGTTCGATAGCCCACGTTTTATAATATCAATCAACGTGACACGTAATTGACATAAAATTCTTTCAATCTTTACGAGCCCATCGATCAGGGCGCCGTCCGAAAAAGTGAAAGACTAAAGGAGTGCGAGAAACAAGTTATATTTGTTTTATATTTGCAGTTGGCATATTTCTGAATTTATGAGCTTCACGGAACGTAGAACTAGTTGTATTGTACCTAAAACGAGGCTGTTACATTTCGCTTCACGGTGGTTCTCCAGAGTCAGATTATATGCTGATACCGCGTAGAAAGCACCAACGTCACATCATTTGTATTAAAGGGGGATTTATAAGTAGCCTTCATATGAGATAAACCTGATAAAGGTTACTGAGTCATATGAGACGTCAAACTAGTTATCATTTACTTCGGGATGGTTGCGGTAAAACAACCGTGATAAAGGTTACTGAGTCATGTGAGACGTCAAACTAGTTATCATTAACTTCGGGATGGTTGGGGTAAAACAACCGTAACAACCATTTCCTGTGCCCTTACCCCTCCCGCAGAAGCCCGTGAATTAACCGCAGACTGGAATTTGAATTGTTTACTAAACTCTCAACTAACTATTTAGATATGCCACGTAAATGAAACTCGGCGGAATGCTTCAGTTGCCTAGTGATTATTGTGCTTTGACTTTTTTACAAGACGCACACAATTAATTAGGAGCTGCAGAGCTATCCCGAGAAGGTTCACTTGCTGTCCACGGCGGACGACGACACCAAAGAGCACCTTGAAAATGTCACTAGCCGATTCGCTCTAACAAGGCGTCACATCATTATGATTGTTCAGTTTGTGGCTGACCTGTGGGTTCTCTTCCGCGATGTTCTCCCGCTCACAAGGGTCAGCGTGTGTGTTGAAAAGGCAAGGCTCTTGAAGAGGTTTGCAGTCTTTCACAGGAACCTGGCCACATTCGGCGTGCAACTCTTCGGGACTGTGCGACGGCAACCAGCGTCCCAGTCCCCTGGCGACCCGAGCCGCTGAGCACTTCAAGTCCAAGAAGTTTCTTCTGGAAAAAAAGAGCACAGCAATATGAAAGCCAAATAGGTAGCACTGCGGCATTACCTTGACTCTTTGTCTCCGTTTGGTCTGACAAGACGCAGCAGCCCGATTGTCCCACATAGCACTTTCCGCAAGGTAATGAGTATCGTACGTCAATACAAGACTGAGAGATCACAGGAACAACTGCCAGCAAATTACTCACCCAGAGAGGCTTGCCGCTCATTGTCATCATGGCCGCCAGTGCCCCAGCGTTCCAGATTTCACCAAGACAAGCGTAATCGTCCGAAACAAGGAAAATTTTGAAAGGGAGATACTAGAAGCATTCGCTATTATGAAAAGCGCTTGAATATAAGCATGCCGTCAGTTACCCTAACAGAGAGTGAGGTAGAAGTCTTAGGCACGGGCAGAGGATACGGGAGGGGTTTTAACGGGTTGGAATTTTCTTGTTATCACTCATAACTTTGATGTGCAACAGTTTCTTTTAACTATATTAGTGTGTGTCATGGAAAATTAATCAGTTGGTAGTTCGCGCATCGTTCCGTCTTCGCGTGCCGTCTTCCCCTTGTCTAAGTTTTGATACAGCGCGGTTCAAGAACATGGTGTGCCACATCTTTAGGGTTCTTGTGCTTGGCGTACTTGCTCAGTTTTTATAACGGTGAGCCGTGGCGAGTAAGACCAAGAAACGCTGAAAGTTGCCATCTCCCTGGCAAAGGCGCCACAAACTCCATACGCACAGAACGTAATACACGCCGGAACGGAGGTTTCGTGTCCACCCTCACCTCCTCCCGCTAGTCGCTGACCCCAGACAATCGGGCGCAGTCCCAGGTACAGACCGTGGGTGTAGTCCGAAAGAACCCATTCCCGTTTGACCCCTTCCCGTTTGAACCCATTCCCGAAACGCCCTTCCCGCTTGACCCGTCCCGTGTGCGCCCGTTCCCGAAACGACCTTCCCGTTTGGGCGCTTCCTGTTTCAGACCGTTCCCAAAACGCCTTCCCGTTACAACCCGCTCCCAAAGCGCCCTTCTCATTTGAACCCGCATTGTTGCAACCCATTTGAATCTTTGAAAATATGCGTTACCGTCTTCGAAACTGTTCCCCAAAATTTGCTTACAAGCACCGGGGTCATGCACTAAAAACTTGTATGCACCAAATTTTCCGGAATCGACCGATATTTCTGGCCGATAAAAGTTTCCGAATGCCTTAGGCCGATATTGCCCTCTTGACACAAAATTTGTAGCAGCGAAAGCGTACTATAAAGATACCCAATATCTTGAGTAACGCACGCATTAGATTTTTCTGCAGTTGGTGTTCGTACGTGCGGCTGAAATTCATTTATCAGCCGCTCTTATGCTCATTGTTTGGAGCGCATCTTTGTCTTCGGGTTCGAGAGATCTGTAGATCAAAGATCTCCGTAGGAGAGACTTTAAAAAAGGCAAAAACATGTGCAGAAATCAAAGAATTGGCTACAAATGCCTTTCCTACGTGAGTAATGGGCAGATATTTTTATTTATTTACTGATACTTTGCGGCCTGGTCGGGCTCATGCAGGAGTGAAAATAAAAACACATCTGCATTGGTTGGCGTAGTTTAAAAACGCCCCACACTAATAAGCAAAAGACATAAATATGCAATAGACGCAAAGGGGTGCGAACAAGGGTGTGCATTCGTAATCTATTCCAATTTTAAAATACGACGATTCAACCAGAAGACATATTAACAATACGTGGGGAAAATTCTTCTAACGATACCGAATTCACTGTTCGTTCAGTTAACTTATTTCAGTAAGAAATTGCACGAGGAAACAAAGAGAACTTTCGAATAGCAATTCAGCTGATTGGCTGCCTAATAGTCTTACTATGATGTCTTCTCGCTGAACGTCTGAGAGGCCCTTGGAGGTAGTAATTCCGCGACAATTTTAAGTGTCTGTAGTAAAGAAAATTTAGGCTAGAGACGACCCTGCGCTGCTCAAGTTTCTGAAGGTTTGCGCTGTTACGCAAATTGAGTACGCTAGAGTGACAGAATAAACAGAATCAATAAAACGCAAAGCTAAGTTTATAATTTTCTCCGCTTCTCTTGACTGCGATTTTTTATGGCCAGATGTGGCATATGTATCCAGATACATAGGGTTACTTTATTTTTATATACATCTTTTTATTTTTTATAATGTTCATCTGTTTCTTTTCGACATTGATGTACACTTGCGCTATTATAACGATTAAATCTGTTAGTCCGCCAAATACGGTTTCTTTCAAAGTAAAGGTGTTTGTGCGATTTTTTATTTGTGCTTTCGCGGCGCTTTTCTGGGCTTTTTGATTTTATCTTTTTTTTGTTAATTGGAATGATTTCTTTGTTAATTTAAAAGATTTGTTTATTAATTTGTTAATTGTTAATTTGTTTGTTAGGCTTTGTTAATTTAAAAGATTTGTGAATTGGTATGACGAATTGTAACCAAATGTCGTCATCTCTAGATTCAGAAAGGGAAGCCCAGGTTTGAAAAGCAGTCAAGGACTCTGGATGTACTGAGCATGCTATCGCAGCGGTTGTGAAAAAACGGAAATAAATTAAAAACAATATGAAAACAATATAACGTTTCATAAACTGGGTACGTTATTCTCGGAATGGGCTAAATAGGAAAATACGAAACGAGAAGGTTCTTTCGCCCCGGGTTGAAATGGGAAGGAACAAACGGGAAGGTTGAAATGGGAATGGGTTCAAACGGGAACGGGTCAAGTGGGAAAGGGCGAAACGGGAAGGTCGTTTTGCGCCGGGTTGAAACGGGAGGGAACAAGCAGGAAGGGTGAAACGGGAATGGGTTCAAACGGGAACCTCCCCAGACCGTTATCGCGCGTAACTTCGCCAGACGAACCCCCTCTAATCCCCTCCCCCCCTTCCACCACGAGGCACTTACCGAGACCCACGGGCATGCGTCAAGCGTAGGATTATCGTAGCTAGCGTAGTCGGGATAAAAAAACAACAAGCCGGCGACGTACGATGTCATACGCGAGTAGCAACAGCCCTTACAAACCTGGATGAAGGGTCAAAAAAGAATAGGCAGAATCTGAGCTAGTTGGATCATAATTGAATGAAATGCTGGTTAGCCTAAATTTAACTCAGAACACAAAGACGAAAGATGAGCTCCGTCTTTCGTCTTTGCGTCCTGAGTTAAATTTAGGCTGACCAGTATTGAAGTCAAAACAAGCTTGGGTTTAAAACACACAACCGCATTCTTTTGGAGTGTTCACTGAAATATTTGCGCGAAATTCACGTACACATTACTTTACGGACCACAACCTGGCTTAGGAGTGGAGCTTGGCGTATATACGCTAACATCATTGCATGTTTTACATTTCAACATTATTTGCACATGTATGACGCGTTGCTCTTCCGCAGTTTATTGCAACGTACTAGAGTTCAACACTAGTGTAACGCTGTTTTCCTGATTAGACCTGAGGGATAGTTTTATTGTGTTATCTGTGCATTTGTCTCGTCATTGTAAAGTTCGAAACGCCGTACATCGAAGCCATTGAGTGAGTTTCCTATATCTGCGCAATGATGTAAAAGCGAGTACAGGAACTCAATTTGCCGTTAATTCGAAGTTCCTATGCTGAAGCACATACACAGCTCTTTTCAATAAATTACGAAATCCGGCTTACACGAAACAAAGAATCTGCAGGTGGGTAACTCTGACGCAAGCAATATTACCTGTTTCTCGCGGTGGCTACTTTGTGGCTATACGCTATGTTTGTTTTGACGTTGTAGTTGTCGCGACCGACGTAACTTATATTGCATAAATAGGAGAGAAACGGAGACCTCTGCTGCAAATACCGATTGTTCTGGAAAAGTTTGTCACCAAGGGTTATTTATTGGCGTGCTCACGTGCGTTCGTTTTCTTTCATCACAAACAGTTGCCTCGGCTATGAGTGGGAGTTAATTCATGGCGAACAAGCAAACGCGTTATTAGCCCAACAGCAGCAAGGTTATATACGTTTCCAAACCATCGCTACAATCGCGATCTTCTTACCTTCTTTCCAGAGTGGTCGACGCGTAGTCAAACTTGTTGAAGGGCACGTAGTCGCACTGCGTCACTTTCTTGTCCACCACAGTGATCGAAAAACCACTTTTGCTAACGTAATTCAGGCCGTTTTCAGACACGTCGCTAACGGCTTCGTGAGCAGGCGGGCAGGGGGCGCTGAACGCGGCCGGCTTGTACCAGCCGTCAAAGTTCCCGCCTCCGTAGGTTCCTTGGACATACTTGTAGCTGCCCACACGGAGCGCTGACATGTTCCACACTGGGTCGATATTGTGCAGCACTTCGGACCTCGGGGAGCCGGCGCCGCTGACGAGGCTGTGCCACATGTCGACACCGTCGATGTCGCCCAAGTCATCCACGTTTCCCCCTGCATCGAAAGGGCAGAGCTTCAGCTTAGCAGAGAAAGCTGTCCTTGACATGAGCTGTTAGAACGAAAATCTCATACAGAAGAACTCTAAAAAATTCATTTACGTAAAAATTCACTCAAATAACATCATTAGGCTGAAATTTTGCTGCATTGTTTCTCACAAAACACCGTCAAGGGACGACCTCTAAAAAATTCATTTATGTAAAAATTCGCTCAAGTAAACATCATTAGGCTGACATTTTGCTGCATTGTTTCTCACTAAACACCGCCAAGGGTTGGTGAAAATTCTAGTGGCAGAGACGTAGTAGTAGTAAGAGTAATGATAGCCGTGGTAACAGTATCAGAAGAACTACTAGTAGTAATGCTAATAGTGGTGGTAGTAGTAGTAGTAGTAGTGGGAGTACTAATATCCCTTGTAGACGCAGTAGTAGTAGTAAAACTATTTTGCCCAAAAGTTGTATTGACAGCCCCACGAGTAAATCACTCAGCCATATGATATCTGGGCTCCCCGTGTTTTCGGAGCTCCGTTTCTTCAAACTGGGAAAGGGAAGAGAGGTAACGACGATGCGCTGAAGGAATGAGTACTTTGATGCATTGCCTGCTACGTGCACGTGACGCCAGATGCAGTCGTCAGGGTTGTAGACGAATGGACACACACGGAGCACTAGTGTGTTCGCTGCGTTCATTGGATGATGCCAGATTTATACTCCTCAGCACATCACTGAGTTAGTCTATCAGGAGGAAAACGAACGGAGGGGCTGGAAGGTTAACCAGCCGTAGAGACCTGTTTGCCGTCTCTACGGCTGTATATACTGGAGGAGTGGGGACCGCCCAAAACCACAGCACTTCATTTAACGTGGGGTCCCCTCAAGGTGGGGTGCTTGCCTCAATGAGCTGGGAAAAGTTAGAGTGAATTTGAGTGGCAAGGCTGCGATGCCGTAGTCGCGCTTAATTATGGGGGTTGCTGATCATGGGATCAGCAGCCCCCCTTTTATGGGATCGCTTTTATACGTAAATAAAAGTTACAGGCTGGAAAACACTTCGACTTGACGTTACTACCAGCGTAAAAATAAAAAAAGACAAAGGACAAGAATGTGCAGGTGGAAAAACACTAAAAACACAGCGCTCGATAACTTATATCATATCGCACAGTAACCGCTTTGCGTTCTGCGCGTATGAGTAGCCCTGTGAGTCCGAACTTCGCAGTTCTGAATTCTTTTAAGAAATAATTTACAGTGGCAGGAACTTCTTAATCGGAGTAAGTTACAGGTTCAGAGCTGTTGCTGCCGAACGGATTCATAGGATTTAATAGGCAAACAGCTTACACATACGCGGCACCGTGGGAACAGGAACTACTCAGAACGCAACATGGTGCAGTCTGCGTCTAACGTCAATCACAATAATCGCAATCACTACTTCAATCACAATCAATTGCAATCACTTGCAATTGCAATCAATTGCAATCAATTACAATCAATTACAATCAATTACACTTGCAATCACAACAATCGCAATCACAATCACTACTGATCACTACACCGGCTTCTTGTTAGCCCAGCAGCAATGGCATCGATATAAAAAATATATAATATTTTTATATTTTTTTTATATTTTTATATATATAACATGTAATATCTTATGAGAGTTTTAAGTTATTGAATAAAGCCCAACCACCGTAAAAGTACTTCGCTCATAAACTTTAAAATTATTAACCATTTTAACACAGCGCAATCATTTGCAATGTAAATCTTGGGTCTTGCAGCGACAATAGAAGACCAGGGATGACTTCATTTTTTGTAATTAGATAGTAACAACAAAAAGTGGCGACTTCTACAATCATACAACCTGAAGTTTACTACAGAAGGTGTTTGCACAGTGTCAAAAAAGATTATCTTTATTTTTTGTTCAATTTTGCACTTAAAAACATGGCGGGTGTGTTCGGCATAATGCGCAACAATGGCTAATCGCTGCGCCCAGGGGAACAAACCTGACGGAAAATGAGGCCGGAGTCCACATCCGTGATTTGACTCAGAAAAAGGGCCTGCATCGCAAAACGCGAAACGTCATGCTTACAAGCAAATTGTGTTTTTTTTTTCTGAGCCTCACCAGTGGCATACTTTTTTTTTCCTTTCACCCCAACAATAACTAGGGTACATTGGGCTACGGTGCACCCACGGTGGTTTTACAGTGAAGCTGTGTGTGCCTAGGATCCCGTGTTTCTCTTCCGGAGGCGCTGATTTACTCGCTTCACCGATGTCTCTTTCACAAGTTACTCAATCTGTTGATAACCGTCATCCCCAGTTGCACGCTTAACTGGCTACATGAGACAGACAGATGTGCGTCTTTGGCTGTGATTAAGAAGAGCGGGAATCGAAGGAGCGTCGGCGCAAACACCAGTGCGAGTGGGCGCGAAAACAGCGGAAAGCCGCTGCACTGCAAAACGTGCAGCCGCCACCATTGCCGCATCAATTGGTTACGCTTCGGCGAGTACTAGCTGCTAATGCTTACCAGGTAAAGATCAACTTGCCCGCTTGAAACACCGACGTGAGCCAATAACGATAATATATAAACTGATTATAGCAAAACCCACCATAGCTACAGCTTCGCTGGCTTCCATCTTCGCATAATTGAAGGGCTCTGAATTTTTTAATGGCGTTGGATGTAAAAATAGCACAGCGACGTAGCCAATCTTGCGTACCTCAATTTCCAATTCGGTGAACACCAGTCAGTGCTAATGTTATGTGATCACAGCGTGGCTCACCTGCCGCCGAGTACAGGGTGGGCAACCAATCGGACACGTGCATCAGTTGACGAGACACTCGCGGAGTGCGTATCATGGGGCTCCAGACGAATGCGGTGCCCCGGACGCCTCCCTCCCAATGGGTCATCTTCGTGCCGCGAAGTGGCCAGTTGGAACCGGCGCTGTTGTCAATTCCGCCGGCGGCAGCACCGTTGTCTGTTGTCAGCACCAGGATAGTGTTCTCAATCGCGCCTGTTGCGTTCAGGGCTTCCACCAAGTTTCCCACAGAGTCGTCCAGCGCGGACAAGGTTGCTGCAAAATGAAAATCCAAGTTTTAGGAATGAAACTTTGTCGTTTACCAAGAGTCAGAAGTAAGTTGACACTAAACGCAGCTGCAGACGTGCTTGTTAGTTCTTGCTACTCTTATACAGCCAATTGAACTTGGTTGTTGTTTTTGGTAAACTTTATTGAAAGAACCCCAAGTCGTGGGTTTCGTTCACAGCAGTTAGAAAAACCAAAACACCGCAACTGGCTTTGTATGTCGAACTTTGGAACATTGGACATTTGGTTTGGGTTCTTTCTTTTATCTCCGGAGTTTTATTTATCCAAGCCTGACTTATAGCCAGAGGTGTAGCTTGTCTATACTGCCAAAGAATGCTCGTTCGCAGAAGCTAAGAAAAACATTATTGCCACTAAAACATCCACCCTTAAAAGAAATAAAACAAGGGTAAACCATACTACGTCAAACGAGTGCACATTTTGGAAAAAAAGTGCAGTGAATTTTTTTGCTGCGCTATTCTGAGCACTGTGTGGATAGTTTCTGAAGCAAGTGAGAAACTATCGTGAGTCAGGAGGTGCATCAATGCCGTTAGTGTAGCAACTACATACAGACCGTCTATCACTGCATGATTCGGGGTCATATAAAACGAGGTACGCGTTGCAGGACACTGGCTGACAAGTTTTCCTGCGCACTTTTAAAATTAATTTTCTTCTCGTATGCTCACTACTGCATGTGAAGTTCTGCTTCGATCAAGTCGCTGAACTCTAACTTGCAGGGAACTGCCGGTAGTGTTTTGATGCCTCTGTTTCGAGCCCCTCCAGGCGACAGACGGCTCAAACTTTCTCCACATAGCCTCTCATATGAATGTCACTGAGTTTAACTTGTTTATCCGTTGACTCTAGAACATTTACATCTCTGCAATACTAATCAAAGCAAAGTTGGATAATTATCATATTCTGGCACTTTACGCAGATAAAAAACTTCGCATACGCCTGACAAACAAATCTGATATTACTGCAATAGCAGAACTTCGTCCTATTACTGTTCCACATCCAAATGGCCATCCTATTTTCCTACAGCAAGTTCATAAGTTGTACTAACAAAAAACTCAAAATCTCTATAGTGTAACATACAGGCGATGACCGTGCAAGGCCTAGTTTTGCTCCGACTTACCGGCAAGTTTTCGTCGCTTTGGGTTCTGGATGTGACTATTCCTCTCCATATATTTCTCCGCGGGCTCAAACATGGCGTATTCGTTCCCAACATGCACGGCGAGGTGACTGAGGTAGATAAAGAAAGGCTGGAAGAAAACAGCAATTCTTTTGTTGTTTCAGGGCTTTGAAATTTACTGTCAGTACCTTCGTTTAACAGGAAAATATCAAGTTCATTTGCTTGCATAAGCGTCCGTCCTTCTGTCAGTATCATTTTCTAAACCACTACTACATAAAGCCGAAAAGCTGTGCTGCACTGGAACAAAACGCAAACACGCCATCGGAGTCGACCATCGGAGTAATATCAGTTACTTAAGTATTTTTGAATACTTTTAAGGCAGGCATTTTGCACTACGAAAGCTAACTGCAGGCACGAAATTTAATCATTTGAGTTTTTGAGTTTTCGCTTCAAAACAATATCAGCAATGTTGCAACAAGACCCAATTTCTCGGCTATACGCTCATTTCGAATTATGTTCATACCTGTGAAACAACACTAAGCGGCAGTTTTTCGGGCTAATTTCGCTTCTTGGTTGTTTTCCTATTGCATATGAAGGCAGTAATCAAGCTGCTGCCAGCAATGCAACAAATACATGTGTGTAGTTTAGTGTAAGTTCGACCACTAACTAGTCAAAATAACCTCGAGTGACGTACAATCTTCAGCATCCAGCGCTGATATTTGCGCAGGCCTTTATATCCCTCTCGTTGGCCATCTGGATAGTTGCTAAACGCGCTCTGCTTTTTTTTATTCTGCGAGAAATAAGCTTTTATCAGCACTTATGGAGGTCATAACAGCACTGCTCTTACTGCTGCCACTCCCCCCCCCCCCTCCCCCCCTGTAGTGCACAGCTGTTATGGACAGTACTGGTGTAGAAAGAAATCTCACCGAGGTTTTCATCTTTACAATGCATTAGTAGCGCCACCCTAGTCCACTGTTACAGTGTGCCGGCGCATAAAGAACGAAAGTAAGAAGCCACTGCAACGTGGTAGCGATGGCTCATGAATCCACCAAAGCAAGCGCAAACAATTTCCAAAAATACCCCGTTGGCGACTGATGTGAAAACGTAAACATAAAAACATATAGTTTTCCAAACTGTTATCCCAGCAGAATAACTGCCCTATATTGTTCCCTAAATCTACGTCTTCCTCCTCCGTAACAATCTTTACAGGAGAACAAGAGATTCAGCACGCTATCGTTTTATATTTTTTTCCGGTACTGTAGAGTGTCCTAGATGAAGCTGTTCACAGTATTGCTCGCATTGCTATTTTACAAATATTTCCCTCGGCGTCACAAAGTGATCGACGTCACTGCAAAAACATCCCCACCTTGTCTTGGTCCCGATACTTGAGTATTTCCACGGCTTTTTCTGTGAAGAGTTCCGTGGTCTCCTTCCCGGTCTTCGACCTATCAGCCTGGAGGTTTTCCCAAAGGTCCAACCCCCAGCCAGACCAGTTGCCACCTGGCTCATTCTCTCGGTATACCTGGTACGTAAAACATGTAATGCAGTGGCTAAGTAAAACCCATACTGCATGGTAATATCATATCACACCGAAAGCTACATGTAGACCCATGGCCAAGTATAACATTACTGCACAGTAATATATGATATAACACCGGCCACAGCTCACGTGCTCACTTCTGCTCTCGACAGTTCGGGCTGCTACAGGCCCCATAGAAGTTTTTACCAGCTACTGTCATAATTACCAAAGTACACGTCTCTCCACGACATATTAATAACATCAGGGTTGTCTTTATTTTGACTTTTTTTTTGTAGAATTTAATTTTCTTCGCTTGAAAGTCTGGCTCCGAAAATAGCAAGGAACGCAGATATCTCTGGAAGTTGTGTTTCAGACTGTACCGTACCTTGCGGCTGCTCAGAGCGAACTCGAGATCCCATTAAAAACCACCGAATATTAGTCGAAAATTCCAGGCAAAGTCTGTCTGCAGCAAAATTCAAAAACATTAGCATTGAACGCAATGATGTAAACAAGAGGACTTTTTGATGTCGTAACGACAGGGATTCCATGTTTACGCGAGATTTTTGGTAGAAAATATTATGGCTGTGACGCTTGCGCATCACTTTGTGTTGCAGCAGTTATGCGTGTATTGCCGTTTGCCTGTGTTGCCACCTTGTGCTGTAAGAGCCGGGTGTCCGTCAAGCTGCGCACGCAGCCTTTTTGGTCCTACCAACTCAAACTGGGCAAAATATAATCTTGAAATATTGAAAAATTAAGGCAGAGTCTGTCTATAGTGAAATTCCAAGAAAGTTGGCGTTGAACAGGAAAATGGTAGGTTGGAGGATTTCTTTTTGTGTCGATACGACATGTTACCATATTTATACGTGAAGTAGCTGTCAATGTCGATGACAAGTATGTATATAGCAAAATTTTGAAACCCTTGGATTTTGCCCCTACAGCTTTGACTGCTTTGTACAAAAAACAGCATTTGACAAAACAGCATTTTTTTTTTACAAAAAACAGCATTTCCGTAGCTCAGTTGATACAGCATCTGTTGATAAATTAGAAAGATTGCACTTTTGGTTCCACAAAATAACGGTTTTATTGCCTTCCTTTTGTAGTGTTGCGAAGTTTTCAACTTCAGGGTTGAAAATTACTATTAAGCGAACAACGCTAGTATTGCGCATTATTTCGTGTAAGACGACCAGTTTACGGAAAGGTCCAGATGAAGCAGGTGTTTTACAACAGAAAATTTGACATTCGCGTGAAATTCAGCCATAAGGTTACAGAAAACAGTCCAAGGCATTTTTTCGTTTTCTTCGTCAATTGCAACATCTCTGATAAAGCAGTATATCTTTTCTGTGAAGCCATACGGCTGCATTTAGGGTGAAAACAAACTTTCACTTTGCATCCCTTGCTCTTGCGCCTCCTCCTGATCATTCTTTTTAAAAGCTCTCATGTGCACACGTTGTGTTAAAAGCAGATAATTTTACATAGCACCACATTTTCAACCCGCGCCGGTGATTGAAATCTTTTCTATGCTCCCTAGTAAACCAATAACAATGATCGATGCGGGTAAGGGTAACTGACCACAGCGGCTCTAGAAATAAATGCCTGATAAAAACGTTAGGGGACAACTCGCGAGAAGC
This sequence comes from Haemaphysalis longicornis, assembly GCA_013339765.2. NCBI lineage: Eukaryota > Metazoa > Arthropoda > Arachnida > Ixodida > Ixodidae > Haemaphysalis > Haemaphysalis longicornis. The sequence goes on along the minus strand of CM023455.1, from coordinate 84,833,206 downwards.
ACAGAGCTCAGCAGGACGGGATTACCCGGAGCACGGTCGAACACATGAGGCGGAAATATTAACACAATACCCTAAACTAAACGGGCAGATAAGGTAGAAAACGGAGCTGAACGTTTTAACCGTACCAGCCAGTCGGTGTCCTAAGAGTTCATGAACACCGAGGAAGAACAATGCTAGAGAAAAAACGCTCAGAGCATATGTCTCCTTCTAACACACATTTTTAGGCTCAAATAAAGCAACAGTAGTTTGGACTCACGTATCAGCTATCATGCTGCAGCTGACCACGACAAGCGGTAACTTTAAGATCACAATGATTCTAAATATGCTTGTGCTCCTACACGTCAGTCAATCTCGATTTAAACATTCGAAATCGTAAGATAAATCTTGACATAATTTTTTTACCTCGAAGCATGTATGGTCCGTGTATCCATGGTGACCACCGTAGTAGCCATAGAAGGAATCAAAACCTCGTTGCGTTGGCGTATGGTTCTTGGTCATGTGCCCTATGTGCCACTGTGCAATGTCCAAAAACGTTTATGCGAGAATGTCGAAACACAAAACGTAAGGATGTGCAAAACAGTCAAAATAATATGCAAAACTACATGCGGTAAAAAACAGCACATACAGTGCGAAGAGTATATCCGAGAAGACTGCGTTAATGTTACTGTTTATTATAAATACAATGACATTTTAAAACAGCGGAGTACGCATACAACATATACATTCGCTTAGATCTAAACATACGGCAAATCATACTTGAATATTTTGCCTTTTTTTACACACATTTCCCATTTTAAATTTACATTTATATATATATTTACATTTTACTTTTACTGTACAAACGAACACGGGTAGCAAAGAGAAATAAATTTTATTTACCCTACCCGTAACAAGTCGCGAAACCTAGCTGTCTTTTTATAATTTTACTCTACTATAAGTTGCATGCATCAACCTTGGAAAGGTAGCACAAGCTCATCCCGCCTTCACATCTCTCCGCCATGACAGTTTTTTCTAATTCCACGTACAATGCAGCATTTATGTAAACTACCCTACGCTGGCCGTCCCATCCGACTAGGGAAGAGAAGCGTAACGTCAAGAAACTCCTTCAAAATGATGTGACATTTAACGGCATGACCAAAGACATTATGTCGTCGACAACGAGCAAAAGAAAGCAGAACTGTTTTATTACAAAAAAATTGACACAGCTTGCACTAGTGGTGCGAGACTGCAGAAACAGCAGAGCTGGCGGCCCCTCTCCCTTCGTCGGAGACCCGGATATTGCACCTCAACTTTCCGGTGAACCTTCTCCATGACTGGAGAGCCTGAACCGCTCTAAGAAGTCCGCAGCAGGCTTCCAGATCTCTCCCAAAGTGTAATAACGCGTTAGCACGCTCTAGAACCCTCGGCAACCAGCTTCGCGAACTCGGCGTCTGTGCTCCCCACTTCAGGCACGAACGCACGTGAACTGGCAAGAAGAATAGCACGCCAGAGATCCCGCCGCGAACGCTGGGCAGAATGTCCTCGAAGGTCAAGCTGACCGACGCCGGGCGCTCCTCACAAGGCGCACGCTCACATGCACTCGGTATTTCTCCCTGGAATTTTTTTTTGCAGGCTTCTCACGTGGCGCGAGAAGACGCGCAAGCCTGGACGACGCCGCTGTACAAGAGCCCTTATGCCATGTGTTGCGCAGTGACGTCATGGCTTGACGGGCGCCGGTGAGGCTCGGCGGAGCCATGCCTAGGCTGGTGAACCGAGCGCGAAGCTATGCACAGCTGCGCCAGGGGTTGCTAAGCAACACAAGGTGACGTCATCGCCTCGCGAGGGTTTTTGGTGCGACGGACGGATAACGCTCGGCTTAAACAGCTCTGCTCTTAAAATGCATTTCTTTAGTCGAAAAAACCACCTAGATGAGTCACTGCTAATCTGTAATTCTCCTGCAGCCCACCTAACAAGTGATAGAATCGATGTACCCTCACTAGCTTTTTTGTCCTGAGCACTTCTTCCTCAAACACCCAAGAATCATCTCCACTACGACTTGTAAGCTAATTTTGAAGCATAATTTTTTGTGTTCGTGCTGTAGAATTCTTGCGATATATTTTTAATTCACAAGGAATAAACTGCCCTGAGTAAATCTTGTCAATACAAAGCAAATCCCCAACCATTAAAACTTAACTTGAACGCTCATGCTACAAATTGCGGCGCTGACTTGAAAACTCGGAAGAATATTTTGAACATTTTTTTTCTTTCTTTCAGACCAATACTAATGTTGCTCACCTTCCCAATGGCGTGTGTTTCATAGCCAAGCGCTTTCAAATGCTCCGGCATCAACTTGAAGTGAAGCGGAAGTGCGTACGGTTCCGCAGAGTATATTACATTATGTTGCAATCCTGAAAAGAGAAATACACAATTCATTCATAGCGGAGTATCAACCAATTCTCTTAAACCCTAGAGCTTTGATGCACCCGTCAACGTTTAAAGCTGTGAACGAACGGGCAAATTCGTCTGATTGTTCATACTTTTCGGTGGGGTTGGATAGATGATATCTTATAAAGAAACTGTTGTAAACGAGAGATCTAAACAACTAAGTAGTCAACATTTTCGTAAAAGGAAGAAGACGAAACGGCGCTACCTTCTTCCTTTTTCGTGTATTCGTCTTCAGCGTAACCCCTGAGGATGTTCAAGTGATACCAATTCACCGAAATGTCGATTCCTACAGAGAAATACATCGCGTGGGGTATGTGCTACTTTTTTTTGTCATTACGTATCTGGGACTGCGCACTCCGACCTATTGATGCAACCAGGCACACAAGCACAGGCTGAAAAGGCCCGTGCGCTTACAATGCGGGCATATAATCATGCGAGGCAATAAATATGCGATATTTTACCAGTGTGAATCGGATGTCTGCCAGAGAGTAGAGTAGCTCTCGAAGGGGAACACATTGGGGACACGTAGTAGCTCTCCAGGGCGATTCCATCAGAGGCGAGAGCATCTATGTTTGGTGTGTGTATCTCGTCCGACCCGTGGTAACTGACGTCTCCCCATCCCTGCAGGCGTAAAAAAAGCGATACTTCGTCACTTTCTTCACATTTTCAACTGGTCGCTTCCATAATTAGAATAGACTTCAAAGGCTGCGTTCAGAAATATGCGTTTGAGCAGTTGTAGAGACATGCAGTGTTTTAACGCGAATGGAACTAGGTTGGAGAGTAGTTACAATTAAAGGGACCCAGAACATCTGTGAAGGTGGCAATCAAATGCATTCAGGTCGTAGAACACATAACGGGGGATTTTTGAGCCAAGTGTGAGCCCGATACGTTGTATGGATAATTTGTAAACGATTTTCGAAGATCGCCTTTCTCAGCCGACGAGCGCGACGCCGCAGCGAGCCGACCGCGGCTGACGTAACGCCGGTCGCGGTTGACGCAACGGCGAGCTGCCCCCCTGATTCGCCCAGTCGCCGGTGAGGTCGGCCGCCGGCAACGTCTTTGCCATTGGCTTCCGGCTGCTCTTCCTCCTTCCTGCGCGATCCCTAGGCAAAGGCGGGTCCGCAGCGATTGACGCGTGCCTAGGCGCAGGAATGTAGCTAGCGAGAACTTAAGTCGAGCGTCGCGATGTCACATGGCTATTCCCAGTGTTTCCAGCTGCTTTGAAAGTAGTAGAGAGGGAGGAGGAATCGATCGGCAAGGGGGGAGAGGTGAACTTAATTGCTTTTCGCGCAGCTAATGTTGAATGTACATGAATAATTCCAAAGGGATTGCATCGCTATATCGGTGCTACGCGACAATACAGGCCTTTTCTAACTTTTACAAAAGGCTTTTCTGGGTCCCTTTAAGGGCAGAGAGTGTGGCCGGGTTTACAGATAACCTAGTTACACTCTCCCATCTAGCGAAGTGGGAACGGCGCATCGAAGGGAGCGTAGAAGAGTCTCTCTCACAGCGCTCTGAACAAAGCACAGCTCGAGAGCTAACTGCGGGCAGAGACGGCGGCGGTGCAGGCGCAGCAGCGTCAACGTGGCAATCCAAACACAGCCCGCACGTTACAGCTCCGCTGGTTCGCCATCTGCACGCATTGCACTGGCGCATTTGTTTATAGCGCTTTTCTCTGACCCCTACTTTTGTCCCACCAGATGATGTAACGCCTAATCGTTAGAAAATAAGATGAATTCTGCACCACTCAACCTCAAGACCTGTTTTCTTTCCCTCAGACAGCCGCTACCCCCGCAGTCCAATGGATCAGTTATTGAGAGATCCGTTGCGGTGTGATGCTGTGAGAAAAAGAAGCAATCACATATACTGTGTCGCAACCACAAATCAAACCCCACGGTTGAGTCTGTTGTCCTGTGAGTCTGTTTGTAAATTATATTATTTATTTATTTATTTCACAGTACCTCACAGGCTCCGATGAGCATTTCGTGAGAGGGGGAACAAAATAAAACAAAAATACACAGCACGGTACATTGGAATTTCATTGGTGTAAATAATAAAACAACAACGACGCATCATGATTTTGGTAAAGCAGGGTATTATGAACACCTTGGTATCAGGTGTGGTTGAAAAGTAAAACAGAAGCAATGCTAAATGGCATAAAACATTATGTGACAACATCATTATACAATTTCGAGCAAGTGTCATTGCATTTAAAGTCGACTACAATATCAATTTTAAACAAAGAAAAGAAAGCAGGACGTTTGACAATATTACAAGATTAAGATATGCGAATTAGCTTTCAAGCGAAATGGGTGGTGAGCTACTCATTAAATTCATCACGGTTCGATAAGCAGGCGATGGTATTTGGAAGATCATTCGACAATTAAATTGCACGTGGGAGGGCAGATAAGTTGAAGGAACGTGTTTCACCAAAGAGTCGCTTTACCGAGTACACAAAAATGAGCGCCTACGGCCTTTTTTATGCTTTATCGACATGGCAGTGCAGCAAAGCACGAGCTGTCTTGTCCACCAGTTCCGGAAATGTCGCTTCGCAATTTTAAAATCATTTATTCGCAGGGTATCCCAAAACACCTTTTAAATAATCTAAATGAGCAAGCTTTGATGCCAGAATGCCCTCAAAGATACCGGACTCCGTTTTGCGACTGCGAGTTTTGACAACTAAGAGTTATCCTGAGCACTGTTTCTTTTCGTTCTGTTCTCCTTAATAACGCTTTGAACGTACCATGTTATACCAGCAGAAACCAAAAGCGCCCTAAAGCGCTTGCAATCCACTGATGGGCTGCTGCTCGCCTGTGAAAGCAGCCACTTCGGCCTTGTTTTGTTAAAGGCACCATGATTACAAACTACAACTTGACTTCATTCGAAAGATTCCAATGTAAGAATAATAATTATGCAAATTTTACGCAAAATTTAAACATGTAAAACAAGATTAGAAAAACAGTTGAAAGAGTGGCGACGATCGAGCCACCTTTTCACACCGCTGCTATGTTGTCACAGGGACCAGTATTTATGATTGTCCATTTGGAGGTCCAATTGTGATTGTCCATGTAAAGCCAGGTCCAATTAAAGACCTGCCAAAACACAATCTCCCACTTGGAACCATTTGCATTTCCAATTGGTTCCAATTGAACTACACTTATAACACTATCTAAGTTGTTATAACACTTATAACAATATCTAAGTGCCAAAGAAATCCCATCGTTATAAGCGGGTTGCGAAATAAAAAGACGGAACAGAGCTCAAAACATTTTATTCGCAAGCCAGCAAGGTGGTACTACTACTAATTAGCAGAAAAGAAGCCGCAGTCGGTCACCTTTGTTTGCCGTGTATAAAGCTAGCGCAAATCTTTTCCAAGAGCATCTACAGGGGCTTCACCTAGCTGAGGTGAATGTCCTTGGCGGAAACAAAGTACCCGAGGGACTGCGTCACGCATTGGGCCTCCTACGAAGACACTACCTGAGTTGGCTGCGCAACCGCGTCATTAGAGTCGTCACTGTTGCAATTTTGGTGCACAATATCACCGGATTCAGTCGTTATATCCGATATCGTGACAATGCAGCGTTGTAATAAGCGGTTTATTTTACCATGGAAAGAATACAAAAGTTGACGGTGCCAGAGCTGTTCATCGTTATATCCGATATATTGCTATAAACGGTATCGTTATAAGTGGACTCGACTGTATTTGTGTTTTTTTTTTCTTTGCTGCTGGGTGCCGCTGACAAAAGGCACCACCAGTAAACATGACGGCGCAAGTGTATTAATACCGTGGTTTGGCTCGACCCCACCGTTCCAATACAGTCGATTAGCGATTACCCAGGGTCGCTGAATTGGAATTTTCGGCTAATGGACCTTTTCCAGTACCGGTCCTCCTAGCAACCATTACGGCGAACTGAGTAGTCAGCACCAGAAAGATCTCACTGTCAAAAAACTTGTGCACGAAACATCCCCGTCTACCAATCCTTCTCCTCTTCCACGCCCCCACCGTCACTCATTCCTTTCATATGAAAGCCTTGGAAGCTGGTGCACCTTACCGACACTAATCTGCACTGAGGAAAGGGCTGTTTTATTTCTCTTTTTTTTGTCGTCTTTGTGACTTTCCCACTGGTAGCCATGTGCTCATTGCGCGTGCAGCCTTTCTTTCTGTTGTAAGCTTTGAAATTTTGAATGTTTTTTTTTTTCTTGTATGCACGTACTAACTCACCGCGAACTGTCCAGGTATGTAATAAAGGGTGCAGGGCTACAAGTAGTAGCTCCCCTCCGAGCAGCAAGGTGGGGATGCGCGTGGTGCTTATTTTGCCCGGGGCGACCTGACAGAATGGCGGACGGGAAACTCGCGCATGCGCAGATCGCCACTGGAAAAAGGTACATTGGAAGCATGATTGCAAGTGATGTCCCGGTCCCGGCAATTTTACATGCAATTCAGCGGAAGAAATCGCTCAATAATTCGAAGCTAAAGCCCAATATCTCGGTAAATTGGAAGTTGTTGCGAATAAAACGCATCAAAATATTCGAAATTTTTAACCGCCAAAAAAACATCGCCGTGCTCCGCACTATGGCGGCGCCGTCGCAACTGAGGCAGCGCACAGTCGTAAAGCGGCTAGTCAGCTGAGACTCTGGCCAGCATACGCATTCTCTCTTTCTTCTCAAGTCATCAACCTTCTTTATTGCGCACAGCTCCGTGTGAGCAGTTGGCGTGCTGGACGCTTCAGCCTTCGAATTTAGCAATCAGTCTCAACTATCCGGACAAACCATGTCGTACGTTCGAACTGCCGACGAAAGTCGACATTCTGAACAAAAACCAAGATGGGAGACGTGTTACGCAATAATTGCAATGCTTGTTATCGTGATTTCTGTTTATTTGGAAGTTTGGTTGATTCCTAGTCATTTGCAGTCCCTGTTGACGTCGTATTAGCGAAAGTCGATTGTATTAGCATGGAGTTAACAGACTGACTACTGTGCTATGGGAACTCACCTGTGACGTCACCGCTGACTTTGCGAGCGCCAAGCTTGAAAATTTGCCAATAATAATCCCAAATTCTTTTCACGTAAGCAATGTCCTTCGCGGCAGGAGTGCGGCTAAGCACGCTATCAAAAGTCTAGTTTATTCAATATAACAAGGATATATGGTTTCTCCGCGGCTCACGAAAACTCAAGCAGATTGTAACACGTCCGCGCTGGATGGTAGAAGACCAGAAAATGTTTGCGTCGGAGTGCGATGTACGGCCGCAGAGTTCAGTCGAGCACACATGCAAAGGGTGACGTCATACAAATGCGTACAGTCCTGTAAAAGGGAGATAAGCAAGAAACTGAATCAACGCAAGGACGCTTCATTTGCAACGCGTAAAGAAAAGCATTAACGCAGTGTCGTCGCACGTGTAACCCAAAATTCTAACTAGGGTTCTTATAAACAGACGTTCTGAAGTTTCGCAGTATTGGTCTAGCGATACGTGATGAAGCCTAATGGGTATAGAACAAATCATCGGCATTCTCGCCGGACTGCGATGCACGCTCAAACTCATTCAGGTAAGTTGAGGCTCGCTAGCCGATTACTGTTGCAGCACGGAAGTCATGCTGCGTACGTCGAGCCTAAGTTGTTAAACGTAAGGTGGTAAAATATGACGGGCTATGGCGAACCATGGTGTTCACGCTAAATGGAGTTTAACGGCGCCGCGACGTAACGCAGCGCTCCGAGGCGACGCCATAGGTCGGCAAGCTAGGCCCATAATTGTATGATCACGGATCCTGGAGCTTAAAGGTTGGCTGAAAGAACACGATCAACGTTTACGTACGCCCAAAATGCGTGCATAACCGTAACCACATTAATACCTGGTTAAAGAAGCATTGGCACAGTCCCGCGGCTGTGATTCCGTATGATACAGGTGCAGATTGTAAAGTTCACCGCGCCACCCACCAATGCAAAGAGAGCGCTGTTCCCATGTTAAGGAAAACAAAGAACAACCAAATTTTTTCAACGACGAACCAGCATTTAGCTGTGACGGCCCGTACCATTCACCACTGGGTTTTAACGGCAATTGCTCAATTTTCCGCCGTTGATTTCAGACTCTAGAAATGGTTGCTTGATTGTAGGGTTAACCGCGCCCGACCAGCGCAACGCCTTAGCCACAGTTCCGCGGGTATTCCGTATGATACACGAACATGCAGATTCGTAACGAGTTTAACGCCCGACGCAACGCAGGCGATGAGGCGCGCCGTAAGTGGAGGGCTCCGGATTATTTTGACCACCTGGGGATCTTTAACGTGCGCTGAAATCTCGAACACACGGGGTTTTCGCATTTCGCCTCCATCAGAAAAGCGGCCGCGGTGACCGGGAATCAAACCCGCGACCTCGTCCTCAGCAGCGCAACGCCTTAGCCACTGAGCCACCGCGGCGGGTATTCCGTATGATACACCGAACATGCACGATGTCGTTAAACGTATATTACACCGCACGTTCACAACGTCCAACCAAATAGACAAAAGAGGAACGCATGCTTGTTAAGCCCCTAATAATTATATGAAAAGCAAAAGGTACAAACCAGATCGTCAGCCACAACAACGACGATGTTTGGCCTCATCGCTGACGCCCTCGGTGTCACCATTCCCAAAACCAAGCACAGGACGTAGACCGGCAGCACGGCCTTCCATTTCGAAAGGTAGAAACTCTTCAGCGAAGTCACAAACGCGGCAAGGTTGAGCTGCAGTGGCGATGACCTTCGGCGCCAGTAAAGCCGCTGCGTGTTTCAGAACACAAAATGCCCGGCCCTGAGGGCCAATGCATCTCCGTTTACATGGCACATGCAAGCACACGACTATTCAAGCCAGCCGTTTTTTGCATCTGCCCCCCAGTCTCGGCAGGAGTGAGCTCACCGCGCAAGTGGCTATCGAGAGAAACGCGATACCTGATCTCGAGACCCTAGCGATATGGGTAGTCGCCACGCTTTTCTTTCTATACTATCTTATCGGACGAATGAGAACCCCACTTTTTCAAGAATTTCAGGGCCTCCTTGCACGGAGATATCGCTCGGGAAAAAAAATATCCGATGTGACTTTTTGCTGCTGTTGTCGTTGTTGGTCTGCAGCGTGTGCGGTCTTTTTTTATTTTTGTCATTTTTTGCTGTGGCATTTGCGTCGGCCACGCAGCCCCTGCCTCTGTGCTGAAAGAAAACGCAGTTTATTGGTGAAACTTCCGAATTATTTTAGAGATTACAGAATGATTATAGTCAGGCATTCCAATTCAGCTCTGGACTAAGGTAACAGGCCATGATTTGTATAAAAAGCGAGGGTATACGGCTCATGCCATCGTTTTTATTTCACTTATGAATTCCCGCCGGGAAGCCAAAAATACATTAGTGCTTCTTACGTTTCACTCCCTTAAATAAAAACTCTTCGTCAGTTTCTTTGGCAGTTTGTAGTCAGATGATGATCAAGATTTCATGCGTCATATGTGCTTCAGCACATTAACCCATCGCTAAAGGTTTATATGTAGCCCGTGCAGATGTTCTGACGTCGGCAGTTTACATCTACAGTTTCCTTTCTTAGAATGCACTGTTATCGACTAAACCAACGTAACTCCTCACTCCACCGATGTTTGAACGTGTGCCCAGCTGATTTTTACGATAATAAATGCATGTGATTTCGTACACTAACGTAACCCGGCTCCCCATCGTCGTGTGAACGTCCGTGCCTATACTCGGTGACAACTTAAGAACGGCACCGGAAGTTGCCGCTGTGCCTTATCACCGTAGCCGGATGTTTCTCCGCGCGGCGCAAGTAGGGCGTTACTGGGAATATTTTGAACATAGGCGTGAGTCGTTCCCGTGATTTTTTGGGCTTAATGTACTTAATAAACGACTTCCAGTGATGACAAAACAAACTGCGTGAGACAGGCAGACGATATCCAACAGCATTCATAGCAAACCACTTTCAGAACGTGCGCGCACTGACGTCACGGGTCCGGCGCTTTGGCGGAGTGATACTCTACATGAGGTGGTGCCGTTCTTGAGTTGTAACCGAGTATAGTCCCTTTTCACGAATAAAAAATCTACCACATTGATTTACGCCATAAGACACCGCGAAAACAGTTTTAACTGTGATTTAAGATTCATATCCTTATCATTGGTATTGGCAGGCAGGTTGGAAAGCGCTAATTGGACGTAGAAATTAATCTATCATGACGGCTTCTTGTCGGACAGCGGGGCTTCTAAGCGTGCAGTTTGTTTGCTGCTTTCGTGGGATAAACTGCGAAACCATAGATAGATATATGCGCCGTGCTTTTACAAGTCTCGGGGGAACTGAAGAGAGGGCTAGCTTTAAATAATACTTTAAGTTATTATAACCTGCTCCAGCCTAAAGCATGAAAAAAAATTATTCATTATTCAAGGCACATTTCACTTTTGTGTTTTACCGGTTCCCATGGAATAGGGAACAACCACATTTTTTTGTGTGTACATTACACAGCCTTGAGAAAAGCAACACACCAGTGAGCCGCAACACGCCGCCAGTGTTTGTATATCTTCACACTCACCTGCTAAACACAGCTCGCGAAGGAAAATTTGACATCCACCCCAACGTACGGCTGCATTGAGGTGCATGTCAAATTTTCCTTCGCAGACACTTACTCCACCTTTGGGGATTTCCCCTAAATATGGTCGTCAAACACAGCTATAGGCACGCCTGCAAGTTCAAACGTGTTCACACACCTAGCCCCGAAAAGTAGCAGAAACCAGGGACTATGCATTGGTCATCACCGTTTTCCAACCGTCTACAGTCCATTTCAAAACCACTTACGAATTTCACTCGCGTCCAAATAAGTTCTCACCCTGTTTGCCAAGTCTTTCCCCACCCGTAGCGCGCCTGAGGGGGGCCATCAAATGACGCACCACACACGCCTACTAATCCCTTTTCCTCTCTTGTTCCTCAGCGTTTAGTCACCGCTTATCGTATTGCTGATCTGGGCAAACATCCAAAACACCTTAGGAGCAGCTTGCCGCACGCACGTGCCCCGGCCTCTTATCAGAAAGTTGGGAAAAAAGAAAGAATCCCAAACAACTTGTTCGATCGCTCGCAAAGAAGCTGTTGCCTCTTTCACCTCTGACCCCTAGGCACCTGACCAACATGGCCACCGACTTCTGACGGCTTGTCGTTTTGCGTAAGCCCGAGGAAGCATTTTCGACGTTGGCGACTGTGTGTACGACTTTTATGCGCTCTTGAGTCGGCTTTAATCGGTGAGGCTTCGTGCTCCAGCGGAGCTTCACCGTTGGCACATTCTTTCCGGAGGAAATGAAGCACCGTATTTGCACGATTCTGACGCGCCCCCGTTCGTAACGCGCCGGAAAATTCGAAAAAAAAAATCATTTTACCCCTACTCTACCGCGCAGATGTAAAACCAATGACACCACGTAGCTGCAGAAAACATTTCATTTGAGGCACCGAACTATGGCAGCAAAAATTCCTTGTGCTTTATGAAAACTTGTTTATCCAGCTATTGATGGTATAAAATCTAACCGGGGAACATTGAAACCCGATTTTGGTTTTCGGCCCAACCGCAAAATTTGAGGCTTCTTCTTTTTTTTTCTTTTTGTCGAAAAAGGGTGCGTCTTAGAATCCTGCAAATACGGTATTGCAACAAGAGAAACCGCTGTCTTGGGGGGAGGAAGCCGCCGTTGACGGCGCACATTTCTGTGACGGCCGAATCAATGGGCGATATCCTTGGTGGCGGCGCTACGTTGCCAATAACATTAGGGCATTAGGGTGCCTGGATTCACGCGTCCGCGGCGCTGGCATCGAGGCACCCTAAATAGCATTTATATTGCCATTCTGCAGATGTTTGCCGCTGAAGTATGAAACTTGAGAGACAGAGAGAAGGAGAGAGAGAGTGGTCTTTAATGGGGCTGGCGAAGTTAGCATGGCAAAGGCGGCAGATGTGTAAGGAAAAAAACTGGGGCAACTTGCACTAAGTCGCGCAAGGCTTGAAATGTAGCGAACTGCATGATTTCTTTCTACGTGAGCAGTGAAGGATACATCAGCAGGCATTTGTAGAAGTTTGAAATTGTTTATTTACATGTTCCGTCGTCGCTTTTCACTGTGCTAGTAGTAGTCATCGTCATATGCATCGAGGCACGCGCTCACGAGCGCTCGTCATTTTCTGGCTCCTCCGGGTTTTCGCCGGTTTCCTTTTTTTTTTTGCTAAAGCCACTGCGAGTGCAGGGGTGACCGCGGGCCACGCGCTCACGAGCACTCGGGGTTCCTCTCGGGTAGTTTTCTGCAACACCGACGTTACGGCCAGTAACAACAGATCCGCTGTTAAAAGTGAACTTCATGAATGTGATGATGATGCCGATGATACGCATACTTGCGAAAACTTGTAAGAGACACTGATCAAGTCTTGTACATCGCGGGAAAGCTAATATAGCTTTTGTCGCTCGGGATGCTTGTTTAGGTATGAACAGAGCCCAAACACGCCACTTCGTTTCTATCTTCCAGAGAAAGGTTGGCCCGACTCTAATAGAGCCGTTCTTGGTGCCGAATATTTCACACATTAGGGAATAATTGCAAACAATTCAAACAAACACTGGGTCTTATAACATTGCTTTCAATACGCCGTGCATGTGGTTCAGTAGGTGCAATACATATTAGCTTTACGGAAAAAATCAGATTTACTTTACCCTGCAGCGAAGCTACTCCTGGCCATGAGCTGCGCAACACAGTGAGGAAACAAATAATTAGAACCACGTAGATATCTTTGACGTGCGCCGAATCTCGACAAGCAGCATTTACATCCTTGGCAGCGGGGTCGAATTATCCGCATGTAGCTCACTGAGCTTCCGATGAGCTACTACTGTTTGGTGTCGGCTGTTGGCATACAACAAATGCACAGAGGTACAGAATAAAAACCATACTCTTTAAAGGGGCCATCCAGACAAAAAAAATTGGGCCCATCTCCCCGCGAGGGGGACTCGAGTAAATGCGTCGCATAGGGAGTGGGTGTATTGCGTTAACGTTTAGTGTTTGGGGAGTTGGTGGTAGTGAATGCGTTGTATCAGCAGCTTCTTGACGTAGTTTCAATGAGTCAAGGATATAAGGCGCGTTCGTAGCCTGCCATTCTGTGTCGGCTTTGTGGCGCAGTGGGTAGAGCACCACGTACATTGCGTTCCGTCCGCATGGTCGAGGGATCGAAACCAGGCGCCGGATAGTATTTTTTTATATAGTGTAGGGGGAGGGGTGCGGACAACGATGGTGCGGACTACGACGGACGTCAACGCGGGTGGCATCGTGAGTTACTGAAATGCTCTGCATTTAACACAGTTTGTTTTTTATTTGAAAGATTTCGTGCTTCGTAGTGCCCCCAGCACTTGTCCGGAAGCAAACGACGTTTTATTCGCTGAGAAATTAACCAATTTAATTACAGTTTTGATTCTACCGCCACATCGTGCGTTTTCGCAACGTCTGCCATGGAGTCACAAGGGCGGGTATATTGCGCCATTAGGCTCTGCATCCGACTGCGGAGCTTTGTTTACCGTCAGCTCTCTTAGATGGCGCGACCATAGTGCGCTGGGCCGTTTTCTGCCTTTCAGGGGTGAGACAGCTGCGCATATTGCGCGGTTTTGATACACATTTGTATTCTTGCGCCAGGCTTCTCCCAGAGATTGAAAATAGCAAAAATTGCGCCAAACTGCTCCAAAACAGTCTGAGAGCCAATGATTTTAACGCTGTTACCGTGGGGAAAAATGCCTACTGACGGCATAGTTTTCCAGCACACCCCTAAAGTGATGCTGTTTGTAAAGGTTTAATTCATTGATAACTGAATAAAAACCCCGCATAAAATTGTCCTCGAGATAGTTTTTTCGAAAGTCAAAATGTCGGGTTGCACATGTGAGTTTTTAGAGTTGTCCCATCAGAAAAAAATTGCAAAAAGTGTGGTAGAAAATGTACTTATGTGTACTGATGTGGCAAAGTACTGTGCAAGTTGAAGAAAAAACGGCAATTTTCGGAGTGCCGTATCTCCGGAACGATATCACAGGGCGCCACCATCTTGGTGTGGTGAAAATTAGAAAAAATGGCCGCCGTGCGAAGCAATCGCTCGTTGTTCAGGCAAAGTGCCCTTCGCCGATTTCTACCATGGTTTTGGTTATGGGGGTAGCTGGGTTTACATTTAGTCGTTTGATCTGTTGCGGCAAGTTGCGCGATTCGAAAGACGGGATTTCATAAAAACAACGTGGTGCCCACGAATTCGCCGTGTTTGGGCCTTGGGTGTGAGGCGCGGTGCGTGCTTGAAGTGAAATTTCGGACCCATTGCGGTGTTATAAAACACTAAGTTATTGCTGCCTTTGACAGCGAGCTTGCGAGTGGCGGGAATGGGACGATCTACACTGCAGAAGTAGCGGCGCAGGCGACATCGCCGCAAAATGTTCAAACAGTGTCCGATAGCGGTACGGGCTATTATTGCGCGCTAGTAATAATAGTTCATCTATCTGAAGTGAAATTTCATTTTAAGAGGGAGGTGGCTAAACACACCAACGTTACTCAAATTACGATCGTAGTGAACGTGCAGCTCGGAGGTTTAAATGAACGCAGTGTCTAGAGTTACGTCCGACGGAACCCAAAATTGAAAACTAGAGTTACGTCCGACGGAACTTTAAGCCAGTTTCTAGAGTTACGTCCGACGGAACCAAGAATTGAAAACTATGGTTACGTCCGACGTAACTTTAAGCCAGTTTCTAGAGTTACGTCCGACATAACCCAAAATTGAAAACTAAAGTTACGTCCGACGGAACTGTAAGCCAGTTTCTAGAGTTACGTCTGACGTAACCCAAAATTGAAAACTAAAGTTACGTCCGACGGAACTATAAGCCAGTTTCTAGAGTAACGTCCGACGGAACCCAAAATTGAAAACTAGAGCTACGTCCGACGTAACTTTAAGCCAGTTTATAGAGTTACGTCCAACGGAACTTTAGGCCAATGTTTTGAGTTACGTCCGGCGAACGTAAAGCATTAAAAAATTACAGCTAACGGCACCAAATACCATGACGCTCCATGGGTGTAGCCCGAAACAACCCATTCCCGTTTGAACCCGCCCCGCTTGAACCCATTCCCGAAACGCCCTTCCCGTTTGGCCCGTCCCGTGTACGCCCGTTCCCAAAACGCCCTTCCCGTTTGGCCGCTTTCTGTTTCAACCCGTTCGCAAAACACCCTTCCCGTTTCAAACCCGCTCCCAAAAACGCCCGCTTCGAATAGCTCAGATAAGTTTCTGAGCTCGCAGTTCACTTCCCAGTGAACGCAAGCACGTCTTGTAGAATTCTCAAACTTATCTTGTGTAGCTGTCCAAGACATCTTGATCTGCACATTAGGACAGCTACCACACTTCTATACGACATCTGGGCAAGACCTCCAAGATGTCTACGCAACACCTGAAGATTTTTATAGACATTGCCAAGACTGGAGATAGCCATCCTGTAGCTCGGCTAACGCGACGCTATGCCTGAGCTACAAGTCTTGCAAGATATTCTTGATGATATCTCAGAGACTGCTAAAAATTCCAACAAGACGTTTACAGGACGAATACTAAACACCTCATAGCTATCTGGATTGAAAGCAACAAAACGTTTATTCTCCGTTTTGACGACATTCTCAAAAATTTTGAATAGCAATCTATGAGAAGACTTCTAAGCATGCCAGATAGAGACATAATGTCTTGTGAAGATGTTTTCTAGTAATTGTGGAGACATAAAGGAAAACCTCTCACAGCAGTTTACGCCAGCGGCATTGTAGCCATCTTGCTATCATCTTATTAAGATGTCATCAAGACGACTCTTATAGCTCTCTTCCTGTTTTACGCCCAGGGGTATATAGAAATGTGGTTATCAGAATAAGAGTGCACATATATAACTTATTCATCTAAACAACTTTGATATTGTATAGATGGGACAGCATAACCACATTTTACTGCATTTCGTGTGGCCCTGACAAATCTGACTGAGCTAAAGCGTCTAGACACACCTTAAATGCAGCAATAAGCACACTGAGCAACTTTTGCAAGACTAGCAATTTATTATTCAAAATACACATGACAAGTCAAAATAGAATAAAAGGTGGCCAAAAGATGTGGGAGTAAAAAAAAAACTTGATATGCATAAAAGGCAAAAATTAGAAACAACCCGTTCTATTTGGCTGCCATAGCAATTAAAAACATGCTTATAAAAAATGACTAGATACTGAATGCCTTTCAGCCTTTCCATGTTATAGCAAAAAAAAGTCAACTGCAAGAACTAAAAAGAATGATCATAAAAAATAGGTTAGGGATCACCGAAAATATATCAGAACATGTGCATTACAGTGAAAACCTATTCAAAGTGGCCGAGTCTTGATGATGTTTGAAGTGCTGGAAATCCAAGGTAGGCTGATCCAATGACGGAGGGTTAACCTTCCTGCGATGAGGTAAACACACTAATCTGAGTATACACAGACACGCACCCAAATGAAACACCCGATGGACACATTTTTGTGTAAGGAGACTTTTTTAGACCACAAGGCAGGGCAAAGGTAAATGCTTAAGGTAGCTACTATTTTACAGGTAACCAGTGAACTCTTGCTGAAAAATTTTTTAATGAACCATTCTTTTGATACATGGAAGGCCATGGGTAGGGGAAGTCAACAGCGACTGATGATAGGGGAAGGGGGCTAATGGGTATACATTTAAGAGGCTTGAGAGTGCCACTTATGCAAGATGCCAATAATATGCCCAATATGACAACGTCAGGTTAATAATCCAAATTAGTTTGTAGGAAATAGTAAAACGTTGCTTGACAACTATTTTAGGCAATATAAAGCAGCATAAAATCATTTCATCAATTTCCACAATATTAAAGCAAATTTAGAAGAGGGGCAACACAAACACAGGGGGTGTGGAATATTGGCTGCATTCTCTTCCAGGCTACTACCCACAATAGAACATTTTTTTTTGTGGTGGACATTTGGCAAAATTGTGCATCTTGCAATGACAAAATATTAGGCCTTGTGCGAATAGTGTTATTTTAGTTCGAAGCGAATTCGAAGCAAATAGTCCTGGGCTCGAATATTTTCGAAGTGAATTCGAATAGTCGCGCAGAAAACCGGGCTAGTTGGTACAGATTCATCTTCGCAGCGCACAAATGACAGGACAAAGGGGAGGAAAGGCAGGATACATATTCAGCGCTTGTCCAGTGTTTTCCTCCTCTTTGTCCTGTCATTTGTGCGCTGCGAAGATGAATTCGAATAGTTGTCAGGTGTCCGAAGAACAAAACAACAGTTGAAGTTGTTCTATGCAAAAGTTTTTATTTGTGAGGTTAGAACATACAAAGGCATCACAGAGAATCCTGTGATAACATGATAAAAAATCGCGCCAATCCACCCCGTGAATGTGGTTGGAAAGCAAAGCTGTAAACGGCACCCATAACGATTACCCATGCGACGTCACTTAAATTCACTCACATCGCTCTACAAATAGCAAAACCAGAGAGACGTGAAATGCACTTAACCACACCATTTATTCTTGTTAAGGTTAAATCAATGCATGAAGCATGAACGGTGTGTTTGGTTGAGTTGTATTGGTGTAGCACAAGAGTGAAACTTTTTTTATAAAATTAGAAGTAAGCTCCAACCCGGTGTTAGACGATCTGACTCTACTCTCGTCTCTGCGCCGCGGACGTAGGCGACGAGATTTGCGGCAGAGAAGGAGCAGGGGGAAGAAATACTTCTGTTCAGATTTCTGAACGGCCCAGAGTGCAGCCCTGGGGAGTGATTCCTTCTTCCGTGGGGCCCATATGCAGTCCGCGCGCCTGTGTTCTGTCCACCCACTGAAGCTGGGTAGGTAAAGAGGGCCAGGAGAGCAGCATCTCCCATTGCTCTGGTTGGGTAGTTGACGGAAAGAGAGGAGGGTGCTCAAGGCTAAAGCCGCACACCCCGATTACGGGGCGGAGTGTTCCTACTTCTGAGCGAAAAATTTTCATTCAGCGTCGTAGCGATTCGAATGCGTTAAGTGAAGACGCGATGGCTGTGGGAAGGAGCCCGGATTGTATAAGCCGTAGGGTAGTTTGTTGTTCTCTGGAAAGGTCAGGGCAGAGTCCTTCAATGCTTTTCTGGTCACGAAACTTCTCCGTAACGCTATGGGAGAGCTTCATATGGGGACCAACGCTCCCGCGCGGTGGCGCTACGAGTCTGGTGAAGGCGGCTTGGACGGCGGCGGCCGTATTTGCAGTGCGTTGGAGCGCGAGCTGGCTGGTGTTTTTTGTGTGATATAGCTTTCTAAAACTCATCACGAAGGGGCAATTATGGGAACTACCATGCCTCTGACGTGCGTGGGTACCTGGTTGCCGCGCTGGGCTAATCGGAATACAACGGAAAAGGCTTCGTTGTTCTTCTCCCCAAGCGACCGCGAACAACGCGACAGGTGGGAGCGAGCCATTCCACGACAGGAGACGACTCTTTCAGCTTCGAGTCGAAGGCCGTTCGTGTGTTCGGAAACTTTTTCGACCCACGGACATTATTCGAGCCGATGAGTTTCAAAAATAAGGTGAACAACCTGTGCTTCTGCAGCGCGAGAAGCTCAAGCTCCGCGGCAGCCCCGGATATTTGCCTGCCGGCGTATCTTACGAAGCCCAAGCCACGATCGCGCTCACAACGAGAAAATCCGTCTGCTAACGTCCGTCGCGTTTCGGTCGCCCAGCACAAAGATCGGACACTTCAGCTACTGTGATCTTTGGTTATCCAACCAGATATTTGCAATTTGGAAAGCCGAGCATGGCTATCTTTGCCTGCAATATATATATTTTTTTTACTTGCCCGCCGCGCTTCCCCAGGGGCTAAGGCATTGTGCTGATAACCCAAGGACGCGGGTTCCCAGCCCGCTTTCTGAATGGAGGGGAAAAAAGAAAACGCTTGTGTGTTCGAGATTCGGCGCAAGTTAAAGATACTTGAGCGGCTAAATTAATCCGGAGCGCTACACTACGGCGGCGCGCCCATTGCCTGTGTAAGCGTCTGGCACGTTAAACATCATAATCAATTAACCAATGTTTTTTAACTTGCCGTTTGGGTGGGAGGGGTGTGACAGGCACTGAGCGGGCGAGTTTTTTATCTCTTGACACCCTATGCCTATGAGAAACAGCCGAGAAAGTAGGCTCAAAACTGTTGCATTTACTCCTACCCTGGCCCCTCAGCGCGCCCATTATTTTGCTTCCATTTCGTGAGCGTTTTTCCCCTGCGGTCCACGCTAACTTCCCGAATCTCGATTATTGTTTTACATTATTAGCGCGCTATAAAATAGCGCTAACACAGCGCTAACCCAACGGGCTGTACGTTTGCACACCTATTTGCTCAGCGCAGCATGTCGCGCCCAGGGCTTGAATACAGATTAATTCTGGCGCTAGTTCACTCAAATCATGGCAGGCGGCTCAAAGGCTAGTCAAAAATTGAAAACGCCGATGTCCGCCTTTTCGAAGCGAGAACGTAGCGGTGCTTGCCGGAAAAAACGACCACTGCAACGTATCCGCCTCAGTAACACCCGTGGTCTTGCCTCAGTTTCACAGCTGAGCTACGGGACAACTGACTCAAAAACAACTTACTGAATCAAAAGCTGACTCAAAAACTTCTTTCGCATTTTTACTGGTGGAAATGAAGAGCAGGTGAAAGTAGGCGCGTTGCCGACGGAGAAACAGCCGGCCCGCAGCGTCGTCGCCCCGCCGGCGAAGCCTTCACGTTAACAGGGCGATCCTAGCGGCAGCTTTTGTGGTCCCTGAATGAAACTTCGGCCGGAGTTTCGTGACCAGAAAAGCATTGAAGGACTCTGGTCAGGGTAAGGCGAAGGTACGGTTTGTCTCAGAATGCGATAATGCTGGGTTATCTCCCTGAACGTGACAAGCGGGTGACTTGAACCCCGTGCAGCTCCATAGCATGGGAGGTAAAAGCACAGGCTTGTTGGGTGGGCGTATTTGTTGTCCTCCATTGAAGTGTGAGGGGGGTGTCCAGACGAGCTGAATGAAACCATTTGGGGAGTGGTTTTTTAGCACGCGCAGTGCAGGGTCAGTACACCACACCCTACTGGTAATTCCAGTAGGTTTGGCTGGGAATCAATGACTACCTCCGAACCCCTGGTTGAGCGAGATCCAAGGTGATGGCTGCCTCTTCTGCTGGCGTCATTTCTTGGGTCCTAAGAGAGGTACACGCAAGGAGGTTGGTTCTGAAGGTATCCACGATAATGGCGTATCGCTGCCCTCGATTTTGGAGGCGCCTGTGTAGATAACTGCATGATTCCCATCGAGGGTGGTGTTTAGCGCTTGAGCCCGTGCTTTTCGGTGACCCTCGTCATGTGAGGGGTTCATATTTCTAAGCAAAGGGAGCATCTTCAGTTTTACTTGCCAAGAGTCTGGGAGTACGTCAAGCGGAGTGACATTCTGGGCTGCCCAGCCAATCTGGTGAAGCATGCGGTTACCCATGCGCAGTTCTGAGTCGGACCTTATGGTTAGAAAGATGGCCTTATATCAGCTCTTCCATGGTGTTGCGGAGCCCCGTGCTAAGCAGCCTCTGTGTGGACGCACTCATAAGAAGACCAATGGCTTGCTCGACACCGCCTTTCTAATCATTATATAAAGCGTCTCTATGTCTTCCTTGTCTAGAAGAAGACAGGGGGTTGACGTAAGTACTCTCGAGAGGACAAAAAGCTTCAATTAATCGAAAGGTACCGGATTCCTTTAGGCCTCGCTTCTTGGTGGCAACTCGCCTGATCATGTGTATGATTTGATTAATGCTGTTTTTTGAGGCGCTGCAAGGAGACGTCACTCCTGATGTTAGCCTCGAGATGTAGGCCCAGCTAGGATCTTGATGCTGGGGCTTGGAGTGATGGCCTGGCCATCAAGGATTATTTGAGTGTATTCCTTGGGTTTGGCGTGAGGGCGGATGACAAGGAGTTGTGATTGTTTACGTGAACACTGGATGCCACAGGCTTTAGCACATTGGCGTAGTAGAAGTGAGATGTCATGCATTGGTGTGAGCTTCCTTTAATTTTTGTAACTCTTAGCACATGAGTAAGGTGCGCACAGGGCCGCTAGATGGGCGTGACTGGTCGCGTGACGCTTTCACGTGGCATTCAGCGAGAACGCAGGGGGTAAACCCGTAGATGTGCTTGGTTAGTACACCACCTGTCTTCCCAGTCTTCGTGTGGGCTCGTAGCTAAATCGGTAAGACAACGGGCTCTCGCTTTGTTAGTCTATTAGTTCCAGGTTCGATTCCCGGCGTTGCCAGTAAATTCTTTTATTTGTTAGCTGGAGTTTTCTGGTGACACCAACGGTCGCGAAAGAACCCTTGGGGGGTAGAGGTAAAAAGCTTGCTTTAAAAAACTTTGCTATAAAATGTGTCGACATTATACCAACGCTGCCTATTTGAAGATGAAACAAGGGTACATATAGACGTTCAGTTTGTTTTAAGGAATAAAGAGTTTTCCCGCCTGAAAGTGGACCAGCTTGAGAAAGCAGCTTGTCTCGATTAAAACGAACAGCGACTGCTTTCGTACGGGTACGCCGTTGCAGCGCAGCGCAAAATGTTTGTGTGGGCGTGTGTGTAGAGAAGGGGAAGCACTCTGCACTACCTCTGCACCAGGCCAGAATTCTTACGCAATATGCATACGTGTGAAAAAATTTCAGAGCTTGCCTATTGGCCACTATTGCAAAACGCATCTAACATGCTCAAAATAGGGCAAAATTATTTTATAGAGCACCGCCCAGGCCTAAGCGACGCGCAGGCGGAGATTTGGAAGAATAATTGTGCGGTAAGTCGGCAAGCTTTACGCCAATTCACTCCGTACGCGTGCGAGCGAGTACATGTGATAGCAATCACTTACCCCCAACCTACATGCAGAGCGCCGATATCGATTATAGGCTACTGTTTCGCGATTCCAGTGCTTTGGGGACGTAATGATTTGGAGTAGATGCACCTAGCACTGAAGGTATCAGCCAAAAGATTGCGTGCAAATGCCTCCTACGTGCAAATCACCGAGATTCTAACTGCGCCAGCGCTGCGCTCCTCTCACGACAAAAGCAAACGTGCAGCGAACTTTCGCAAAGGCGTAGCGACGACTTGAGCAATACGTAGCGGTGCGCGTAGTTTGTCAAAGCACGCATCCTGGGATCCAAAGCAAGCGCAATGCCTGAGAGCCTGAGACGCCACAGCAGGACTGCTTTCAAATGGGCGCCGCCATTTTGGCTACAGCTTCAGTGGAAGTGACGTCGGTGACATCACGATGCTGGGGCGCTATTTAGGGGGGGGGGGGTCGGCCTGGTCCCTTACGGGATATGGTTTGGGAATACGCTGCCGGGCGCTTACGGAAGGGGGTGTGGTTGGACCTCTAGCGCGCAAGGGCAAAACTGGTCACCCCGCGAATACTGCTCGAGGTAGCGTAGAGTAAAAACCAAAACCAAAATGCTTAGACGAGCCACGGCATGAGGGAATAAGCGCTTTGTACGACAGATAGTGTCGCCTTGTCGCTGAAACTGACCAAGATCAAGCAGCCGCATCCTTCACTCCCACATGTTCAGCCACACAAGTGTAGATGGCGTCTGTTATTTGTGTGTCAGGGCAATTTAAAACCATCTTGGCTAACCTTCGGTAACTGGAAAGCAGAAATTGTAAACGCAGCAACTCCCTTCTAAAACGCTCATTCGGCGTCAAAGTAACGCTATCGCGTCCAACATATCACTGCACCTATTTCTGATGCAAAAATAACTGTCGGACGGTCTTCTTCATCCTGATCGATAGCAACGTGGTGTTGGAATTGCGCCTAACTTCATTAGCTTGGGCAGACGTTAGTGGGACTTCTTCTGTGGAAATAACAATGGGACACGCGGCGTTATCACGCGCATTTGGAGGCTGCTGTGAGCGGCCTCTGATTCTGATGCGCATGCTTCCGTTCCATCACCTATGTGACGCCCGGTCGCCGGTAATGGCCGCGTTTTTCAGTTTAGGTTCCCAAAACACCAATCTTCACGAGCTGTTTGCGTCGCGCGCATTCACGCTTGAAACGCAGTATATTAAGTGCGAATGCACTTTATAAGCGACCCCAAACCATCCACCGCCGGCGGCGGCGGCGTCCGCAGTGCTCCTCTATATTTAAATAAAAAAAATTCCGCCGCATTTCCCCGAGGGGGAGAATGTGAAAGTGCGAATGCACGGTTGTCGGCCCGCTTGCGGCGCTTGCGCTCGGCCCCCGCAGCCCACCGCCTCGCCGCCTTCTCTTCCATCTCTTCCATCGGGTTTGTAGTATCACGTGTACACCACGCAGTTATCAAGCCGCTATAACGCCGCTGAGTCGCCAACGCACGCCGCTGACGACGTAGTTTGAATGCGTTAAAGATATAAGGCGCGTCACTAACGCTGATATCACGTCGCGTCCGTGGCTTGGTCGGTAGAGCGTCGCGCTGCGGCCGCAAAGTCCACGGATCGAAACCTGGCGCCGGATGCTGTTTCTTTATAGAGGAGCACTGCGGACGCCGCCGCCGGCGGTGGATGGTTTGGGGTCGCTTATAAAGTGCGACTTTATAAGCGACCCCAAACCATCCACCGCCGGCGGCGGCGGCGGCGTCCGCAGTGCTCCTCTATATTTAAAAATGAAACAGCATCCGGCGCCAGGTTTCGATCCGAGGACTTTGCGGGCCGCAGCCCGACGCTCTACCGAATAAGCCACGGACGCGAAGCTGATATCGGTGTCAGTAACGCGCCTTATATCTTTAACGCATTCAAACTACGTCGTCAGCGGCGTGCGTTGGCGACTCAGCGGCGTTATTGGCGGTGAGCGCGAAACACAGGCGGCGCTGCGACGCGCGCCTCTGTGACGTCAGCTTAGGGATTCTCGCATTTGTCGTCTGCTTCACTCAGGATCGCTCTCCCTGCTGTTTCTTTGCGCTCGGTCAACGTATGATGCTTGTCCGCACCAGAACTGGCGTGTGGGTAACTTTTTATCATAATAATAGGCTTAAAATCGCATACACTAGCTCATGGTGTCAATTAAAGTATAGTTTTGGATACCGCTACGGGAGAAACATTGCCGGCGCCACCCCATTCCTTGCGAAACCGGTACCGGTGCGGAGCGCGAAGAGTCGGAGCTAGGCGTCAGCTTCTAATGTAATGCATTCGAACAAAAGGAACAGTCAGCTGCTAATAACCGAGAACAGTGAAAATGGAAGACCAAAACAAATTCTAGGCTTTCAGGGCTGTCGGCTTTGGCAGAAGGCATCACGATTCCCGGTAATCATATGTAAGGCAAAACAGTTTTTGCAACCTTGCCGAACGCTCGAACGCGTTTTGTCACATCACTTTACGTTCTCAAGGAATGAAAGTTTGCCGACATGCACTATAGACTGCAAAAACTGTAGGTTGAGTTCCAAATAACCCAGTGTGTATATACGCGCGTGCTGATTCTATACCAGGCATCTTACCAGTATGGAGGTTTAGTGAGCAAAACGAGTCACGTCTTCGTTAAATTTATAGTAACACATTTTATGTTTGTTAAGACCTGGAGGGATATTTCGGAACATTTTGCACAGCCATATCTTCCCGATATTCGGATATGCGTTATAGGAAAACTGCAGTCAAGAGGAGGAGGAGGAGGAAGGGGAGGAGGGGAAAACTTTGTTTATCAATTAAATCGATCTGGTAAGTGGGCCGGGTCATCAGTACAGGACAAGAGAGTAAAAGTAAGTTTCTTCAAATCATAGAACGCCATCCCGAGTAGAATAGGATTTGTTCTTCGCTCCTGGAAGGGTTTAAAAGCAATAAAGAGCTACTTGGAATTCTTCTTCGGTTTCGAGTCTTGTAATATATGCAGCGCTATACTATTTATTACGTTAGTTAGCGAGTATATCATGCCTTCAACACCGTAATCATGTCATCATCGTTCGACTTGAGAGTCAGTTCGTTATGATAACGATATAATTACGATAGAAATTCGGAGCACAAAAGCCGCCTTCGAGTACTGTGGACCACGTTGTTTAGGGCGCGATCGCGGTGGCGTAGCACAAACCTTCTCATTGTATTTGCATGTGAATAAACAAAGCACGCTGCGGATATGCACCTTGTTGCACGCAGCCGTAATGAAAGACAATTTGTGAAGAAGGGAATGTGTGCCATACAAAATGAAGGAAATATCCACACGACCTTTGTGAGGCTCCCAAACATCCCGAAACCTCCTAATAAGAAGTTGGTGACGGCGCAGAAAAATTAATGCGTTGGGCAGAAAAAAAAGCAAGAAACATTATCCGATACAAGACACAACGAAAGAAGCAGAAGAAGGCAGCTTTATTTCCTGCTGTGGCGATAGCGTGTAGAGGGCCGCTGCTTGGTACGTAGTATTAGACTGTTGAGTCTTCATAGGAGCATCTCAAAAATACTGCAGGGAAGCCTACGCATTTTGAATACTTAACGAGAAGTTCTGATCGCTGATCCTCGCGAATAAGCAAGAAAGGACGTGTTACACACGATCTTCTGACCGATACTCTGAAGAAAGTTGTTCTCTATCTCTTCGTGTGTTGCAAACTTGTGGGGGATACAGCTTCAAATTATTCAGATGCGTCAGAAGCTGGCAAAATAACTGAGTCGCTAGAAATACGCTTTTTAACGCACTACAGCAACGAAGCGGGGGATTTCTAGCCCAGGCACTGTTGCCCCTCACAAGCGGAGTGTAGCAGACGACAGCGGCGCGAATCCCTAAGCCGATGTCAGAGCCAGGGGGCGCCACTCAAAGATCTCACCGCCAATAGCGGCTTGATAACTGCGTGGTGTACACGTGATACTACAAACCCGATGGAAGAGATGGAAGAGAAGGCGGCGAGGCGGTGGGCTGCGGGGGCCGAGCGCAAGCGCCGCAAGCGGGCCGACAACCGTGCATTCGCACTTTCACATTCTCCCCCTAATGCGGGGGAATTTTTGCATGTCGCACTCTTTTTATTGGCCCTGTTGGATGGCCTTATTTTTACGCCGTCGAAAATTTGAGTGCAGTTGGCCTTTAGGGAAAAGCTTCAGTATAACAAGCAGCGGGACTGCATGCTTTGTTAGGCAAGCGGATGTTGGATTAGCAGCAACGATGTTGTTTTAGCCACTCCCTCATCTGCTTCGTTTTAAGTGGATTGTCTTCGTCGTACGCAATCCCAGTAGGCTACTTCTTCACTAAACGTCCAACGGGTAGTCAGCTTCCCGAGCTAGTACTCTTTGTGATGAAAAAAGGAAAAAAACCTGTGGTTGCCGCATAGGTGCAACTTGTCACCGACCACCACCGAGTCAAAATGAAGATGCTGGACCAGGGCACTCTGGCGTTTGAAGTAGAACCCCCGTGCGACTGTAACAAACCTGTACTCCTAAGTTTCGACTCCTGCGATGTGCTGAAGAATGAAGAACGCACGCTCATGACGTAGGACCTAAGGGAAAATTTAGGTATCTTACCTAAAGTATGTGTATGACCTGCAAGAGAACCTGACGGTGAAACCGGTCCGTTATCTACACCGAAAGCCCGTCCATACGAATAATATCGAAAAGATGAACGTGAGAAGGACCATTCAAGTTCTGCCTCCGGCTGTGACCGCTGCCTTATAACACCTAAAAGAACAAGCCAGGCACACATGCAGCCCATTGTTCGCAACTGCAGGCCACACCATCACATTCATGAGGAACTTCTATCAGGAGTTCATACTTCTGGACATGAGCAATACAACCCGGCACCTGCGCCAAAAGTTCCCCGATGTCCGGCACTACGGCGATGCTGACTATGACAGGCTTGAGTGGCTGGAGGTTACCATGCCTATGTATTTGGAAGATGTTAAAAGAAGTTGCGGCGATCCAAGCGAGTTCCTCACGAAGGAGACGTATGAGGAATTTTCTATCACCACCTACTCTAGTGTTTCCTGCATAAGGTACCTTCTGAAAACCGACAGCTTCCTGTTCGTGCATATACCGAATAGAGAAACGGAGCGAGAGCCCGTTGTCTTACCAATTGAGCTACGAGCACACGCAGATACAGGGGAGACAGACGGTGTATTCACCGAGCACAGCTGTGGGTTTACCCCCTGCGTTCTCGCTGAATGCCACGTGATAGCGTCACGCGACCTCTCGCGCCTCTGTGCGCTCCGTCCACGGCACGTGTGGCGGCCGTGTGCACCAGTGGTTTGTCCAGGTAGACCTCGAAAAGTTTGGACTCGTGTGCAATACCGATACCAAACAACCGACTACCATACGTGGATTGTGCTTTGAGTTAACTTTCACGAATAATATAACTGCGCTGAAAACGCAAAGTCTGAGTGCGTATCACACCGGTCATCAGTCCGTTCTGAACATTGTGCTGAAGTGAAATAATAAATAACGTGTTACAGGTACAGTGTAACGTGTGAATAACGCAACCGGGCCGTAGGCACCCGTGGTAGGTGGTGTATAAAGCGTCGCTTTCGAAACGCCCTCCACAGGGTGAATTGGCCCGCACTTTTTTGGAACGCAGTGCATAACGCAGAAAAGTCTTGCGAAAAGAAATATGCTCCGTTGTGGAATGCAGGCACAGAATTGTTTACAAAATCCCGCTGTCTTGTCAGGACGTTGCATTGACGATCGCCTGCGTGACTACGAGAACTTTCTCAAAGGGTCATGCTAGCAGTCAGCTTGCTGTGCATTGGAAAAAAAAAAGAGAAAGGGCACGCGTGACCCACGAGGCTTTCTGTATCGCACAATGCTGCGACGAGTGTATTCGTATGCCCAGTGTCTCGCGTGAACGGAAAAGGGATCGCATATCTTTCGAATTGATACGGGTTTCCTACCATCATTGTGTGCTTTAAGAATTCGTACAGCACCGTCGCCTTCTTCTATTTATTTATTGTTGCGCAGATATGACTCTTTCGTACAAAGGTTGCGCCCTAATGCAATAAAAAAGATGTGGTTGATAGTCAGTGCACATGTTTGTCTCCTCCTTTCTCGTGTCCCGTCTTCGGGCTGTTGTAATCGCTTAGTTTGTTTTTTTTTATTTGCCACCCTCTGATTGGCTAGGTAGCGCACAAAATAGGCGTCGCTGTAGGAACGACGGGCATTGTGTTGCTGGAACTACGTGCATCGCCTCCCTTCTTGGGCAAGCCGGCGGTCGTCCAGGCAGCTGGTGGCAGCGGTGGCGACGGAAGGGAGCGTATACGTCGGCGTTGGTCTTGGCGTCGGATTTGGTGAGAGCACGGTTTTATTATTATTATTATTAGAGTACCCCCAGGGCCTTTACGGCGTTACAGAGGGGGTGGGTACAGTGCATGAAAACAGGTAACAGTGTAGAAGTACAGGCAGTATGTAAACACAAGCATATTTCCGGAAACCAGGTTACTGCATTACATGTACAGAAAGTGCATTCTTGAATGATGCCGGATCTTCAATGGACACAATGTGGTGGGGAAGGTGGTTCCATTCCTCAGACATTTGGGGAGAAATGAATCTGAGAATGCGTTGGTGCGGCCAGATGGAACGGTTACCTTGAACGGATGGTCGATGCGGGATGATATGTACGTGGGCCGTGAGAAAAGGTCGCGTCTTATAGATGGGTTATGGAAATAGATTTTGTGAAACAGAGAGAGTCGTGAAATTTTTCTGCGATGGTGCAAGCTTGGTAGAACCAGGTTATTTTTCATTAGTGAAACACTGGAGGTACGGGAGTAGTCGGAAAGTATAAATCGAGCTGAGCGGTTTTGTACAGATTCCAGATTTTTGTTGTGCAGGGTCTCAGATTGCCGAGGCATACTCTAGTTTAAGGCGAATTAGTGTCCGATAAAGTGTTAACCTGAGGGGGGATGGATCATGAGAGAAATTACGGCGAATATATCCTAAGGAACGGTTTGCGCTGCTGCAGACATAATTAATGTCTGTGTGCCATGTTAAGTCAATGCTGATATGAACACCAAGATACTTGTAGGATGTAACGTATTCGAGAGTGGCTCCGGTAATTTTGTAATTAAAGGGCTGCTGGGGATAACGTTTGCGCGTAATGGTCATGCTTTTGCATTCGTTTGTGTTAAGTATCATGTGCCATTTGCTGCACCATTTAGAGACAGTGTCGAGGTCGGCGTGTAAATTAAAGTTGTCCGTTCGGTCACGAATTTCGCGAAATCACGCAATCATCAGCGAATAATTTTATGGAGGAATTTATACCATTAGGAAGGTCGTTAATAAATATTAAAAATAGCAGAGGACCTAACTCCGAACCCTGTGGTACACCGGATTTAACATCAGTAGGGGAGAATTGCATTCGTTAGCAGTCACGAATTAGGTGCGATTGGTCAAAAAGCATTCTATCCACTTAAACACATTAGGGTCAACGTTTAGGGTACTGAGCTTAAGAAGTAATAATTCATGAGACACTTTGCCAAACGCTTTTTGAAAATCTACAAAGATGCAGTCTACAGATGAACCGCGATCCAGAGCTGATGCAACGTCGTGTGTGAATGTTAGAAGCTGAGTTTCGCATGAGTAATTTTTCCGAAAGCCATGTTGAAATGGGCTGAAAAAGGAGTTGGATTCCAGGAATGATAGAAGGTTAGAATAAATGACGTGCTCTAAAAGTTTACAGGAAATAGACGTTAACGATATTAGGCAGTTTTAGCATATCGTTACCGTGTTTGCGTTACCGTTTACCGTGTTGCCGGAAGCGCTGGCGACGGTGAAGCCTGTGCGGTAAGTTGCCGTTCGCGGCAACTCTCGCGCTGCGCAGTCTTCTCCCGCAACACGGTAAACGGTAACGTAAACACGGTAACGATATGCTAAAACTGCCTATTGGCCGTAATTTAAAGGAGAGCTTTGGATACCGGATTTGAAAACAGGGACGACCTCCCCACCTTCCAATCAATTGGCACAGCACATCACTGAAGGGATTGAAAAAAGATGTGTGGCAGGATTATTGACGAATAAACTTCGGTGTTTTTTAAGAGCTTGGGATTAATTTCGTCTACGCCACAACTGGAAGGTTTAAGGTCATGAATCAGCTTCATAATTCCAACAGGATCTACTACAATAGGATCTATTGGAAAAAAGTTGTAATCGCATAATTGCGGCACAACATCCGCAGGACAATTCGAAAACGACTTGGCGAATACTTGATTCAGAACGCGACAACATTCGTCACTGCGCATGACCTGGTTGTCAGCATATCTAAGAGATATAAGTTCTTTTTTATTAGGTCTAATTGTCTTCCAAAACATTTTTGGGTTACTTTGGAGAAGCGAGGGGAGAGTGTTTGTAAAAAAGACGTCCTTTGCTTTTTTTATGGCTGCACGATAAGCGTCGGAAATATTTTTGTAAGCAAACCAGCGGGATGTCTCATTTTTGCGTTTGGCTACACGAAATGAGCGTTTCTTTAGGCTTTGCAGTCGTTTTAGATCAGATGTGAACCAAGGTGAGCGTTGCTTGCCAGAAATAACAACTAAAGGAATATATTTGTTAGTCAAAAATGTAACTTTTTCTTTAAACAAGTGCCAACTGTGTTCAACCGTGCGATCAAAAAAGCCTACCATGTAGGCATCGATAAAACATTCGAGTACTGTATTAATTGAAGCGTAGTCTCCTTTGGCGTAATTTCTTATTGCTTTGCTGTGTGTTAGCCGGCGCGAAACCTCAGCTTCTAAGGTAAAATGAAACAATGAGCGCTTAAACCAGGAAGGAAAATTAGGAGTCGCACAAGATCTGGAACATTTCTCAGGACCAGATCTAGTATGTTAGCGGACGTCGGACCCACTCTGGTTGGTTTGTCAACTAGCTGACTCAAATTAAAGTCGAGACACATGTTAAAAAATGTAGTACTATCTCCTGATAGATTACTGTAAGCAGAGCAGGGCACTGACCAGTTTATTTTGGGGAAGTTAAAGTCCCCGAGCAAGAACAACGGCGCATGTGGAAATTTCAAGACCAGGTTGTTAAGAACGTCATGTATTTTGTCACAAAAGTCAGATGTAGCATTGGGCGGACGATAACAGGCGCAAAACAGGGCGTTTTGATTATTTAAGTGTATCGAAACACAGATAATTTCTAAGACTGAATTTGTTATCACCATACTGGAAGTGAGACAATCGGCTGCAGCGTTCAATACACCGCCACCAGGTTGATTACAACGATCAGCTCGGTATACAAGTAATTTTTATCGCAACAAAACAATTCCGAGTTTGCCTACTATGTCTGCAGCGCAGTCATCAAAAAGGGAAAACAAGGCATCGCGCTTGTTAGTGACGCTGCGCACATTTGAAAATAAGACTGACAGGTTCTTGTCGTTATTTTTTGGGCGCGGGTCAGATGTTAGGATGACACGGTATCTGAACCCCCGTACGTATCATCGATCTGCCTTGGCTTGTTCGTTTTTAGTTCACATATGCTATCGGTAGCAGGAGAGTAAACATAGCACTTTTGTTCAGTTCAGTAAAGCTTGTTATAGCGAATGGTAAACTGCTGGCCGCTATCCTTTCCGTACTCGTACAACTTTTTTCTCATGCTCCTCGTTGCCCTGCAAAAATCTTCGTTCACGACCACGTCAGACTCTTTCAGCGCTTTTTTTTTGAATTCAAGATGCTGTTTCTTCATTTGGATGAGGAGAACTTTACAATAATTGGCCGACATTTACCAGGAATGAACTTGCCTAACCTGTGGGCGCGAGATATTCGGTCGTCGCTAGTAGTCAAGTTTAAGTTCAATACGGAATTCAGAACTGCACAAACCTTTTCTTGTGGTTGTGCCCACGTCTCGGAAGAGCTGTCTGCAAGGCAATGAAATATTAAATTCTCCCTTCGTGAACGATCTTCAAAGTCATCTAGCCGTTGGTTCAGCGCCATTACTTGTGGTTGATAATTTTGCGTGGGCAGCCCTTCGGGGCAGCTGACATGTTTTTCAACTTCCGAAAGCCTATTATCGAGATCCGTAATCTGTTGCTCAAGGGATGATTGCGCCTCTTTCACTTCATTATTAGACTCCATCAGTTCATCGTGCTTTACATATATCTTGTTATGCAATGACTTAATAAGGGAAAGCAGCTCGTTGTAGTGTTTGTCAGGAACATCCTTTGGGGGGCCGGGGTTTGATTCAATATCGCCAGACATGATCAGCAGTTTTACAACATGAACACATTCGCTTGTCACAGCAATCATTACACAAGGGCATGGAAGCAGCAGCAAGCAAACATTGTTTGATCTTTTGCTATAAGGGAAGGAGCAGAACCCACCCGCACAAGAAAAGCGAAAGGGTTGCTGTAGACTCGCATTGTTGCTGCACTTTCATGCCCACTGAAGGCGATCCTCGGGTTCCAGCTGATCCTCGGGTTCCAGCGATCCTCGGGTTCCAGGGAAGCTGAAGCGCTTTCCAAAAAAATTGAGTTAGATTAACAGTTATATAGTTTCTTGCGCGCTGATTCCGAATATCACATTGAAATTTATCGTACATGAGTCCAAGTGGCATTTATCTTGCAAAAAGCGCGGCCCCGTTTGAAAGACGCGCGCTTTCGTCTTTTGACGCCCCTGATTGGTTGCGCCCGTCATGACGTCAAAGGAGGACACCCTTCGGCCGCGCGGGTTGTCGGAAGCATTGCGAACGATCGCACGGTTGCCTTTGCGGCAATTTAGCTTGCAGTTTAATTTTCGCACATGACTGAAAGTTTGTTTTATATATTCCCCGTGCTGTTGGTTCATTATCTTGGAGCTTAAATTTGCTTTACACGACAGAGAACCCCAAAGCAGTGACTGTGACGTCGACTAGTGGGTTCCATCAAAATATTTTTGAATTAGGCAACCAGCATAGGGGGATTTTATACCTTATGTTAATATTAGGTACTCCCTTTAAACTGTTTTTATTATACACAAAACCATTTATGCCGAAGATTAATGGGCGTTTTATAAACAATCTACCAGCGAAAAGCACGTACGTGCACTGCGCGAAAAAAAAACGTTCATGCGCTGTAAGCTATATGCGAGACACATCTTGCCGGTACACGCATAAACCAACAAGCAGACTCTGCTTCCGCATTTCCTTTGTTCGTTGTCGCCCACCCCAGCCCCGTTACTCATCCCCGTACACAGACTCACACGCGCGCGCCATTTCGGCAGCGGCGCTACGGCGCCTCCGCGATTGCTAGCTGCACTTCGATTAGTGGCGTCTTACTGCTTCACATGCATTTATTTTGAAAACACTGCAGCATACTAGTGCCTGCTCAGCATTATTGGCTGTAGTAGGGCTTGATTTTCGCTTGTGCGTCGCGCATTCTGCTACAATATTACGGCCACCTCGTTATAATTAACAGACCAGTCGGACAAGGCAGTTACGTTGTAGTTACGTTACTTTAGGTAACAATCACCAAACGTTTGTGATAATGAATCGTTGGCCTGTTTCAGCATTTCTAGATTTAAGCATTTACCGCGCTAGTCGGACAGAGGCCGTATATTTACTCTTCCCTCCTAATTTTTTTAGTATCATCAAATTTTATATATCACCGACTATCACTGGAGCACACTTGAGGTTCAAGGACAACAAATGCTTGCCAGGTTATAATATGCAGCCACGCGGAATCTTGGGCAAAAAATTAGGTCCCCGCAGTCAACACAAATTATGGCACGGTGGTGATTCGGAGTGGCGTTTTTCTTAATTCCAGACAAACATACAATACAATACAATACAATACGTTTATTTCATCATCATTACATGATGTTGCATCACCTTATCGTGACATGTATACTTGCAAAATAAGTAATCTGGTTGTCTTGGTTCTTTTACTTTGTAGGAATACTGTTTACCTCTTAGCCGGGAGAGAACTTCTATCAGGATTGGCCCCTTGTTTTAGTTTCGCCAAAAAATTGTTTTTTTGAACACTGTCCTGAGCCCATAGGGAAAGAAAACCGACGCATTTAACAAAGTATTTCCTGAACAAATGTGACTTGGTTTCTGGAATGGAACGAAACAACCCCGGCCAAAGTACAGCAGTATTCCCCATCCTTCCTAAATCTAGAATCTAATGTGAACATTCACGTCCGTCGCATCAAAAAAAAAAAACGCATTGGAGCGATTAACAAAGTATTTAAAGTAGTGTAGTATATTCTCTGTCATCAAGCACAGCCACCTCGGCTGTCGCTTCCGTATGTTATCAAGCATCCCGGCGTGGCATTATTCTGCTTAGGAATACGGCATGATAACGTATGCCTCGTTTGGCGTTCGTGCATACTTTTTGAACATGAAAATTGTACAAATGAGTGCTATCAACCCCAACAACGACAAGTATCATTCACAAGGAAACACGGCGAAAAGAGCATGGCCGAGGCGGCCGATCCGGCCGGAAGTCCAGGTATGACGTTTTTCAGCCGGTTTTCGCCCGCGCTCTTCGGTCTTCCGGCATCGCGCGGCGAGATGGGGGCGGGGCATCGGGCCATTTTTGTTTGCTCATTGCGCCGCTTCTATCGCATGTATTGAGAAAATATTTCGTACACGGGAGCTATTCAATGTGTACTTGCTGCTAGTCAACTTTTCTTTTAATTCTAAAACCGCTTCACTTTCCCTTTAAGTAGAGCTGCGGTGATGCGTCGGTTACTTTGGATGACGGCGGTGCGCAGAGGGCCGGGGAGTCGTTCCACAAAAACGGTTGCTGCGCTTGGCAGTCCGGAGCGTTTACTGCAGAATGCAACGCCTGGAAGCCTTGGCCGCCGAGTTGCGCAGTTGGCTGCAGTGTCTTAGCCGGGAGCGGAAGAATTTTCCACGAGGCAAGGAAGGTCAAAATCTGCACAACAAAAGCGAAAGGGTCGCTGTAGATGCGCATCGTTGCTGCACTTCCATGCCCACTGATATCGGCTTGTTTGACGTCATGTGAGCACTAACGCAATTTGCTTGGTAGTCGAGGATTTTTGAATTTTCTAGATATAAGCAGTACATCTAAGAGCAGAACTTTTGTTATCTGCAGTCATGATGGAGACGTCGGTAACAAAACCCAACCTAATGTTGCTCACCGAAGGGCTAGGTATCACACGGAGAGAGCCCACGCGGGAGACAGACGGTGCACTCACCGAGCACATCTGCGGGTTTACCCCCTGCGTTCTTGCTGAATGCCATGTGATAGCGTCACGCTACCTTTCGCGCCGCTGTGCGCTCCGCCGCTCACGGCACGTGTGGCGGCCGTGTGCGCTCCTTGTGCATGCGCTAGGATGCGGTTATATAAATATAAAAGGAATCTCACAACAACGCATGGCATCGCACTTCTCTTTCGTCTCTGCCACCGATCCCGTCGCCTCTGTCGGAAGCGACGGAAACAGAAGTGAGATCGTCTAACACCGGGTTTGAGTTTCCTTCATTTTGCAAAAAAAGTGTCCACTCATGTGCTACACCGATACAACGCAACCAACCACCGTTCATAAATCCTGCATTCATTTAACCTTAACAAAGAACATGCAAGAAAGGGTATGGTTAAGTGCATTTCACTTGTCTCTGGTTTCATCTTTTGTAGAGTCACGTGTGTGAATTCAAGTGACGCTGCATGGGTAATCACTGTGGGTGTCGTTTACAGCTTCGTTTTCAAACCACCTTCGTAGGGTGGATTGGCGGGCATTTTTTGCCCACAGGGATCGTTTTTGCTCACGTCGATGAAACCGTTGGGGGGGGTAGAGGTATACAGCTTTGCTGTAAAAAATGCCTGCAGTATGTGTTGTATTCCACTCCATGCCCATGATTCCACTCCATAGAGCCAGTAATGCGCAACGGCTCCTGGCGTCCCTGGAGGTGGTACCTACATTTATTAATTGGTCCTTTCTACAGTGATGTTTTTGTAACTATAATAGTATATCACGGCTGTGATAGTATTGTTTCGCGTGCAGAGTATGTTATCCCAACTACAAATTCAGGCCGACCGATTACAAGCAACTTCTGAATAGAGTAGTTCCATATGACAAGTCTCAAGCTATGAAACCCTTTTAATATGGGCCGTTTGATTATCCTTGCTCCTGATTTGTTCGTATGCGTGCCAGCATGAATCGCTGCGTAGTTTATGTAACTTTTTCTGTGCTCATTCATACCTGAATTACAGAAGCAATAGGTGCATGCGTCCTCAATTATGGCGCGGCCTTGATAGTTTTCCCCGCCACAATACGTTTCCCCATTACATTTAGCACGCGCCTTCTTACAAGTGGCACATTCCCTCCCTCCCAGCATCATTTTACGTCGACGCAGCTAGCTACCACGATAAGCCGG
>CM023455.1:82604587-82884587 GCA_013339765.2 Haemaphysalis longicornis | reverse complement strand
CAATACGAGCAGTTCGCGCGGTGAGATCATAAGTGAGCGACGCTATTTCCGTCGCTGTTACAAGGTGTTTCCTTGCACACACATGTCCCATCACAAGCATTTCATAATGAATTTACAGCGTACTTTTCTCGGCATCAGTTGCATCACTCTTGGCGTTAGCTGGCTGCGTATGTAAGAGCTGTGGTCGCGATGGTAGCAACTACCTAAACGCGGTGGTGTCGCCGGGAACAAGCGAGTCGCTGATTGCTTGTCCGAATTATTTGGTTTACAGACAACTTTTTTGGTAATTTGCATCAAATCCACAAGGAGGGGGTGAGACGGTGGCCACAACAAAAAAAAAAAAACACGCTTCCGCATACGCACGGGAAATGTGTTGTAGCAGACGACAACACGATTCGGCGTCCTACAAGTGACGTCACTCGTAGGTGGCGCAACGGTATGTCCTCGAGGCCAATATTCCTCCATCAGATTTGCTCTCTACTATACCCCTTTTACACTGTGTTTGTTTGTTTATTTTTATGCAGAGAGGAGCTAGCGCTCCTGCACCACTAGGCGTACGGTTTTGGTGTAAGAGGAAGAATTCAAATCCTTCATTTTGCCACAAAGCGGCGTTGCTTCTGTGAACAGGGAGTAATACTCACAACGATATCAGAAATGTGTGCCAAATATCGTACGGTCGATGATTTTCAGGAAGAAGATTATTTGCTTTTAATGAAATTAAGTACGTCGGAGTTGGGGTGTCGAACTCTACCTTCCGAGTAGGTTCTCAGTGACGTCCCATCACACATGTGAATGTTACTGCACGTGAGATCTTTGATTCTGAGGAAGCTTGCAATGAAATGCTACTAATCTCTCTATAGATGTAATTAGAGCCAAAATACAGAGAAATGGAAGCGAAGGAAGATGCTAAACTACCCTATAGCAACAAAAAATCCTGTTTGGAATGTCTAGAGATGGCCATATTGCTTTCCTCTTCAAAACATGTAGGCAGGCTTAAGTTCCTTAAAGAAACGTTTTATTTTTGAGTGCAACTACTCGCCATTGCCCTTTAACGGGATTCACTTGATATGCGGGAGTTAAGACTGCGTTCTCAAGTTAAGCTAACGGAGTTTTTTTCTTCTAAGAACAAAGATCGCCAACTTAACTTTGAACAATGCAGAAATAAACGCTCCCGGAAACGCGCTACTGAGGTTGTTCCGCACAATTAACGCCGATGTTGTGATCCGAAAAGTCCATCGAATCTCACGTGATTCCTGTTAATTACCCGATGCTCACGAAGCCAATATCCCTACTTCTTTTCTGTTGTGTTCTTTACATGGTTATGGTTACCAATGTTATGGCAGCCCCCACAAATTGGGATATTGCGTTCATAAGGAACATAAGTACCAGACCAATAAACAAAGAAACATTAGTACTGGTTGAACCTTATCAGAAAATTGAATTTTTTTTTTGCGCAGCGGGACTCATTTATAGATTACAGTTTCTCTATAGAAAATGGCCTAAAGTTTACGCCCAATCTACTTACCATGATTGGAAAGCTCCTGTGCAGCCTGTTTTATTTCAACACAAGCATACCGCGGCTGCTGCTTCTAGATTCACGAAGAATATTTGAACAGAAGTCCCAATTACATAAGCGGCTTGTAGGAAGTTACAGAATGGCAGCAGTTGCCCAAAACTATTTAGGAAAGAAAAAAGTAACATGGACACGTGTTTTTCCGCCGAACATAAAGCCAGCCATTAAGCCATTTTACCGCGCTAATGAATACACAATCAGAAAGGCTTAACGATGCGCTACCGGAGCTTTTCATGAATTAAATAAGGGTGCCGTGTTCGACAGCTAATGGTCTCTTCTCGCACAAGGCTTAATTGCTCAGTGTTGATAAGTTCCATGCTTAACATGCTCGCAAAGCCCAGATCACGAGACTTGCGGAGCTATTTAGAAGCGAATGTTATTAGGCAAGCTCACTACAGAGGTCATCAGAACACCTGTTAAGTATTCTATTCTCAGTTGGCTAATACTTTCGTGTGGAAAGAAAGAAAGGAAGAAGAAAGAAAGAAAGAAAGAAAGAAAGAAAGAAGAAAGAAGAAAGAAGAAAGAAAGAAAGAAAGAAAGAAAGATCGATGGATTGATGGATGCATGGATGCATACATGCCTGCATGCAATATTGGACGGATGGATGGACGGACAGACGGATAGGACGGATGGGTGCATGGATGGATGGATGGATGGATGGATGGATGGATGGATGGATGGATGGATGGATGGATGGATGGAAGGTTGATGGATGGATGGACGGATGGATGGATGGATGGATGGATGGATGGATGGATGGATGGATGGATGGATGGATGGATTGGTGGATGTGGTGTGGATGGATGTGTGGACAGATGGATGGACGGATGGATGGATGGATGGATGGATGGATGGATGGGATGGATGGATGGATGGATGAGAAAGAGGAAAGAAAGAGGGAAAAAGGAAAGGAAGGAACGAAGGTGTACAGAAAAAAAGAAAAAAATGAAAGGAAGAGAGAAAGGAATAAAGGAAGGGAAGATGGAACAACGAAACAAAAAAGGACAAAAGAAAACAGAAACGAAGGAAGAAAAAAACGGTTAATATAGGGTGGTGAAACAGTAAAAACCGGATTTGCTACCCCACGGGTTGAAATCGGCAAAGGTGGGTAAGGAAGGGAATATAATAATTGATAAGATACAGATAAAATTTTCCAATGCTTAAAAAAAAGGGGAAACAGGATGAAGCGATACGTTGCACACCAAACCAAAACATAACAGCAGCGTATGCGCAGTGACCTGCGGCAGTTTCTGGGCGAGGACACATATCAGTAATTTTGAAAAAGTAAGGAAGGGCGTGTGCTGATTCCAGAAAAGGGATGCTTGCTAACATTATAGACTAATATTTATAGTGAACGGAGGGAAACCCCGAAATTTAAACATAATAGAAATAAATGGTAAGGCCAGAAGGGCACGTAAAAATCCGCATGAAAACGAGGTAAACTTTGCCCACTAAAGAAGCAATTGAAAAATTGGCACGCTTGCATTTTTCCTACTAACATTTGATTGATTGATTTTGGGGTATAACGCGCCGACGCCGTGCAGGCGTTGAGTGGCGCCGTATTGGAGGTCTCCGAGTTCATTTTGACCATTGATTGATCGATCGATTGTAGGGGTTAACGCGCGAACGCAAAGCAAGTGATGAGGCACGCCGTATTCGAGGGCTCCGGATTATTTCAAGCACACGGGGATCTTTAACGTGCGCCGGAATTTTGTACATACCGCGTTTTTGCTTTTCGCCTACATGAGAAAAGCGGCCGCCACGGCCGGGAATCCAACTCTCGTCCTCCTGCTCAGCAGCACAACGCCTTAGCCACTGAGCTACCGCAGCGGGCCTCATAAACATTTAGGAACGACATAGTTGTACGGTTGCTGACAGCCAGAACAGCTGCTTCCTACAACGGCATCGTTTTCCTGAAATAGTATATACATGTTAGGAATATTGAATACTATGTAATAGTTTTTGCAATAAACCGTGTGACGCAGTTATAAAGTTGCAATTTGAATCATCGAGCATTTGCCTTCAAAGCACGTAAACAGATTGAGGCGTGCCTCGACGTCGTTTTCACTCGTGTCACGGTAATCGCCGCTGGTACTGAAAAAACTGCGAACTTGTACTCAATTGCCGGGCTCCTGCACCATGAGCCACCATGCCGGCTACGTTGGAATGTCTTTTAGTCCAAAGACCCTTTGGGTAACTGTAAAACCGGCAATGCGCTTCGAAAGTTTGTGCAAAAGCTAGCGACTTGTTAGCATTGGCTACACCCACGTTCTATTCTTATGACTATGTGCTATATAATGCTTTTTCGAACTTCACGTGCATATTCTTGAACAATACCGCCGCTTTTGTGGAAGGTTAAAAATTGGATTGAAAAAATGCGGTTTGGTGTGATTGACAAGCATAAAATATATCAAGTAAGAAGCAATGTATTTTACCTTAGAAACGTCCCTCACTAATGGAATAAAAACAGGTGTATTCTAACACTTCGCGTCACCTGCAAAGGGAAATTGTTAGCATCATCCGGAGTGAAACCACGGGACTACAAGGGAAAGTTCTGTATTTTCTTTGTGGCCGCATCGATGAACTTCGGGTACGTGTTAACCTTTCCAATCAGGGTACGTTACTAAAAATTGCAATGCAGTAGGGTGCAACAACAAAATGGAGCATAAAAAGACGTCTCACCCAGGTCTGCTTATAGGTTTGAATGAATAACAATATAATCACGTCGGACGACAAAGTAAAGCGCCCCAGCAGCGCCAACAAGATAACTCTGCGTCTGTTGCTGGATTGCCAGGATGAAGTCTTCGGTTTAGTTCCGGCTTACTTCAGGCTACGGAGAGCGTGCCTCGTCGGTTCCAACTTCACGGCAAAGCTCAGGCACTTTCGCTCAGTAGAGGGTTTTAGCTCTAGCCCACTTGTGGAGGAGGGAAGTGTACCCAGCCTGAGAAATATCCGCTAACAAAACGCGCTCCTGCTAAGAAAGCAGGGAGAGAGGGAGGACAGGTTGAGGAAGAGTGCGAAGAAAATGTCGCGTCTCTGATAGATGCTGCAATACAACCACGGGAAGTCAGAAAGGGCCCAACGTAGCAGCATCCGAGACTGGATAATGATGTGACGTCGAAACGCGTCACAGCACATCCCGCCGCCAACCACGTGTACATAGCTGCCTGGGAAGCACCAGCAGTCGCTAGCAGTGTTTTGAAGTCAGCTCCGACTAATTGGTTTTGGTAATTATCTGAATCTGACAAAATCACATCAGCTTCACCAGATATACCGCTACCATTAGAATGATTCAGGCAAAACGTTTCTTGCATGCCAGCAAATGGTGTTTGGAAGACCCTAAACTGCCCATATTGTGCCGTTCTATTCCTACTCCGCAACGCAAGGCAGCGTAAACGACTACTACACATGCA
Source organism: Haemaphysalis longicornis (assembly GCA_013339765.2). Classification (NCBI taxonomy): domain Eukaryota; kingdom Metazoa; phylum Arthropoda; class Arachnida; order Ixodida; family Ixodidae; genus Haemaphysalis; species Haemaphysalis longicornis. The sequence goes on along the minus strand of CM023455.1, from coordinate 82,879,601 downwards.
GAATAATTAATGGGAGAAGCGCCCCACTCTGTGAACACGGAAGACGTAAGAAAATTATAGTTCCCGTCTGGATGCAGAAAATAAAAACATTACGTTCTCTGTAGTGCATTACCAAGCACGAGATTATAAAAACACCGCCGGGTCCATTCCGTGCGTCCTTTCTCCGCTTCTCGATATGCGCTGCAGAATAACTACCAAGGCAGACTACCGGATTTTGGAAGAAAGTTACCTCGACGACGTTGCCCGATTAGGGAAGCAGGCAGAGTACGTCCGTAACTTTCCGTTTTCCGACTAGTTGATTCACAAGCAAGCAGATGGCCTTCACCGTCCTTGGTATGTTTAACTAAAGTATTAGCTGCGCTTCTCCCACCTAAACTGGACTCTCAGTAACGAGTGAAACCACCGGTTGCATCACAACTTGAGTTCAGACCTTAGTGAAAAAAATGCACTGGGAACAAGCACAACCGATGTGGAGACGTGTGCACTTGGTTCGTTAGTTGGGAGCTATAGCTTGAACAGCAAAAAGAAGCGAGAAGACGAGGAGAAAACACATATAACTAAACTCGTTGGAATACGTTACGTCTTTTGCTCGTTTAGGGGGCTAGAAAACACGCACCGGGGCTGATATTTGTCCAAGGCCCACGAGAAAGAAGTCAGCTACAGGAGTAGAACTTGGGTACTTCGTCAAGACCAGCCATGCAAATATTTATAAACAGCTGGGGCTCATATTTGTCCAAGGCCAACGAGAAAGAAGTCAGCTACAGGAGTAGAACTTGGGTGCTTGGGCAAGACCAGCCGTGCAGTTAATCAAAAACAGCGCGGACACGTTAAAGACGAGAAAAGAGAGAACTATCTCTACTGCATGCGAGCTGAGCCGGTCTGATTTCACTTCATTTCCACGATGAGAAGGCGCTGTTGTCTTTCAGTCGACAGCGACTACTGCTTTAGCTTTGCTGCTTGAGTGGAATCTGCGAATTGACGGCGGCAGGACCGGAATGGTCAGCATCAGTGTGCCAAAGCATGCCAGTGATGCTTCTCTTGTTTGTCGCCGTAGGGATCGCCGAGTTGCAATATGGGGAACTGACTGGCGTATCTCTAGGTACCGCTGAGCTGCGGAGACCAGAAACGGGTGGCTCGTTAGCTGCCAAACATGCCACAACAACAATGTTTGTGTTTGTCTGTGTGTGTGCGTCCGCATGCGTGCGTGCGTGGGTGCTTGCATGCGTGCGTGCATGAGTGCGTGCGTGTGCGAGTGTGTGCGTGTGTGTGTGTGTGTGTGTGTGTGTGTCTGTGTGCGCGTGCGTGCTTGCATGCGTGCATGCATGGGTGCACGTGTGTATGTGATGTGTGTGTGTGTGTGTGTGTGTGTGTCCGCGTGGGTGGTTGCATGCGTGCGTGCATGGGTGCGTGCGTGTGCGTGTGCATGTGAGAGTGTCTGTGTGTGTGTGTGTGAAGGAATGAAAAAGTAATGAGATGTAATTAGCTCAATACCCTGATAAAGTTTATTACACGGGTAAGTTAGGGACACCGCGACGATAAATAATAATTAGCTCAATACCCTGCTAAAGTTTATTACACGGGTAAGTTAGGGACACCACGACATAAGAAACGTGGCCTTGGTAGGTTTCACGAGTACATTTGACTAGCAAAAACAAGGCAAGGGGGAAGAGATGTGCCCCGAGGACGCTCGATACTCCTGTAATACGCACTTATTCTATCCACCTTCGTCTTTGGCTCGTTTTTGCTTGTGATGTGCATTCGAGGCATCAGTCTGCCTATGTCACTGAAAAGGAATTTTCCATGCGAGTACAGAAGAAAATACCATATGGGGCTGAAATTTCCAGATCTGCTAAACACGACTAACGAATATTTCAGCCGTCCCAGCGAGTCGTGGAAAAAGGAATGACGTAAGGATGCCTCAGGGATAAAAAATAAATGTGTCAGGTTAGTGATCAAACCTGGGTGTAGAGCTACGGAGTTACAATTAAGGAAAAAAAGAGAATTAGGCCGAACATGAAATGTAGAACACCGACAACCATTGGATAGTCTTTGACCAAACCCCTTTCCGGGAGACTGGAAGTTCTGTAAAGATAGAGGGATAACGCGATAGAGGAATGCGATCAGAAAACTTGGCACAAATACTGGGATTGCACGTAGGAGAATAGGCCTGGATGACAGTCTGCCGCAAAGGTATTTTTTCTGTGGTGGACCTACGTAGTATCAGGGCCTACGTAGTATACAGGTGAGTTGCAGCCTATATTATTCAGCAGGACCCAACAGAAAAAAATTGTCCAAGCTGTCATCCGAGTTCGCTCTGTAAGCGTATTTAGTAAATAAGTAATGAATGCTTGATGGTGCCTGAACTGGCTCACTTCTGGCAGTGTACAGATATTGTTGGGGGACAGTGTGGAGCCATCGAAGCGACGAAAAGACGACGGAAGATAACGAATGGTTGTTGTCTGATTTCTGTTAGAAAGAAAGGTCTATTAACGCGCAAAGTGACTAGGCTCTCTTTTCGATGACGACAGAGCGCAATTACATACACTGGTGCCGGCGCAATACTATCTGAAGCGTTCCGTCCAGGCGGTATGATGGGGTACATATTTCTTTACAAACGCGACACACCACCAGAGTACGAAATCACACGTCTTCAAGAAATATCGCAGAATGAAGATTTTTATATCATCCGAGAAATTTCACAATCTCGTTGCGGTCATAACACCAGCAGAAGCTGATGCTCCTGCTCAGTATGACCTTGCAAACCCAGCATATGCAAAACTTGACGTGCCTTTCCTCTCGCTCCACTTGATGACAGAAACAAGGAAATTCTTATAAATGCTTCTTATAACACATTCCTCTATTGTTTTAAACGTGTCAGTAGAATCAAGTTTTAACGCTGAGTGTTTCACAGAAAAGCTGTTTAAGCTTTTAACTCCACCGTCGACAATTCCCCGAAAAGATACCAAGAAAAGTACCAAGTTCACGTGAGCGTTCTTCTGCTTGAGCCACGTGAGGACATCAAAAATTAGCAAGAAAAAATACCTAGAGCACATTATCGTCCTTCTCGCCAGGAGCGTCTGGCGTAGGCTGGTTCTACCTCAGAGAACACTGTGCCCAGCGTTCGTGGCGTGATCTCTGGCGAGCTGGTCTCTGCGCCAGTTCACGTGCATTCGTGTCTTAGGTGGGGAGCACAGACGCCGACATCGCGAAGCAGGTTGGCGCGTGTTCTGGCGCGTTCGAGTTTGGGAGAGACGTGAAATCCTGCGGACAATACGATCCGGGCCTGCATGTCTAGGAGAACTGTCTGCGTCAAGTAGGGAAATCCATTAGAGGGTGGAATAGCCGGGTCTCCGCAGATGTGAGAGGGATGTCAGCTCTGCTGTTTCTCCAGGCTTGCACCACTAATGCTGGCTGCCACCTTTGTTTGGTAAAAAAAACCATGTTTCTGGGCATAAGCATTTTCACCTCACCTTAAACATCCACAGGCGGCGAAAATTAACCCAACCAAAAGTTGCGGCTATGTTTGTCTTTGCGGATTCAATGTTCTTCGCGACGCCTGTTGGTGCAGCCCTAGACGCGTGATGAATGTGTGGTCAAGAGTAAAATGCTGCAGGAGGAAAGAAAACACGGTAAGTGCAGTGATGTGAACCAGCGCGACAGGGTTGGCTACCAGCAGGTGGAAAAAGAAAAATGTGAGTATGGAAAAAATGTATTTGAAAGATCAGATAGAGATAAAACGCAACGCGCCAAAAGCAAATGTACAATTGTAAAGACGATAGAACTTAAAATGATACACGATAGACAATAAGCGCAAAAACAACAACACCGGACCCGCATTGATCGGCACGAAATTTCTGAAGGGGAAGAAACATAGCACGTATTTTTAAACAGCAAAGAAGTGCTGCCTGCCGGACAGGGGACGCTTGCTCCCGAAATAAAAATATTCTGCTGTATGAATGACCGGGAAAGCCGGGGTTCGTCTAACATAGGCAAAAGAACCACAAAGCTCACCCGGAAGTTTAAACATAGCCGAATGTTTGATACAGCCAAAAGGGCGCGCGTGAATTCACGTTAAACCCACTTAAAGTTTGAGACCGAGTAACTAAACAACTTTGAACAAGTCCGCATGCTTCCTAACGTTTCCTTTTTTAAACATTTACCAACCTACCTGTCATAGAGGTGTTTATGACCGGCAAAATGTTCGCTGGAAAACTGTTCAGTTTCAACGTGGTGTAAACGCATTAAAAATGTTTATTAGCACCCCTTAATTTTAGCAACTAACCCACCGACGCAGGTGCCAAGTTGTGATAAGTATCGCCAGGTTTTTGCCCTAAAAGCACATAAGCATACTGAAACATACAGAAACCAAGCGTTCTCTTTTGACAGAAAAATCGCCGTCCGGACATAGTAAAAAATCGCAACCTCGTCCTCCGAAGCAGAACTCCTCAACCGCGGGCCGCCGTGCTGGGTACGTTCGGTTCATCCTTAATTGAAACGCATTCAATAGCCATAAATCCCACAGAGTGCTTCGCCATTTTGAGCAAAAGCAAGCCGCCCTAATAGCACTGGGTACACGCAACTTCAATTCTGATTACACTGTGCTGCCAGACGCTGCTTCGAACTTGACGTGCACCTCCTCCCACAAAAAAAAGATATTTTATAGTGTCAAAAATGGAAAAAATGTGCTTCTGCGTGGTTTATAAACATCGAATATATCAAGTAAAGTGTAATTCATGTCACCAGAAAAAAGTCATTCACAAATAAATGCACAGCACGTATGTTGTAACACTCCGCCTATTCTGCTAAACAAAAATTGTAGACGTCACCGAAATCTGGGCATAGGAATACATACGAAAGCTGTATATTTTTCTTTGTACCGTATTAGTGCATTTCTGGTTACTAAACTTTGTCCTTCGAAATACGTTATTGCACTGTGGAGGTTTCCTTCATTTTGTTGTCGAACATTTGAATAAATTTTATATGATAGCTAGATTACAAGGACGTTAGTCCACCACAACGGAACGGAAAACGCAAAATCCCCTAACCGAGCTGAGTGTGAGAAAAAGATAGAATAATCCGACAGAGCAGTCGGACGACTGAGAAAACAGGATAACTTCGCTGGTTGTTTGATGCGTAGGCTGTCGTCTTTGGCCCACGTCCCGCTTACATTAGGGAACATGTCTTATCACTGCCAACCTGATGCCCAAGAAAGCGCATTTTTTTGCATCGACGCTCTTTACCTCTACCCAACATGGAAGATATCTTGTACTAGAAATGCGAAATATGCGAAAAAACACGCATCTGCACAGAAAGCGGGTAGTTAGAGACAAAAAAGGGAGAGAATGTACGTTCCCTAAAGAATGAAAACAACGCAAATAAAAACTGGAACAACGTAAAAATAGGCCGCGTGGGATTATCTGCGTGGTGGCAAATGGGCAGACATCAAGATTGACAACGTGGGACTATTAATTAGACACAACTCTCAATTGGCCCCGTTGGGCCATTAATTGGACACACGTCGACATTGGCCGATTGGGATCGTTCGCGGGGGGGGGCAGGTGGCCGCAGGTCAAGATCGGCCATTTGGTGCCACTATTTGGGCACACGTAAAAATGGCCGCGTGGGGCTATTAATTACAACACATCCTAATAGACCGCGTGGCATTGATTATCCGTGCGGTGACAATTTAGAACAGGTCAAAAATGGCCGCGTGGGGCCTGTATATAGTTGAGAACACGTCCAAATTTACTTCGTGGGGTCATGCGCGCAATTGCAAATGGTCGGAAGTCATACATGGTCCCGTGGTGCCATTATTTAGGCACATGGCAAAATTGACCGCTTGGGATCATCCGCGTAGCGGCCACTGAGCGGCCGTCATTATTCGCTGAGTGGGGCCGTCCATTGGGCACACGAGAAATTTGGCCGCGTTGGGCTACTAATTAGGCACACGTCAGCATTGCCTGCGTGTGGCCATACATGCATGGGTGTCTGAAATTATTTGTCTTGTTACTATTTACCCCGCCATTACCCTGTGTGCGGATTACAGATGTCTGCTGCAGCGCGGTAAAGTTTGCGGTGCAGCGGTTACGCCCGCCCTTCCTGTGGCATGCATCGGCCTGCCGAAGCTCCTTGCGCCCGAGATCGGTGACTCGTGCCAGCGGCGGCCTTGGCGTGTATGGCTCGCAAACACTGTTTTCGCTGAGGAAGTGGCAACTTCTAGGCACTTCGCCATTGATTGTAGGCACATTGAGAGCACTGCATCCAGGGAGGACGTGTTTCGTGTACATGCTCGATTTCATGCTAAACAACGCTCTGCAAGCCTTTTGACCATTCGCACTTTTGGGTATACGTTCCGCACTTCGTCGAGCCGAGTCAGAACGTTGTCGCCATCGAAGAGGGGGTGTAGCTCTGACCAAGACGGGCTATAATCTCGCCAGCAGCGTGCTGTTCCAGTATAATCGGTACTCACGTCTCAAAATACATTAAAGAGAGGTCTTGCTCTCATCTCTACGTCCAACGGAACAGAAGCAGCTCTCCTGCTCGCCACTTCTTCACCACGCTAGCGTTACATGCTGGAAGCGACAGAGCTTGGCTTGTGGACGTCGTTGCCCATGTAACAGCTTCAACAGATTTTACAAAGTCGAAACCGCCAGCAGCTGCGCTGAAATCTCGCATTATAGAAAATTGTATTCATCAGCAAATTCTTATTCTGGAGTTGGCAGGGAATCAATATTTTTTTGTCTTAGGTCGTCTTATGGTCACTGAGCGCTGCGTGTCTGGATTTGATGACTCTGAGCTTGTCACCGTTCTGGCACATTACGCCTGGCACATTACGCCATTGATACGCCACGTACGGGGCTGTTCAGGGTATTTTAAACCATATGTGCCGAGCCACAAGAAGCTAGTTTCCAGAACTTTTCGTAAGGTGGAGGACAACCCGATGAAGCTGATTCGGTTGTATTTGGTTTAACACACTCACGAAATAGTACCATTAGGCGGGGAGAGTTCAAAGGTGTGCTGTAAACCTCTGCGTTTTGCGAGCTAGCTATGTTCGCATGGTTAGCGACGGCAGCTGTTGTGTCTGGTTTCTACGTCACATCTGAACGTCCCTCCCTCGTTGCTGTATCTGTCCACTCGGCCATTTCTGATTTACGAACAAATATAGCCCCACTCAGCGAATATTGACGTCCGCTCAGTTGCTACCACGCCGATGATCTCACAAGCCCTTTTTGGCATGTGCGAAAATATTAGCCCCACACTGACAATTTTTCGTGTGCCACATTTTTGGCCACACGCGGCCAATTCTGATGTGCATGTATGTATGGACTCGGTTTGGTAATTTTCAGTTTATATTACACTGAAAACAATGTGAGTGGGGTGGATGGCGGAAACGATCTGTCATGTTGGGAACGTTTCACATCAGCCGCCACAAACGGAGCGGAGTGCGGTGAGACACACCAAACGGGCCATCGCGGGAGGCAGTGAGTGGGAGCGGTCCCCAGCCTCCTCCCCTTTTTACACCTCGCGTGGAGCGTTTTGTTTGTATCGGTGGACACGCTCACTGCATGCCTTATTGATCGCGTCGTGGGCAAACACACGATGCCCCGCGCTACTCTGTCGCTATCTCCTAGTGGGTCGCCGCCGCGGAGCACATCTCGCGTGGCTCCCGGGGCAGTCTGAGTTCCTCCTCACAATTTCGCCATTATCCGTCCCTGCCATCCCCTCGCTCTGTCTTCTCTGTAATCTTGGTTCTTTAGGTTACATCCAGGACCACGATGCGGCGGGCCGTGTAACCACAGGAGTGGCCACATATGAACTTCGCTCTAAAAGTACAAGCTCCCAATGTTTTTGCTAGTTTATTACCAAATATGACGTTTTTGAAACAATCGTCATCTCGATACGGGTAATTTTCTTCCCTCCTGGATATTTTTGGCACAAGGACCACCACACCAGACAAGCATACTTCAAACTAAGACTTCTATACGAAGTTTTCTGGTGAGGGAAGCAAGCACACCACATGCGCAGCCTTGAATATGAGACCTCGGGAATCCAACATGACCGGGTGCCCTTTATAGTCACTGCTATGCTTAATTGAATGGTGAGATTCAGGCTTACTTGTATGCTTAATTAAACGCTGAGTTAAAGTTCTCCTTTATAAGCTCGACTATCAGTAGACGGCAACAACCCTTGGAATCCAATTTCATCATTGGAATTTCAGAAGAAAAAAAATAGGAGTAATTATGACAGTCGAAGAGAAGACATGCGAAATTGTTCTGTCAGTTCAAACTCTGTTCGAATGCAGCACCAAAAAACAAGAAACGCTGTAAAAATATAAAACCAGTTCTGTGGGTGTAAAATCTCCTACGTCTCGTATTTTTTCTTTGTTCAAGTCCACGGAGACAAGCGCAAGTGTTCAAGTAAGTCCGATACACAAGCGAAATAAATCAGGCAGAATCGTAAAAGCTGGCACATTTCGTCCCACTCTGCGTTGATCTTTGTATGCAGCGTGACAAGAAGAAGGACGACCAACAGAGAGAACTCTCAGCAGTGTATTCCCGCTGAGCCGGCACCATTACCCTTAAATGCTCCGTAACAAGGGGCTCGTTCCTGTCAGGGGACTGCCAATCCGGCTTCCAATTTTCTGCTCAAATGGAGCCCGCCGAATGGAATGCCGCAGGGCCAAAGTGGCCGGCGTCACTGTGCCACACCAAGCAGTGATCGCCTGTCCTAACTCTCTCCGAAGAGCACGCAAAGTCGCAATAAAGCGAACTGTCTGACCTACCCCTAGACAGCAGTGAACGGTGGAGAGCGGATGCGGGTGGCCTTCCTACTCCAAACGTGCCACGGTGCCTCTGCTTGTGCGTGTGTTTGCCCGTTTGTGTGTGTGTGTGTGTGTGTGTATGCCTGTTTGTGTGTGTGTGTGAGAGAGAGAGATAGTATGTGTGTGCGCGTGTCTGTGTGTGTCTGTTTGTGCACGTGTGTGTGCACGTATGTGTGTTTGTGTGTGTATGTGAGTGGGTGTGTACGCGTGTCTGTGTGTGTCTGTGTGTGCACGTGTGTGTGCACGTATGTGTGTTTGTGTGTGTATTTGTGTGTGCGCGTGTGTGTGCGCGTGTGCGTGGGTGTATGTGTGCGAGTGTGTGCGTGTGTGCGTATGTGTGTTCGTGTGTGTGTGTGTTCATGTGTTCGTGTGTGCGTGCGTGTGCGTGTGTGTCCTGGAAAGTAGTCATTTCATTACCCACTGAAGTGAAAAAAGTGACTTGAAGTATTAAATTATTACCCTGGAAAATCACATTACCTTGGCAAGTAGTGAACACAACGCTGTCTGAAGGTTGAGCTACGTCGGTATAACTTGAGTACAGTGCGCGTCAGGCTTGTCTAGGGCAAGCGAGCGCGCGGCTTCGGAGCATGCTCGCGACATCTGCTGATAGCGGCTGGGTTATAGATAGCTTGCCATTGTGCGTGCGTGGATCTTGGACAGGCCCTGGCCGGTCGTCGTTCAGCTTGGGCCTCTCAAATTGGGCTCGAGGCCTCTCACCGGGGCCGGGCATTTACCATATATACTGGCAGTAGAGAGGGGGCGGCAAGACTCGGTGGCACCCCATTCATCGGATCCACAAGTCACCTCATCAAGATGATTGCGCAGACACTTCGCACAACGAAATCAATTAGCGTGTGGGTGGAAGGGGTGCCGGGACACGCGGGTGGAGTAGGGAACGAGGCCGCCCACGCGTGGGCGAGCGACGAAGCAGGTATCCGCTCCGACCCATTACACCGTATTCCCCCAGGACGGCACGACCCCGACCCTGCAGACGACAGAGCCGCTGCTAAGCAAGAGAGCAGGGCGAAGCTTCGTGCCGCTACACCCCGTCACCCACGGCCTCTGCCAGGACGACTTCCCAGGTGGGCCCAAGTCCTGGCACACAAAATAAAATCAGGGGCTGCGCTTACGGAGGACGTGCTTGGGAAGTAGTGGGCATACGTTCCCCGAAGCTCAAGACACCTGAGAGAACCCCCCGAGAAGTCCAGGGATACTACCATCGTGACCTGCTCCTCGGGTCACGCGCTAACAAGGCCCACAATGCAGCAGATGCTGTGGGACTGCTCGGGGCTCGCGGCGGAAAGAAGAGCCCATCTTCCGCCATACATCAACACCCTGCCGGGATCACCCAAAAGAGGCTGTTATGTCCCTGTGGACTTTCCCTGGTACCACGGGGGCACAAAGGATAATGTAGACGCTCTTACCTCTTTACCTTCTTCCCCATCCCTGACTAGACCTTGAGTCAGCCGTTCCCAATAAAGAATTATAATAATAATGATTGGCAACGATCAACCGTGGGTATATTTTATTGCGGTTGCTATCAGCTGTTATGCAAGTATTTGTTATCATCGTAACCTAGGGACGAAAGAAATTTTCTGATCATCTGCTGCACCATTTGGCTCCTTCTACCGTGAAGCCTAAACGTCCGTTTCAGCTCTGCATATCCCAGGTGCCGCCGTCATTCCAAGATCAACCTGCACTGGCTCGCAGGTACAAATAGGCCGCCATTTTCCCATAGGCGAAAATCAATTTTATTTATTTTCATATTAAACAGGTAAGTACTGCCGCTGTTACCGGTGTTAACCAAAATACACCACAAGGTGCGACCTTCGTGTGAATACTGAGCGCGAACAGAGCGGCAGTTTGCCCAGGAAAAATTTTGAAGTGCTCCAATTGTCGCCGCAACCACCCTGTACATTCATGCAGTACGCTGGTAGAATATATCTACAGCGACGGGTTATCGGATGAAGTCAAAGTGGGATACTAGTTTTACGAGGATTGTGTGCGGTCACGTTTGGCAACAATGGTGTCGGGAAGGTGATTCCAAAGTGTAATTGCATGTGGGGAAAAAGGCAGTCGTTATTGCAAATGTACGGCCGCTGATTCGTGCAATGGGGCTAGAATGGTAATTGCGAGAAGAAGTTCTGTTTTGGGCTTTGAAAGTTCCTATCTTGATTGCGGGCGGAAAAAGAAACTGCAGCAGAGGCATAGGCGTGAGATGAGCGGCCTGAATCGAGAGATGCCAGTTTGATTGAGCGTTTTGGGGCGGTGACGCTTGATTTTACTGGAGAACTGTGAGGTTATAAAGCGACCTTAGAGGTTTTCGATTGATTCTACTTCGTATGTGAGATAAGCCTGGGATGGATTCCAAATGAACGATGCGTATTCGAAATTTGGGCGTAATATGCTAAGTGTATTAGTATTTTCACGTCAGGAGATCCAGATATTATTTTGCGGCGAAGATGCAGATGGTGATAGAGATGAAGATGCAGACTTAGGTCAACCATGGTTTTCCGCCCAAAGCTTGTTTGGCGAGCGGTAAAGTGTCCCAAGCGGTCAAAAGCACTCGAAAGCCCCTCACTGCCCACCGCATGAGAACCCAAGTGAATCGCCAGCGCTTTACCCCACAATGCAGATAGCGAAAGTTATTGTGTTTTTTTTTAATTAAGCCTTTTGGACGGACTTGTCATATTAAGGCTAACATCCATACAGCCAATTTTCTTTTCTAAATGCTTAGAAAAAATATTTCACTACCGTATCTCAGACTTTCTGGATCGTAAGAGGATAATCAGCGAACAACAGTTTGCTTTCAGTAAAAATATGTCCCACTAAGCGTGCCTGCTGAAACAAACAGAATTCATTCTGATAAACTAGTTTGTTGACACTCGGCGTGTTTGTGGATTTTAGTAAGGCTTTAGACTCCACCAATCCATAGTTCTTGTTGCAAAAGCTTGGCCATTATGGTATGCGTGGCGTTACCCATGAGCTCTTGAAATCGTATCTGCAAAATAGAATGCGATTCGTTAAAGTAAATACAACATTTTCTGAACCACATCAGAATAGTAGCTGGTGTTCCTCGAGGTAGCGTATTAGGTCACCTTCTTTTGTGCATATATGTGGACGACTTGTTGATATCGACAAAAATACCAAGTTTATTATTAACGCTAATGATAATGCCGCGAACCATACAATGGGTTTGTTTATTTGTGTTTTGCTTTTACCGCCTAGCTGCGCCGGTCTGTGTTATCTGATGTTATTTGAGTGCCAAGGCAAGCGCGTGTTCCATTCTTTCTTTCTATGCCGTATGTGTTATCTCTTCTGATGGGCAGAACGGTTCCGAAGTAACGTGAACAGCCTAGAATAATCTTTGTTCTGGATGTAATTCGACGGTTCCAGAAACACTCGCGACTAAAGATAAATTCTTGCGGAGCCGACGCCGCGGCATTCGAATTGCCGGAGCTCGCTTGCACACGTCACTTTGTTGACTGCTGATTCGCCGCCTGTGTATTCTTCGAGTTGTTAGGCGAGAACAAGTTCGCTCCAATAAACTTGTTTTCCTAGAAGACAAATGCGTCGTCTTTGACTTCTTGACATCTGGTGGTGGTGCGGAGTAGCAGGGTGACGTGATCGCCGGCGATCCTTACAGCAGCACGGTGATCGGGGTTCGGTGGCGGCGTCGTGGAGTGATCAGAGGAAAAAGTTATCGACTTGGTCTGCAGATCAATTATTGCTCCTTTGTCCGCCAAAATGTCAATTCGGAGAATTACGTCGCGGGAGCAGTTAGGCAAAATGACGAACGCAGCAGGGTACGTGGTGCCGTATATTGTGACGCGTGATGTGCACGTTCCACCTGGCGTTACGAGATGGCCTCATGCTGTGCGTATGTGCGGACCGTCCCATCTTGTCGTAACTTTCTTCATTTTAGACGCGAAGGACGCGCTCATCACCGAGTAGTCGGCTCCTATGTCGATGAGGTCGACTACATGAAAGCTGTCGATGGACAACTGGACGTCGGACGCTGCCTTCTTCGGGTTCCGGGTGCGTCGGGGCGTCGCATCTCGGCTTGTGCGTGTTGAAAGTCGGGCACGGCGCGTCGTCGTTGTCGTCGTCTTCTCAGCGGCAGTCTCGGTCATGGTGGGTACGCGTCGCGCCGTGTAATTGTCGTCGTGATCGGGACTCTCGTCAAGGTTCTGTGAAGTCGTCAGGAGGAGGGCATGTTGTGAATCACGGTGTTCGGTGCATCCTTGCGTCGTTGGAGGGCTTTCGCTTTTCCGCCGTTGTGCAACTTCACCTCCAGACGTTGGTACTTTTAGTTTCCCCCGCGTGGGCTGGGGGACCTTCCACGTGTGAACTCAGCATTGCTACGGCGGTTCGGCGACTGGTATGGGTAGGGCGATGGCGAACGGGTGAAACGGGTTCGTCCACGGATAGTGTTAGAAAGGTATTCGTCGATCTCAGATGGGCGCTGGCCGGGTCGGGGGCGTGGTGCGTCGAAAGAGAACCCCCGAAAACCGAGCCTCTTGTAGGGGCAGCGACGGTAGATGTGGTTGGCCTCTACACAGGGGTAGCACAGCGGACGATTTTCGGGCGCTCGCCACACGTTAATCTTCCTTGGGGCGCTTCTCCTTCCTTCTCTAATGACGTCGCTAAAGGAAGCGAATTGTGGTTGCGGCAGCGTCGGGAGCAGTTTCCGCAGCTCCTCCCTCACTATTTCGCGAATAGCCTCGCTTAGACTATCGGCTGGAATGCGCATGCTCTCGACGCAATTCGCATTGGCCTTGCCAACAGAGCTGCGGACATACTGCTTAGCGTGCATCCAAAAGCAAAGCTGTAGCGAAAAGGTAATCGCCTATGCCAGCCGTTGTCTATCGAAGGCGGTGAAAAACTGCTCGGCCTCTCAGAAAGAGTGCCTGGCTATTATATGGGCGATTTCAAAATTTCGCCCATACGTGTATGGAAGACCATTCAAGGTTGTGACAGACCACCATGCGCTGTGTTGGCTCGCCAATTTGAAGGACCCTTCTGACCTTCTTGGGCGGTGGAGCTTGCGCCTGCAGGAGTTCAACGTTACAGTAGTCTATAAATCTGGCATGAAACACTCCGACGCCGACTACCTGTCCCGAGCCCCCGTCGACCCACCACCACAAGACTCCGATGAAGACAGCGCGTTCTTCGGAATCGTGACGAAGAGCGACCTAGCCGCCCAGCAGCGTGCCGACCCCGACTTGCGCGTAGCAATCGACTACCTCGAGGGATGGAACGTCACCGTTCCTAGAACCTTCAAACGCAACTTACCAGCATTCAGCCTGAGAACCTCCGTACTCGTGAAGAAGAATTTCAGCCCCAGCACAAGAACGAATTTCCTTCTTGTCATCCCCGTGGACCTTCGTCACTAAATTTTGGAAGCGTTCCACGACGACCCGTCTTCTGGACATCTCGGCACAGATCGCACTATTGGAAAAATAAAGGCAAGGTACTACTGGCCCCGCCTTACCTCTAACGTCACCCACTACGTACGCTCCTGCCGTCACTGCCAGCGACGAAAAACGCCGCCGATGAGACCAGCCGGACTTCTGCAGCCAATCGCCGTCCCATCGATGCCCTTCCAAGAGATTGTAATGGATCTTCTGGACCCGTTTTCTGCGTCACGATCCGAGAACAAGTGGATTGTCGTAGCTGCTGTATACATGACGCGCTACGCAGAGACGGCCGCTCTTCCGAGGGGGACTCCGCAAGAAGTCGCGAAGTTCCTTATTAACCAAGTTGTACTGCGACATGGAGCCCCTGAAGTCCTACTCACGGACAGCGGAACGGTCTTCACTGCGGGTCTTATGCAAGGCATCTTACGCTACAGCAACACTGATCACCGAAGAACGACGGCGTACCACCCTCAAACGAACGGACTTACGGAACGTCTCAACAAGACGATCGCGGATATGCTGTCTATGTACGTCGACGTTGAACATAAGACTTTGGATGAAGTCCTCCCGTATGTCACGTTTGCGTACAACACAGCGACCTAGAAAAACTCAGCAGATGACACCGTTCGAGCTTCTCTACGGAAAACGGCTCACTACGATGCTCGACGCCATGCTTCCGCACGTAGGGGGCGTCGACCTCAACGCCGACGTCCAAGGATACCTTCAACGTGAGGAAGAGGCCCGCCAGCTCGCTCGAATTCGTATAACGGACCAGCAGCTGGTGGTTCCGGACGCTACAATCTCCCACGCCGAGACCATCCTGGGGATTGTGTGTGGGTTTGGACTCCCTTCCGACAACGTGGACTCAGTTAGAAGCTTCTGCGACGGCACTTCGGGCCCTACCAGATTCGACGACGTGTTGGCCAACATACCTACGAGGTGATCCCCGATGATGGTTCCGGAACATCACGACGACGCACGCGGCACGAAGTCGTCCACGTGGTTCGCTTAAAACCTTTCTACGCACGTTGACGGACTTTTATTTTTTATTTGTTCGGACTGTCGCTTATGTTATTTAACATCGGGTCGATGTACTCTTAGAGGGGGGGGGGGGGGGTAATGCCGCCAACCATGCAATCGGTTTGTTTATTTGTGTTTTGCTTTTGCCGGCCAGCTGCGCCGGTCTGTGTTATCGGTGTTATCTGTGTGCCAAGGGAAGCGCGTGTTCATTTTTTCTTTCTATGCCGCATGTGTTATCTCTTCTGATGGGCAGAGCGTTCCGAACTAACGTGAACAGCATGGAACATAGTTCTTTGTTCGATGGTTCCAGAAACACTCGCGCCTAAAGGTAAATTCTTGCGGAGCCGACGCCGCGGCATTCGAATCGCCGGAGCTCGCTTGCACACGTCACTTTGTTGACTGCTATTCGCCGCCTGTGTATGCTTTGAGTTGATAGGGGAGCACAAGTTCGCTCCAATAAACTTGTTTTCCTTGAAGACAAGTGCGTCGTCTTTGATTTCGTGACAATACCATTCTAATATTTTCTTCTTGTAATGCTGAGAAATTAGTATCCCCTTGCTAAGACTGGACTTGCAAAATTGCAGAAGTGGTCCGAGGCAAACGATCTGACCATTAACGCCAAAAACACCGAGTGTACTGTTTCATCCCATAAAAAAGAAACGTTTCCGGCAAAGCGGTAATAAAATTGGTTGCCAAACCATTCACCTTTTAGATTCAATGCAAACACTGGGTATATTCGTCGATAAATACATGTCCTGGTCTAATCTTGCTGGCTTCTATGTAAGTACACTTTCGAGAATCATTGGTAATATTTATGCTCTCTCTCACATACCGTTATCACTGCTAATATACAATGCTCTGTTCGCTAGCCTCTTAAAATACTGTAGACTGTTTGTGGGGTGCTACTACTGTCACCAATATCAACCTTTGGCTTGAATCTCGAAAGATACAGTGATGTGTTCATGGAAGCGGTGCAGCATTAGAAACAGTGTCGATTGATCTGAAGACAGTGAACTCAGCGACTGCCTGGCGTCTGTTGACGATGGCTCCCCGAAGGAGTTCGAAAGCTGATGGTGTCCCGAACTATGCTACTTGCCTTTCTATTTCAAGCATCAAAGCAATCTAATCTCAATTATGAGCATATAATCGGCTTCATATACGTTTTATGGGTCCTTGCGGTAAACATATGGACATGTACGAGCCACACATCCTGTTTTATCCGTTTCGAATGATCTAGCAGAATATGTATTCCCGTGTATTTTTATTTCAGGTGATTTTCTACGCGAGGCGGAATCGAGTCGCAGACAGAACACACAATTTAGGCTGCCCTACAAATACTGTTTTATCTGAACGGAGGGAAAACCATAATGGGTCGAATGTATGTTCCTTGGTGCAAATGAAAGTACATCATTGCAAACACCGTATCCTTGAGTGCAATAGCCAAAGAAGATTTAGGACTATTATCAGCAACTGTTTCGCCTCAATGATGATATGAAGGCGGCTGAGACGGCATGAACAGGTCTGGCAACCATGCCCCTAACCTACAATGCAGCCTGCTCTTTTTTGTGGACGGCATTAAAATACCATTTCAAAACATGAATAGTCCCAAAGAAACCACACATGCCAAAGTAAACGCTTTTCTCATGCGAATTTTTACTCTTGAGCCCGACTGTGCCTCGCATTTGTAGTTAACCCCTATGAAAAGCCCGACATGACGGTGAAAGAAAGCAATTCGAAATAGCCGTTATTAAAAGTAGCTTTTACCATAACGCTAAAGACCTGGTGCATGACGTGGCTGGCAGCGGTGTTGAAGTGGTGCTTATAAATGAAATCTTGTCATAAAATGTAAGGTCCTACGAGCCCTTCTGGATGAAAAAACGTTGACCATGCAACCAGAAAAACTTTACAGTATTTTACTGAAAAACCTTTGGATTGATCTTAGCAGTCAGGGGAGATATTTGCTTCCATATATTTGAAGGTGCACCTGTATAAAATTTCAGTGGTGTGGACGTTTTTATTTAAATAAATCTGTTTATAGCAGTTAGGCAACTTCGCGCTCGCAATGCCACCACATTTAAACTTTAATAGTTTCTGCGCAAGATGAAAAATATTTCCTTTGCTTTATTGCAAAATCTCAAACATCTTCTTAACTGCGTAAAACTACGACCTTAATCTACACTATCGCAGGTGTTCATGAAAAAATCACAGGGCGTTCATTTAAAGCCATAAAGCGGCGAGAAACAACCCTGCGCATGCTACCTACATAACTCGCACTGCAGACAGGGTCCGTTACACTGCCGTTTTGGCAAGATCATATTTGCGGGCAAGTTTGTTCGCAGACGTGACTTTGTTCCTCTCGTTGTTCTGCGGTTTTCTACTCACCCGCCTTGTCCAGTAATGCCTCGTTTTAAAAGTTAAAAAATGACGAAAGACATACATGGCTCATTCTCTCAAACGAGACCATCGATCCATAATTGCTTAGTTGCGGGAATGAGCAAACATACTCTTACTAATTCCCGAAGTATCTTTGGAGGCACTCTTGCAGGTGTTGCAGAAAAAACGGCACCTGAAAAAAAAAAAACCGACAAAGACGAGCACTTGCGCTCGTTTTGCTTCTGTGTTCATTTTTCGCGAAATTCTCCAATTAGTGCCGATGGCGTCGTGTCAGTAAACTGATTCTTTTCCCCATGGACCAACTGGCCGACCGAAAAGCTTTCGTAAGATCCATGGACAAAAGACACGCGCGTGAAACCCGTCTTCCATTTTTTCAAAACTTTTAACCTAACGGCGAGAAAAAGGAACGGTTCTAGATAAGGCAATACATGCATTGATCACGAAGAAGGATAAAAATATTTTAACTTTACCTCATAAAGCACATATCGGTGTACGTTTAGATCGTTCGTACACGAGTTTAGGGCGCAAAAAATCGACGCATGGGCTGGTCCTTCGTTTGCCATTTGGGAGTTTAAATGTGTGACGGTCGATTGGATGCACTTTGATTTATTGTAGGGTTTAATGGGCCGACGCAACGCCGGCGATGAGGCGCGCCGTAGTAGAGGGCTCCGGATTATTTTAACCACCTGGGGATTTTTAACGTGTGGCGAAATCCCGCCTCCATCGGAAAAGCGACCGCCGCGGCCGGGAATCGAACCCGCGACCTCGTGCTCAGCAGCGGAACGCCTTAGCCACTGAGCCACCGCGGCGTTTTTTTTTTATTGCCGGTTTCAGGCATCACAAAAACGTGCTACAGATAAAAAACGCCAGCTTTGCCTAAGCCAGCGTATTCTGTCAAAAAACGGGGCATAGACAACACTTTCTCTACTTCCTGCAGCCACTCGGGCGTACAAAGTTGACCCTTACACATTTCTATAATACGATGATCGCTTTCACAGAAATACTGCCTCGCGGGCCGTCCATCAACATCCGAGTAACGAGCTGCCAATCGAGACCTCCATATTCCATGGAGGACCAGCAACATCAATAGGTCGTAAGGCACTCCCTTGTCGTTCTCAACTGCCAGAAACCGTATACCATGAGGATCCAAGGGGAGTTCCTTTTTCAAAGTTCTCTGAAGAACATCCCACAAAAACACCGCATCCCAACAGTCCAAAAATACATGTTCAACAGTTTCCGGCTTCTTGCATAGCCAGCAGTCTGCTCCCCAGGGCACGAACAAACCCTTCTCAAGCATTCACGTTTTAACCAGGAGCACACCAACATGAAGCTCTAAAAAAAAACGTTTTAACACCCGGTGGAGCAACCATTGCTTTTACACGTTTCAAAACATTTTGTCCTGGTCCACTTCGAAACATGGATCCGTATAGTGGCACAGGAAAGCACATTTCAACGAGAGCTTTGTACAACTTCTTCTTCGACACTGAAGTCAAATACTCCATGGAAGAACACGAACATACAAATTGTGTTGCCTGTACGACTTCCTTTAAATATCCGTGAACTCCACCGGTATAACACAAACATGACGTAATAACAAACTGAGGCAGAAGTCTACCTAACCTAACCTGAATTACAGTGCGAAGTAGGGGGTCCTTCACCTCACGCAAAAAATAAAATCTGTTGACTACTTGTCGCAGAAAAAGATGCGATAGTGACAAACCACCATCACGCACACGTCTGAAAAGATTAGTGCGATGTAACCTTTGTACATTTGCACGCGAACAATGAATAACTTGCAAAACGTACCACAGTTTAGCGAACAGAAAAACATTACACACCATCGCCCGCGCAAACACAGGCAACGTTTTATAAACCCTTTCCCTCCCACTTTTCCGCTTTCCGAGCCACCGCGGCGGGTATTGGACCCACTTTCAACGAAGGCTGGACGAACGTTTGACGCAATTGTGCTGCAAGAAAGTTTCCCGCTTCTTTCAACTTTACTTACTAAGGGATGAAGTCTTTTGTGCTACGTCAATAGGAAGGCTGCACACTCGTGAAGACACCTTTTCCATTTTTTTTGCCTGGGGGGGGGGGGACGGGGGCTGTGTTAACGAGTCGTGTTGCGGCATTTCAAGGCAAACGCCTCGTCAAGCTGCCGTTTTGCAGCTTTCTATGATTGTCTTCGCATTTGTATGTACGAAATGCTCAATAAAGTTAAAAGTTGAAGAAGGCACTCCATTCACCAACTACATTTTAACACAAAACAGGGCTTGCTTCACTATATACCACAAAAATACAATGTGTATTCAGACAGCTGGAGGCTGAGTCTGTACGTGCCCTTAAGCTGGCTATCATCCGCTGGCGACTCGGTTTTCAGCTCCCCGCCCAATTAGTGCTCCGCGTGCCATGTTGTATACAACTGCGTATAATCCCTATTGCTTAGCGCTATTTTAGCATGTGGAAGCACAGCGGGAATAATATAAATCTTTCTTGAATACCTATTGTGCTACGCAATATTGCACGTCACCTCATTGCGTGCTCCCTGTAAGTACGCCCTTTCAGCGGTGTATTCTATGGCGAAAAATGGCGTCTAGGCGCCACAGATGTGCTCGAGAGGCCAACTTACCTTCTCCCTCCAACTTAATTCCCTCGATAACGAATTATTTTTTTCCAGGAGGACGGTAGCAAGCTTTGAAATAGAGAAAAAAAAGCCCGAAGCAGTCTGAGAACTTCAGATGAGTTGTAAGCGAAAAGGCATTGTCCCGTATTGAAATGCACTCACTAACTAGGGGCTGATTGAACTGAGTAGCCCCGACTCTTCAGTAACGGCTTGCGCAAGTCAGCGCCCACTCGCCCTGATTAACCGAAACCATATTAACGTCACCGCCCAGCTGTGTTCACTCTGTAGTCAAATGGTAGTCGCGACTCTGGCGCACTCAGCAACCGCTGAATACTTCACCGTCTTATCATGCGAAGTATTCAGCTGTGGCTACAGATAAATATATCGCCTACCATCCAATTTCTGTCGTTTCAGTTTTCGTTACCATTCTCTTCGTATGGTTCCGGGCTACTCCTGTCATATGCTCTCCTGCCTGTGTCCCTGTGCGCCCCTATAATCCTTCCTACGCAGTGGCCCTTCCCAGAGTTTTTAGGCCTTCCAAATGGCGCATATATCGCTTGATTTTGCGATAAAATTTCTGGCTAATGGCGGGTGTTCGGTGCATTACGGAAGGGATCGGCGCCGACAGACAGGCAGTCTCGCTGAATCGACGCTTGCTTCGCTAGCGTGGCGTGAGAATATTTGAAAGACAATAGTTTTTCTTGGGCTATTTACGCGCAGAAATTTTGGTCTGTCTGTATGTCGGTCGATCGGTCTGTCTATTTGTGACTCGATTCAGCCACCTGGCCAAAGTGAAACACAAACTGCAGAATAGTCTTATTCATCCACAGACAAATGTAAACGTATAAGCCCGGTGTTAATGTTCATTCTTGTCAACATTGTTGAACAAGAACAAGACATTACGCAATTATAAGGGAGAAAATACATGAGGTATAGTTGCATTGTTCCTTTATTAAAAATTTTATGAACGCTTGGTTTTTGCAATCGCAAATTGAATACTACATCGACTTCAGAAAACCGTCGGCTGCTGTTGCGCGCGCTACCTGGCGGCATTTAAAAAATCAAACAGCAACAGCAATGAAAGGTCCTCCAGATATGTTTCACTTTCCACGAGGAACGCTCATGGAGAAGGTCAACGTAGTTCTATAAACGTTATAGTAGGGTGCCTGAATTTATGCGCGTCTCCGCCGTACGGCAGCGCTGCAATCGAGGCACCCGGCTCGGAACAGTGGAACGTGGTATATTTTAATATACTTGAGCAAACCTCTAGTGGGCTATCTTGGGATGAACGAGACGGGAGAGGACCAGCATGAGAGGTGAAAGGAAAAGATAAGGGAGGCATTTACTTTCCAGGGCCACCAGTCAACTAAAGTCTTACGTCCACATTTGCATGGAAATGAGCAGATATCCGGCCATTTCTGTTTATTTTGCCCCCGCTGTCGTCATGACCAACCGCGCTTTTGTTGAGGGCGGTAAAAATAACAAAGAAAGCAGGTTGTGAAGACCCCAGTACTAGCTCACCTTGCTGCTGCTGCCCTATTTCGATTAAGCTAACAAGACAAGACTAACAAGACAAGACAATACAAGATTTATTTGACCACAAAGAAGTGCGTGCTCATACAAAGTAAATTACAAACAGAAATGGCAACAACGCAATGTGGTGTCAAAAATGATGAGAAAGCTGTGTAGATGCCGCTTGACTAAGCCCCACCTTAAAAAACAAAAAAATGAAAAGAAAACAAGAAGAAGGACAGGAGGCAAGCTATGCAATTATTTCTTAGCAAAACGGCTTCCGCGGTTTGTATCGAATGCATATATTTTTTAAATAACAACACATTCAAAGCACTACTTTCTTATGTCCACAGACTGAGTTTCTAAAACGTCTTTTTCTATTCCAATACACTAATTTTACCAAAAAATATCACACAAACAAAATGATATTATTATATGTGTTTGACAGACACAGGTTCGTGGTTGTGTACTACTACGACTGAGGAAAGAATACGTTGCTGCCCACAACTTAATAGAGCTAAGGCAGCGCCTGCGCAAAGTCAGTGCAATTGTTCTAGAGTAAGCTTATATTTATTTAGCACATGCGTAATGGCAGATTTCAGCTTTTCAAAGCCGTAATTTCTTCTCGGTGTAGGGATGTGCCAATGTTCGCTGTGACGATAACAGCGAGCTGAAACGTTTAGCTGCAGGTGAGCTAGCCTTTTTAGTGTAGTACTGTTTGTGCAGATTTTGGATTTTAAAGACAATAAAAGCCGATATTCATAAACCGAGTTAAACCTTAGGACTTTAAATTTAGTGAATAAATAGCGATGTATGGGCATTGTAACACATATTCCCAACAGCATGCATAAAAGTTTTTGGGAGTGTGTATATCTTCTTTTTGGAGGACTCAATTCCGGATGTCCATATCAGTTGTCAAATAACGTAAATGTGAAGCGAAACGTGTAATGAAAAAGGAGAAGTTTGGGGGGAGTTGGTAGAAGCGACTGGCACCTTCTAAGCATACCCAGTGATTTTTTTAATTTGCTGCACACAGCTTCGGTTTGAGAGTACTATAGCATATATGCATGAAAAACAACTCCTACAGTCTTAGCACTTTGGGACAGGTGATTTTCAGCATTGGTTAGGTGAAGTTTATTCGAAATTTTACATTTTTTTTTGTTTTTCGCACAAAAAAGACCGCCTTGGGTTTTGCGCTGTATATAAGTAGAGAATTTTGGTGGGACTGTTTGTGCAGTTCGCCTAATGTTTGGTTCGCTTTCTGTATCAGTTTATTGCAGTCCCTGCCCGTAAAAATATACTGGTGTCGTCAACATAGATAATATATTTCACCGATTGATCTTTATTTATGATATTTATGTAGGCTATAAATAGCAGAGGACCTAAGAGGCTCACCTGCGGTACTCCGCATTTAATTTTGTACGTTGAACAAAGTTCCCTGTGGATACATACACTCTGATGTCGATCCGTTAAAAAGCGTTTAATTAAATTGTAAGCAATACCCCTCAGACCATATTAACATAATTTTAGCTGCGGAGCAATATGATTAATCCTGTAAAATGCTTTTGTAAAATCTACAAATATTCCCAGAGTTAGCTTTTTTTCTTCAGTGTTACCTACTATAAACTCTTTTTGGTCTAACAAAGCGGTTTCAGTCGAGAGACATGGCCTGAAACCATACTGAGAGGCATTTATTGCGGAGTGTGAGTCAAAGTATTAGGTACCCAAACAAAAATAACTCTCTTAGGGGCTTCGAAAATATGGGAAACACAGAAATCGGCCAACAATTATTCATAATATTTTTGCCCCCGTTTTTGTGAATAACAACTACCTTAGCATTTTTTATTCGCTTCGGGAAAGCTCCTGTGCCTAAGACGGGAAACCGCCCCTATGGGAAGGGGCGGCTGCAAAAACGCAGGAACTTTTTTGTGTGAGTTAAAGATGGCAGTAGCATATCAAGGACGAAGGCGACTGGCTCCATTTTTATACCATTTATGTCCTAAATTTTGCCTTTTTTTAGTTTCATGAAAGTACTAGCAACCTCAGATTCATCAGTGGGGCCGAGGAAATTTGTAGTGGCTAGAGGTGCGGGCTAACAGCTAGAGCTAACACGACCGAACCGGCCTACCCTTCATTGCGTGGAATGAGCCTCAGTTTTTGCGTGTTTTTGCAAACGAAAGGAAAGTCCACATTAGACTGGAGGGGTCGCGATGCTCGGCCTGCAAGTGTAGCAGACGGAGGTCTATGGGGCCTGCCGTTAGAGGCGTGAGGCTTTCTCAAGAGAAAAAGTTTTAAGTGCAGAGCGCTTTAGGGGCTCCCCTTCTCGTCGTAGCTCGATGTAACGCGTAACGCTTTAAGGTGTTCAGCGACTGCCGTAATCAGGCAGCGCAGTGAGATCAGCAATCCAAGTAGAGCACGGTGTACCGCCGTAGTGGCTTCCCTCAGAGGCTTCGAAAATCAGGCGGTTTATATAGTCGTAACCGTTCAAAACTTGTGAGCACCTCGCGCTTGTCATACATCTCTCCGTTTTGAGCGCAAAGGAAACTGGACGCACTCTTTTATGCCTATGTTCTATGTTGTTTGTCTTCTCTGTTATTTACCTGGTTCTTGGCCGAAGTGCTTTCAACCGAGCCTTCCCAGCCTCGCACGAAGGCGTCGGGGTTTTTGCTTGCAGGATAAAGCACACGTATGTTTTTATTTGGATGAGTAACCTTTTTATCTTGTTATCTTTTGTGCTTATACCTTCTTACGCCTTCTTTTTTTCGTATCTCGCAAGCGAGCAATGAATGCCTTTGCTAGGGTCACAAACTTACAAAACATTTTCCTTGCTTTGTTCTTCCCCGAATGAAGAAGCACTCGTTTGTACCAAACGCCGTAACCACAAGCTTGGAAAGCAGCATGCTCGTTTGACTGAAAAGCCTGGAATGTAGGCCTTTTGTTCCAAACAAAAACCTGCAAAAACAGTGTTCAGATAAAGCATGTTCTCGGCAAACTTTGCAGGTTTACACTGCCAGCCGCGTCCCAAGCTAACGGTGACAGCCGTTCCTGTGGCATTGTTCCTAGAGTTTCTGACGAGCTTGCCGACCACAACACTATCTATCGCTATCCTCTCGAGAGGACACGACTCGATAACTTAATATTGGGTCTCGACGTGTGTTGCCCATTCGTTTTTTTTTTCTTCTGGCTTTTCCACGCTTTCCGGTCGAGCGAACTTCTCATCAGACCGAGACATCCAATTTCTTGTCTAGTCGCCTAGCTCGTTACCGCGGGACTCTCGTTGTTTTATCGGGTGGCAAGTTGTGACAGCTGAAGCAACAATAATCTGGCCATGTGGTCCCGCGAGCTACTATATACGAAGTTTCGTTTTTGTTTCTCTGAACCAGCCGCTGCACAGACATGGCGTATGATTTTATTAGGCGTGCATTTCTGCGCAATTTTTGCCTGTGTTCTTCCTTTGGTTATCCCGCACGAAGTATGTTTGTGTTTCTGTGTAGATCAGCAGTTTTGCTTCTTAGATTACTGTCGCAATATACCGCCTGTAAAGGAGTGGCGTAACGTTTTGGTATAACGGGTTTAGAGGGTTCATCATGCAGAGGTTTTCGCCTCTCCAAAATGGGCCCGTTTTCTACTCTACTGGCCTTTTCAGTGTTATAGTTATTGCTTCCTGCTTACGAACGAGGGCTCCAGTGTTGAATGATCAGCTACAGCTACGCCTTTACAAAAACATATTATCGCTTATGTCAGAACAATACTACCGATTTTAAACAAGGGTTTTGCAAATCAGTAACATGTACAGTCGGCCAAATCTTTAACTGGCGTGCGCGATCGGCGACTTTTCTGTGCGTCAGCGCCATATGACGGAGCCAAGTTGCAAACTGTTTGAGGCTAAGCGCATGCCCAGAAAGCCGCGCTCAGTTGTGCCCATCGTCTGCTAGGCTGTTCCTTCCTTAGCGCTTCACCCCTTATGAGCGCACTGCGAACGATCCAGGCAGCGGGGTAAAGCGAATGGGTTTGCTCTTATTTTATTTGCCCAAGATTAACGTTGCAGCAATCAATTGAGTAAATTTCAAGATACGCCGAACACGCCCAATGTTGAGATAAGCCGAAGAACATGGGTTACTTATTTCTTCTTTCGGTTTTTTTTCTGTAGATGCCTACTTTATAGCTTCAGCACTGGCTTCAGCACGTTGAAGATACCAAGCGCGCATACGACTGATAACTGCCTTTAATACACACGAGAAAGCGTTTACGTCACAAAGTAAAAAATGAGTGAACCCTATTCTTCAGCTTATCTCATGAGTGAGCGTGTTCGGCGTATCTTGAAATTCACTCGATTGATTGCTGCAACGTTGATCTTGGGCAAATAAAATAAGAGCAAACCCATTCGCTTTACCCCGCTGCCTGGATCGTTCGCAGTGCGCTCGTAAGGGGTGACGCGCTAAGGAAGGAACAGCCTAGCAGACGATGGGCACAACTGAGCGCAGGTTTCTGGGCATGCGCTTAGCCTCAAGCAGCTTGCAACTTGGTTCCGTCATATGGCGCTGACGCACAGAAAAGTCGCCGCTCGCGCACGCCAGTTAAAGCTTTGGCCGACTGTACCTTTCACCGTTTACCGGTGGTATATCATCGGTTTACATCTCAGGGTTCAAATCTAGTATTCCCGGGAAAAAACCGGCAGAAAGCGACCGACCACTCGAAGAATAAAATAAAAAAGTCAAACATTGGTCACGCAGTCAAAAATGTTTAAAGCGAAACTATCTATGCCTCACCAATGGCGTTCGATGTCACGCCTAAAGGTACTGCAGAAAATCCAACTCTACGCGCTGGGGTTCCAAAACGATTATCATGATAGTAGGCAAAGGTAAATCAAGCGCCGCACGATAAAAAAACGCTTTCCGTGAACCGAATCCAATTTGCGTTCCGCGCGTTTTGAAGCCGATATTTGTACCACTGCGCCATTCCGACATGGCGTAAGAGTTTGGATTTTAGACTTAAACTTTGACTTGGGTTGCATATGAGAAAACTTTGCCGTTCAACTATATTTCTGGCCAGACTAAATCTTGTTTTTAAGGGCAGTTCCTGTAAACAAAATTAAGTAAATAGATGGAAATGAAAGTTGTTCAAATATGGTTTGGGGTTGAATTCGAAACCGGGGTTTTCGGAATGTGCAGCGGGCTCATATTTGCAACACCACCACAGATGGATAGCGTTCACTTAAGAAGGAGAACCTTGAAAATGCGTTATGGCCTCCAACAAAGAAGCGTCTGTTAAAGGGTAGTACTGACGACTACAGCAGTAATTCGAGCATGCTGATCACACACCTAGCAATAAGGCGAGTAGTGAAGTAGCTAACAGCTAAATATCCTCTTTTATTTGTGATGCATACGGGAATAGGAAGATGTACGCAAACGGAAAAGTATAGAGCTGGACTTGCGTAATAAGCTTTAAATTTATCATCAATCCTGGTTTGTGAGACCGGTCCTGAGGCGACCCTAGAGCTGCGACACAGCTCCTGCTGACGTCCAGAGCGGAGAAGACCATGGCCACCGCGTCCCAAGACGGCACCCTGGACTAAGGGTGCTTAGGAAAATAAAGTTCGCTTTCTTCCTTCCTTCCGTGAGCACATTGACCGTGCTAATTAAAGAAGTTGCAGCTGAGCCAGTATCAATGTACATCGCAGCTAAATGTTCTCTTCGACTGGCGGTGAAAACGAGGCAATGGGTAACGTTATAGCAAACGAGAAAAAAAAAACATGAAAAGGCACAAACCTGGCGATGTGGAAGAACAGGTTGGGCAGTTGGACATAATGCTTGTTGAGGAAAGAAGAAGACGAGCTTGGGACATTATCACCATTAGTTAGTGGAGGACGGTGGGAATAAAAGCGTTATGAGCGGTGCCATGGCCCCGGGCCCAGTTCCTCAGCATTTGGTGCCGTGAAGCCCGGGAGGAACGGCCCAGTGGACTGCATGACGGCGCAGCGCATCTACGAGGCTCGCGAGGCCTGGGAAACTCCTGGTTGGGATACTTCGTGATTCCTTCATCTCGGAGGCCTTGCCCTCGGGCGGCGCCCGCCATGGCCGGCTGCTCGACGCTCCACACCACCCACATTGAACCCGGAGACGACGCAGAGGACGTGGGCCAGCTGCAACGGCTCAGAGACACCCTCAGAGTACAGATATTCGACCTCGTCAATGCGGCAGACCACGCAATAGAGCAGCGCCCTGTGAAACTCGGTACGCTGAAAACCCTATACGAATCCGCACAGCAAAAACAGATCACCCTCGTACAGCTCGACAATCACGTCAGAAACCTATTGGACATTGATGACTACACAAAGGAATATGAAGAATCTGATTTATACCTCGGGATGATTTTTCGAATTATTTTCCTGCTTCGAGACTCGTTAATAAAAAAAATGGCTACGTTTGTACAACCCCGGAAGACAGCAAAGGCAAGACTTCGTGGAGACCCCCTGAAACCGTCACTAAAGGTGGATCCCTTCGAATGACACGCAGCGTTCCACTCGCCTCTCCAGTTGCCTTTGGAGAACCCTTTGTCCCTGCGAACGAATCGCTGACAGCAGCGACCCTGGAGGCAACCACTGAGTCTTCGGTATGCGTCGTAACCTCTGCACCTGGTGTCACGCTGCAGCCTCAGAGCGAGCTCATACCACAGGGTGAAGAGGCCGATGAACTAGAACCAGAACCCGTCGAGTGTGTGACTAGAGAGCAGGAGCATTCCGTTCTGGCTGCTCTGGATTCAAAAAGTGTCATCGTAAACAATAAATCGAATTGTCGCAAGACACGGAAGGTTAGGCAGGGTGCCGGAGGACAACATAGGAGTCATCGAGTTGAAGTCCCAACGCTAACTGCAGCGGATTTCCAACAACGAAGAGCTCAACCATTTTCGCGAAGGAGGGCGATGAGGGCTACTGTGCACTCTTACCGACGAAAACAGCGTCTGAATCCCGAGGAATACCAATCAATCCGGCGTTGCAAAGAACCTCGACCCAAGATCGCACGCTATCTAACTCCTACCCCGGAAACGAGTGTTGTTGAACATTCCTTGCTAGCGCTAAACAGAACCGGTATAAGGAAGCTACATCACTCCTCGAAGCACCGGTGGAAAAGGAAACAACTCACGACCTGAGACCGAATCACAACCAGGATGCTGAACTTTATCTTTGTGGTGTTTCCTGCGCGGGTCCTGTGCATGTCTGTGTGCATGAATCACTGTCGCGGGCGGGAGTGTGTTGAGGAAAGAAGAAGACGAGCTTGGGACAATATCACCATTAGTTAGTGGAGGACGGTGGGAATAAAAGCGTCTGAGCGGTGTCATGGCCCGGGGACCAGTTTCTCAACAATGCTTTCGCAGTTACCACAATATAAAGAATGCTCAAGAGACCACGCGATTTTTGCAAAGCCTTCGTAAATGTCCGTTGATGGACCAGAGAGTTCATTTTTATTGTCAAAGTCCCCTTAAAAGCAATAGTAGAGACGTCGACAAGTGCGCACACAACAGAATTCGTAAATGAGTGCGCTAGGCGACATTACACCATGATCAAGCTGGCCATCGCCGTAAACATTCTTCATTGTTAATTCCAACCTGTTCAGCGTACGATGTGCGTAAATTTGAGCAATACAACAGCCTACTAAAAAGAAATTGCTTTGCCATTACCATTCGATCACTGCTTCAACCGTCCACCTAATATACATACAATTTCCGTGAATGACATTGCGGATGTTTTTATTGATTGGGTCTAAGACCTGCTGCGGGCTTATTTTAAATAAAAAAAATTCTCAAAACTTCTTTTACTCTTCGTTTTTGTTTAGATGGAGCCAAATAGGCAAAAAGAACACATGTGCAAAACTCTACGCTTTGCCTAGCAAATAGCTTCATCTGTTTTGGCTGACTCGGTATTCATTCACTCAGCATAACAACACAGACTTGCTGGAAACGCGTTGTTCGCTTTGTTTTTCCTTTTCTCCGGGGTTCTCTGCAACTATACGAGTTCTGTCCTGACGGAATACCTAGCACAGTCGAGTGCGAGTGAAAAAGTAGATAGTGGGCTAGCCTTCTGTAAAACTTGAATGGAAGTTTCTTCCGCTTTGGACTCTAACAGCACCTTCATTGCCGCACGGTGTTTGAAATGGAGGGCAATTGTTGCCTGCTCCCCTGCAGCTGCTACCGGCGAAATTCCCTTCAGTTATGCCATCCATAAGGGGCCGTCCACTTGGAGAGTTGGCACTTTTCGTGACGGGCCTAAGAACGTGTAACGATAGAGCTCCAGGAGTGTATTTGCGACGGTTGCGCTTTGGCGGCTTCTCACAGCGCCCTCTTTAATTTTGCCTTTTTATGAATTCTTTTGATTTCAAAGTTTGTGTTTTAGCTGGAATACACGCGGAAAACAGCCCAGGAAATGTTGTTGTTTGTGGTTGGCAGGGCAGTAAAAGGAAAGGAAAGGCACTGAGAATATTTTGATCCCGGCAGGGAGCTCCCCTGCATACAACCAAGTGCATGGTAAGGGAAGTACATGGGGAGTGACAGGATAAAGTAGGGCGAGACAGAGGGAGAGAGAGAGAGAAAAAGGTACAAAGTGTCCTAGAATCCGTCAGTCAGTCCTAGAAAGAGTCAGTCCTAGAAAGCTGTCAGTCCGGGCGCATGAGTTCGGGCACTGCACTCCGGGCTACAGCCGCTGCGTAAGGCCGGTCGTCTCCAGGTAATGGAGCAGATGGGCAAAGACGCCCCGTTGGGCTGCCGCAGGCCCCTTCCGGAACAGTAGGTCCTCCATTAGTTATATGTACTTCTGGAAATAAACTCATTTGTTAGTAGCGCCTATATTGTCTGCCACCGTTCTTGTCTTCTTGCGCTAAACCTGCCAACAGCACATTTATTCATTTACAAGAGTTTAGTTTACAGACAAAGATGTGCAAGCTATCATTGAAAGAACCGCTATTGCAAGAACAGTGGCTAGAGGCCTCAACTTTGCGAGTGTTTATCAGCCACCGAATTTTAAACACGCAAACGCGGTCATAAAGCGCGATGGCACCAACGAGGCGGCAGGAGCTATGCCCTTTAACCTAGGCTACTTCATTCCTGATCGAAAGAGTAGAAAGAGTGTGACCATGTTGCATTCGTGACGCTAGCACGGGTGGCTACTAACGAGACGAGGTGCTTCCGAGAACAACGAGGGAAAAGGAGAAGCTCAGGGCAATAGGTCTGGCAAGAAGTTCTATTTTCGGTTCCATTTACACGATGAGGCGGAAATTTTAGTTCAAATTGCGGAAAGTTTTTTTACGTTATCTGAATCCAAAACCAACCAACTTACATGCTACTGTTTCGTTTAAGCAGCAATTCCGTTTAAGCGATTTCCGTTTATTGAGATTCAACTGTATTGCTAGTTTTGGAGCTCCTGGGTCAAACACGCTCTTCCGCCATAATTCCTTAGATCTTACTACATTGCTTTATTCCACTCGGTGTACCTGGTTTTTGAGTGAAGTAATGAAGTAGCCCGCCATTTGCATATCTGGGGTATTTTTTTTCCGGTTGCGTGTACTCTATGCACGCTCCTGGAAAAGTTCGGACAGGTTTGAAGATTACCGCCTTTAGGAGTAGTAGCTTTCTTCGCTGTCGGAACATGTAGTTTTGAACACGTCCAAATGTACATGAAACGTCCGTCCTGTCCGTTCTTTCAAAATAAGCCCTTTTTTATGTCACTCCCCTTCCGACGCCATTGCTGGTGACGCTTCTGCTTTTTAAATGCAGAGCATTTCAGTAACTCACGATGTCACCCGCGTTGACGTCCGTAGTCCTAGTCCGCACCCCTCCCCCTACACTATTTACAAAAAAATACTGTCCGGCGCCTGGTTTCGATCCCTCGACCCTGCAGGCGGAACGCAACGTGCATGGTGCTCTACCCACTGCGCCACAAAGCCGACACAGAATGGGAGGCTACGAACGCGCCTTATATCCTTGACTCATTCAAACTACGTCAAGAAGCTGTTGATACAACGCATTCACTACCACCAACTCCCCAAACACTAAACGTTAACGCAATGCACCCACCCCCTATGCGACGCATTTACTCGAGTCCCCCTCGCGGGGAGATGGGCCCAATTACGATGGCAGTGCAACGCCGGCACGTTCGGGGAGAAACGAACAAAGAGAACAGAACTCCCGCTGGCGCAGTTTCAGGCAGGGTGCGCGCGAGCACTGCGAATGCGGGAAATTTGAATTGCATGGGGTGGTAGCAGTAAGCGGATAACGGCGGTACAGGCCACTATGGCGAATCACTGCTCTGCATTTCCCACAGCTTTCACATTGAGTGGAACGGCTTCTAATTTTTTTTCGATCTACATGCTATTTTGTTCGTTTTCCGTTATTAGATAATATAGAGAAGCCTGTCAACTAACATATCTTGTATGTGAAACCCGTATTTATACGTGCGTGCCTTGACTAAGCCGCTCGCATGTGGGCAGGTTGGATACAAGGCGTGGAAAGATGTATCAAATTTTAGGAAATTCCCCATAGCTGCCTGCACAACTGCCCCATCCTCTTTAGTTATATCCCTGCATGTTCTCCCAGACACAAATATACAAGATGCAAGAATCAACGCGGCAGAAGAAGTATCTAAATTCAGTTAATCCACACGTAAAATTATGTACTCGTCAAGATAGAGCATCTCTCACGTCCCGAAAAAATAATCATGAATGTCTGTTTGGGTACCCGCAACCTTCGCGTCTGTGACCTAGTAATGTAGAAGCGTGTGTTTTGCTTTCCACTTCAGGATAATTTGGTTTTTTTCTTTCGGTATGTACGTCGATATGGCAAAATAAATTCTGTTTCGTTCACCGCCAAGTGAAGTCTCGACAACCTTGGCCCGTCGTGTCGGTGTTTATCCGAACTTCAAGCACGTGCCGCAAAGCTGGCATTAGCAAACTTCGTGAAGTTTACTTTGTTAAGCGACCCACTTGCGCACATGCTAATTCGTTCCCTTTAGAAAACATTAATGAGCCTCGAAAGACGAACCCGGTGCTCACACAATTGGCTGTTCAGCGATGAGAGCGGCGGGCCGACCAGCCTCGTTTACGCCATCAGTGGGAACGCGAATCAGTTCATCCAAACGACAACGAGAAATTGAAAGCAAGACACAACAAAGATACGCAAAGGCAGCAGCCAAAGCAGTGAAAACGTCGCTTCAGCTACATCAGTGAGCAATACAGAGCATAAGGGGCAGTCGAGCGAGCTCGGATGCCGTCAGACTAACAGATATCAAAGGCCACTCATTTGTGCTTTGCGTGATACACACATGCTAATCAGGGTAATGACGCAAATGAATCAAAAGAGCGCAGCTTGTGCGCTTACAACGAATTTGTCGGATGTTCTTTGATCTCTTTTAGGCTCACTTCGGTGTCCACATTCTTGCATTATTTTGAGGGCCTAGCAATTTGGATCGTCGTTGTAATCGTGCAGATGATATGCAAATAGGGTGCCTAACTGTGGGCATTCTTTCATTAGCTGATTACTCTGAACTGGTGGCATCAAAGCATGTCAACCTTGCTTGTAATGAATTACGACGCTGCGAAGTGTACATCGATGGTGAATACAGCTAGCATCAAAAACAACACTCACAATATATTCACTGAAATGCGAGGACAGCCTTTTTATTGAGTAATCACTTCAGCGCTGCGCTTATCCGCATTACACCCATTAATATAATAAGCTGTGATAAATTATACGTGCGATGCCGCCGTGACAATCAAGGCTTTTGCCTGAAAGGCACGTCTTTATTGACATCGACATATGTACATAATTGCTTTCTTCCGCGTATTTCAAAATGATTACTTTTCGAGGTCGAAAGTAACAACCAGTGACGGCATCCCTGCAGCCGATACGCCACACAACAAAAATTATTTCATTAACAGCTGCTACAAAACTGCAGCTTTTATTCCAGAGCTTCGAGCTTTGTCTTTTTACAGAAAAGGTTTTGGTTGCTTTGTTTAATAGAGCACATAAATGCCCCAGAACAAGACATGCAAAGAAATTTAAATGGGGATATTTTTCGCTGAAAATAAACCGCTTTTTGGGCTTTTCGTGCTTGAAGGCGTAAGTATCAAGTTAGAGAATGTTTCAATCAATATTTCAATCAGAACTTCAATGAAAGGAACATTCATAGAAATGTTCTGGACGCTCTTTTTAGCTAGAATTTGCGCCTTGCAAGCGCAGAACAAAATCAAGAAAACATTTATTCATACTTCAATCAATAAATTTTCGATTCAACTGTTCTGTAGCAGGTAGATGAAGTAAAAGAATGGCTTCTGATTATTATGTGCGGTATTTTTACGTAGGCGTTATTCATTAGGGTATGAAGGTTTGCTCTATGGCATAAAGAACACGATGTACCAACATAGACGGTGTATTGAAAATACCAGACAAATTTTATCGAAACTTGCTTCCTTCTTGCGATATTTCAGAAACCTGTTTCAAGAAAACTTGCACCGTAGAAGAGGCCCCAAACATAATGGCAGATGAAGTTGCAAGCATTACTCAAAAGAGTGAAAGACTCCAACTCACCAGATGTTTCCGATATAACTTCCAATCTCTCAGACCGTACAGAAACAACTGACGTAGAAAACACGTGGAGATATTCTCACGATTCCTAGGAACCTCAATAATGACGCTTGCATAGATAAATAAAAAGCAAAAGTCGGTAATACACAAAAATGGGGATATCCAAACGTTTAAAAATTTCACACTCCTCAGCCTAGTGTCTGTTCTATATAGACTACTCTGGAGAATAACAGTTTATTGCACGAGAGAGACAGCACACTTTCCGCAATCAATAAAAAAGCAGAAGTTGCTACAGGTTTCTCCGAGAAATGGATGTAGAGTCTAGTCCACGTATAACAATATTCAAGTGCCAAGAAAATCTCAGCGTTATAACCGATAATTGTTATAAACGGGTTGCGAAATAAAAAGACGGAACAGAGCTCAAAACATTTTATTCGCATGCCAGCAAGGTCGTACTACTACTAGTTTGCGGGAAAAAAGCGAGAGCCTGCCACTTTTGTTTGCCGCGTGTGAAGCTAGCGCAAGTCTTTTCCAGGCGCATCTATAGGTGTTTCACCTAGCTGAGGTAAATTTCCTTGGCGGAAACATAGTCCCCGAGGGACTCTATAACGCACTGGGCCTCCTACGAAGATACTACCTTAGTAGGCTGCGCAACCACGTCATTAGAGTCATCACTTTTGCACTTTTGGTGCACAATATAACCGGATTCAATCGTTATATCCGATATCCTGGCACTGGAGCATTGTAATAAGCGGTTTATTTTACCACAGAAAGAATGCAAAAGTTGATGGTGGCATAGGTGTTCATCGTTATAACCGATATATTTGTTATAAACGGTGTCGTTATAAGTGGACTCGACTGTATATGTATAAATTTATCAGAATTGAAACGATCATTTTTGTTGGGCGGACTTCAACCCAAAACTTCAATGGTACGGGCGTCCGTCTTTGCCCCTTCCGCGAGCCATCGCTGCGCGTCGTGGAAAGGAAAGAACAGCATACTTTCCTCTAACAGCGTGAGGCAGAGGGCGTAAAGCGAAAACTTGGGGTTCTGTTGGCGTTCCCTACTCATCCATGTATCGGATTCAGACGCAAAACGAAATAATTAGAGAATCTGCATAACGCAACAAATGCCCACATCTGGCGTTTAAAACTTAAGAAATCATTTGAGCGTGTATGTTCTAATGTCACAAACTTCTTGGTATGTTCTTGTAATATAACCAGTGTGGTGAAATGATTACCAGATTGTGGGGTACAAAAGCCCCCATCGAGGACATTCACGAAGCCTCTTACTAACCGAAGCCTTTTTAAGGACATTTACGAAGGATAAAAGGGGCGTTATTTTTTCGCAAGAATAAGAAGTTTTGCTACCAGGAAAAGCGTCAGAAAAAGAAGCTGTTATCTCAGCCCCATAATTTGCAATTTGTCCAGACGGAGTATTTAAGAAGCTAAATTCCCCCAAAAGGAGATACGAATATTTGGGGGAATACTCGAGAGATGACTGGCGGATGAGACCGTCTTATCAATCAGTCCAGGCGGGGATTTTCGAAAATATTTCTGGAGCTCTTCTAGGAAATGTTGGCGCCACTATATAAGCAGAGACAAAGGAATCGAAAGTTTTTATATTTAAGCATGCAGAGAATGACACATTCGAGGCAGGTAATAAAAGTACGATCAAGTGAGGTAATGTAACTGTCAATTGTGTTGCGAGTGTTATGAGCGCTGATTGTAATCGTGTAGAGAAAGCTATGCACTTTTTGTTCATGGGCTGAGCTAAATTTCTCAAGTGCTCAAGCGTAAAGATGAGTATGGTACCTTCGTCAATGACTCGTATACAAGCAAACTTTGCCACCTAGAGGCAATATTCGGGGACGTATAAAGAATACATTGAAACAAAGTTAGGTCACCGAACGATTCATGAGAGGGATGATTCCTGATATGGTTATACCTTATGCACAAAAGCACTGCGTCATTCATTTTTTAAGAAACATTGGTCAAAAATATGTTATACCAAATTTGTAGTAAAATGTGCGAACAGGCTGGTAATGGGAGGCAGTGACGGACCACCTGTGACCGACACACTTTTTGAGTTCGCCTTGTAACACGAGTTCAGTGTAGAGCTCTACGGTATATGGAACGCTGTGTTCTCTCTGCAAAGCACAAATGGGGCTCGAATGCCGAACGTGGGGCATACACGAAAAGCCACTCAGCGGTGAGCGCCTTGCGCCGATAGGCGACGTTTACGTCAACAAAGGGGACGCGTCTCAATGATTCCCATTGACATCGCCATTGTGAAAGAGGCACGACCTGAATACACTACCGAAGCTGGAAAAGCGGCGACGAGATCGACGGCCAACTAGCAGCACGGAGGCAGCCCACCAAACTCCGACTGGGCAACCCCAGCAAACATCAAAGCGTCCTCATTACGCTTGCTCTGATAAATAGGCGTCAAATAGTACAGCAAAGATAAATTACGATCCGCATACTGACGCAACCGAATCAAGCGAGGCATGCTTGTGCGCCTGGAACAAAATTTTTCGATGTCGGGTGATATCTTTTTAAACTCACCTCGGTCTACCCTATTGGTCATTGCTTTGAGTGCCTATAAACTTCGTTCTGAACTTGATAGGTAATATTGATATGACATACAAACGTACAAACGACGTGTGATATATCCGGCTGTCTTTTTTAGCAGAGTACTCTGGAATAGTGACAAAGAAAGCACATCGACGTGGCTTCTAAAACGAATTGTGCGTTTCCGAGCCTTGCATAGATGATAAATGAAGCTGAAGTCCAAAACTACACTCACAAAACAGTCATAAAAAACGCTTCCAACCGTCTTTTCACCGTTTGAGCACTTCATTGCGCTACTACGCAACATTTTATACTTTCATATAGTATGCTGCGACAGTTTGCTGCAGTCAAAGCCCCCACCATCGACTTCCTGATACCAGCGTCCTCATTTCCGTCAATGTATTGGGTGTCTCCAGCGGATAGCAAACGGAATATTTCTGAGTGGAAATTAGGAACTAATGATAGCCTATTGACATCCATTTATGTTACAAAACAAAATCTGTTTCTTTTAAAATGAGGGTGCAGCAGTGCAAATTTTAGTAATGAGCCTAAAAGTTTATTTTCAACAAAATAGAAATCTTTTTTTTGTTCCCGTACATAACTCGCTTAGAACAATGCGTCCCAATAAGTGTAAATGAGTGAATTTTTGCTGACAACCAACCCCATTTTGGGGCTTCAATGCGAAAAGCCAAGGTAAAGCAGAGTTTCAATGAACGCTCAAACTTCATAAACTATTTATTGTAAGGTGCCGGGGTCTACGTGCAACTCTTAGTGGAAAACAATGGATGATTAGCCTCTGATTGCCTTTTAGAGGAAGGTAATCTCATTTGGTTATTTGCAGAAGCCGCAAACCTAACGGTAGATGAAGTTGCCAAAACGCTCAAAGTGTCAAAGAAGAAAAATGACAAGGTGATGACGGAATAACAGCGGGCATTTAAGACCGTAGTACAATCTTCGCTGTAGAAAAATCACTAAATCATTGTTACAATCGCTAAGAAACTTATAAGATTCATGTGCAGAGAAAAATCTGATACAATTTTTATACGCAAAAAGAGTCACGTCAAGAAGCAGGACAAATTATGCACATGAGCCCACGGCCTCTTGTGTATAAATATTTCACGAACCATATTAAGCGCATGTAATCTAAGTTTGGCGGCCGAAGTCAAGCGTTTGCACACCCTTGCTGGAGTGGTGGCTGTGAGACGAATCGCATATGGCCTGCCTGCATAACACAACCAAAAACAGATGCAGTGCCTTCGAATCCTCTTCCGAGTTTCAATGAAAACCATAACCTGGCTCCCAATGCCTACCCGTATTTACATCTTGGAGCAATCAATTCTACTTGGCTCTGGTCACACTAGTCGAAAATGCTCAAGTCCGACATCAACACAAACGTGACCTGAATTCTTAAGAACAAGTGCTTCAGCAATGGGATCTGCGCATTAGTTAGACCAACCGTCCCTGCCCAGGCAGCACAGGACTGTTCGGCCTAAAACAGGCCGGTGTACTTTGGCCGGTGATTTTCTGTCCGGCCGTTTTCCGGCAGCCATGTTCGGCCCATGTCCAAATGTGGGCCTTTTGGCCGTATACGGCCGTACTCCGATGGCTGTCCAACGGCCAGTGTCCGTCGGCCAGTCGACCGGCTTACGGTCATACGGCCAGATTCCAGCCGTAGGGCTCCGGCCATTCCAAAGCCACCCGTGTACGGCCGAAGTACGTCCGCCGGAGGACAGCCGAGATGCGGTCGTCGGACTCCAGCCGGACTACAGCTACCGGAAATACGGCCGTGCTATGGGCATTGGAGTTCAGCCACAGTACGTTAGCTGTACTGAGGCCGGTCACTGCATGTCGCGCAAGCAGATGACTCATTCGCGC
Organism: Haemaphysalis longicornis; assembly: GCA_013339765.2. Taxonomy (NCBI): domain Eukaryota; kingdom Metazoa; phylum Arthropoda; class Arachnida; order Ixodida; family Ixodidae; genus Haemaphysalis; species Haemaphysalis longicornis. The sequence goes on along the minus strand of CM023455.1, from coordinate 82,840,796 downwards.
AGTGCAGAAGCAGCACAAACCCAGCATTTTGGGTCCAATGCAGCCACATCAAAGTGAGTTCGCGCGCAAGCACCAGCCGTCAAGCTTTCAGCGCAGCCTTGCTTAATTACCAGCCTCAGTTGACAGCAAAATTAATTTATTAAACAGTGCTCACAAATTGTCGTTCCTTTAATTGCTGTGCCTCTTTTACTGCCGAACACAGAAAATATTCAGTTCTTTGTAGAGCTTGAATAGATGTATTGTCCAGATCCTGATATCCTCTGTGGGGCGGCTTACCTGTAATAAACGGGGAAAGAGAAGGGGGGGGGGGCGGCGGAGGGCGCATACTTTAGTGGGTTGAATTTCAGAGAGATAAATTGCGCCGCTTTTAGCCAATTTCTTTTAGGGCAATATTCCGGAACACTTTCATGCTATGACTACATAAACTATTTTTATAACAGTTGCTTGACCAATTTTGATGTATATAAAACCGGCGTGAATGCCTTTACGAAGCGTTTTGGTTCTCAACAAAACACTCAGGAGCATTTAATATAACTCCTTCACAAAAAAGTATGTCCAGTTTTTTGCCCATTTTTCTTGCAAAGACATTTTCTACTCGATCAACTTTTCTGATGATCTTGCGCAGGGCTGATCCTAAGAAGGAGCGAACAGGTACTTTCATTTTCAATCTATTTTAATGTTGTTTTCATGAGTGTACGTCCACACCACTCAATAGTCCAAAAGAACTTAATTTTCTTCTAATGTCATACTACGTTCAAAAAATTCTAGACGCGTCGCGAATGACGCCCTGCTTCAGGTGGCTGCAGTTGTATCCCTTTGTGTTCACGCAAGGAAAGGCGTAAAATTAGAGTTACATAATTTGTTTCAAACCAATAACATAGCAATGGTAGCATGTATACAGGAAACCTTGCATACTGCAACGAATAGGGCAATAAATATTTTATTGGTCAACGTTGAATGCGTAGGGTTCTCAACCCGTCGGAGGCAAACTTGCACCTCTGGAATTTTATTTATTTATTATTTATTATTTATTATTTATGTTTTTATTTATTTATTTATTTTTATTCATTTATTTATTCATTGTTTTATTTATTTATTTATTTATTTGTTTGTTTATTTGATACCTGCTTTCCTTTGCATGCATTACAGAAGGGAGATACATAACACTAAGCATTAAATATGAGACAAAATAACAAAATAATTCTACAAAGCGCGCTGAAAATCGTCAATATAAACAGTTAATGCAATCATACGCGGAAGATAATTACACTGCAGTATTGATGTAAAATAAAAGGAATCGCGCAAGGCGTCACCTTTAAAGAAAAGTTAATAATTTGCTTTAGGCTAGCGGTCCCACTTTGAGATATGTAGAATGGCGCTTGGACATACTTCTCCCCTTCTACAACAGTTTTCGAATAATAGATATTACGAAAAAAGTTAAACCTGTGGTTTCGTCTGTGATCTTTCACGTCCTGCCATTTCAGTTTACTTTTACTTTCTCTCATGCTAAGTTGAGCGTGCCAATTACCTAATACGAATCGCACTGACATATTCTGTATGTTTTCGAGCGTATCAACGAGCTCTTTGGTGTAGGGATCCACGAAAACACATGCGTACTCCAAGATTGAGCGCACATGAGTGAAATACGGTTGTTCTTTTCAGTTAGATGAAGGTTCACTGAAATTTCGTCTCAGAAAGCCAAAAACATATGCAGCCGTAACTTTTATGGTGTGAACCTGCCTATTTAACCTCTAACCGCTCCCTAAATAAACTCCTAGGTATTTATATTCCTCGGCCGTTGTCACAGCAGCATAATTTACGGTATACGTATTCAATTGGAATGAAGGTTTTCTTGTAAAGGTGCCGTTAACACACTGTTTAACATCCAAAAACTTTTCTGAAATAGCACACCAGCATGTTAATAAATTCGAATAAAGCTGCAGGTATACGGAATCACTTTCATTCGCTATAGTCCGGTAAACTACACAGTACTTTTGAACAAAGCTATAGGGCCAATAGTAATAACAATGCAAAAACCGATTCATTCAGTTCATAGGATGAAATGTACTACGCAGAAGGTGATATGCAGCACCATCATTTGCTTTTTGCAGTCCAAGAATATACAGTCAACCACTTTAAGCTTATCTATTGCAAGAGCCAAATCGTGCGTGAACTCAACAATCTGCGTTGAGCAAGAAAATCCTGACAAAATCCGTGTTTGCTAGGATGCTGGCGATTATGTTTACCCAAATGAGTCATATCCCAAGAGTAGCTAAGCTCACCTTCAAACATCGGAACTAAATTAACAGCTAGGCTTCGTCAGTGACAAGGCTCTGTTGTTATCGCAAACTTAAAATAATTTTTTTTTCTAAATAGGCAGTCGTAAAATCCCCTGAAGTAACATAGTGCAGGGCATGAAGTTGATCCTACCAATGCACGAGCGAGTCTCTTCTACGTTTATCACCAACAACATAGTGCAACATTGCTTGTCGCAGTTTAATTGTAAGCAGAATAACTTGCGCTTTTGCTCGCACTTGCCTTTTTTTGGTGGGGAGTCCTTGACATGGTGGCGGTTTAGCTCCCGCTTGCTCGACGCCCTTGAAGGCCAGTTATTTTGGTGAACCATCCCCATCTCGGATCGGACATCTCTGGTGGATCGATGTCTCCAATGCTCTCCATTTCTTGAGCGGGCGAATAGCCTCGAGATGATGCGTCGACGAAGCCGGAGGCAGGAGCGTGGTAGCGGCGATGACTGGCGAGGCTTAGCTCACCCGTCGGTGTGGCACAATCTTCTTGTGGCAATAAATGACATTTCGATGGCCTAAAAGGTTCCCTGCTAATGCCCAGTGAGTCCTTGTACCTTGCCCGTTCACCGAGAACACTCATTACTGTTTGACAAACGATGTTCGTTCATTTAAAACGTAGAAACACGGAGCGGATGAAAAACGCGTCCCCGTCGTTCGGCTCCCTAACGGCTCTTTGTCCCCCCAGAAAAAAACCGGTCGGTCTCCTTCCAAACACGTCTGTGCATGAATTCTCGGCGCCCAGGCGCGAGCCGTTGTTCGGCTGGATGCCGTTTGCCGAAAAAAGGACGTATAACCAGATACCTTACGTAGGCCGGTCTCCTCTTGAACACCGGTTGCCAAATATTCTGTGGCCATTCGCTGCCGTAATTCGGCCGAAGACAGCTAACCGAATGCAAAACGTATATTCTGGGGCCGTACGTCCGCCGGACGCGCGGTTCACCGTTGAAACAACGAATGCACGGCAGCCGCGCTCCGGCCGGTCTCCTTTCGAACACCAACTGCCGCAAGAATACGCATATTCTGTGGCCGGTCGCTTGCCGTGCTTCGGCCGATTACCGCTTCCCGAAGAAAAAACGGATGCCCTAAGGCCGTACTTCGGCCGTTCTCTTTCTCAACATCGGCATCCGTAAGAGAACTGAATATCTGGCAGCCGGTTAGCTGCCGTTGTGCGTCCGGACACGGGCGGACGGAAAAATGCCGAAGCGCTGGTTGCCGAATGTTGGCCGTTCAACGCATGATCAGTGGCTGCCAGAACCTGGATGCTGGCCGGACATGCCAGAAAGCGGCCATAGACGGGCGGTCTTGGGGCACACTTTCTGTGCCGCCTGGGTGAGGCCTGCATCGATTTCGTTCACATAACAACCAGCCATTGCTTCCGTGAAACGGAGACCCATCGCTCGCCGAGACAAAGAAGTAAGATGACGGTGTACCTGAACAATCACACAAGACAAGGCTCCGAACAAGCTATGTATCTCTACCTCTGCCTTTGTTGATGAATGTGAAGCAACAATAGCCTGGATACGTCCTGAGTTACGTCCTCTGAATGGGACAAGAAAAATCACCAGTGCGTAAAAGCTTGCAAAGGAAGCTGAACTCTTTGCATTGCTTGAAACACTGCAACCGTCGCTTCAAAGGGAGCTGAATGGGCCCGCCAAATTTAGGCCCATCATGGATTCGAACACTGTCTTATAAGAGCTAAGCAAGGCGTCCACAAGTAAGATGACCGCAAGCAGTACAATCAACGTACTCCAGGTTGCGAAAGAGTAAGGCCTGCGAGTGAGACATGCGTGCAAAGAGACATACGGTCGGTGCGGGCGGGAACGGACACAACCATGATGGTTCAAGGGAGTGCGACCTCACAACACTTGCGCTGCACACTCCGCCATTCCATCGCTCAGCCGACAAGTACCTTTATCGAGACCAAATACGGTAAGACTTTTGGACGCGCCATGACGAGAGTACGGTGCCGGGTCTTCTGCCTGATGACAATAACGGTCGAGAGGCGAGAACATATATTTATTATTAAAACGCAAGCGCAGCCTCCATAGAAGATATCACGTAAATGGTTCACTAGAACCACCTCCTCTATATCACCACCTATGGCACCTACTGCGGGGCACAAGAACGCCGGATATCTACCATTTCTTCTGGTATCGCACAAGCTTCAACCGGGGAAGGGATGCCTTACTCTAAACATGGCAAGACCCTGCGGACATAAATGCCTATCTTGCATTAGTACGTAGAGAACTATCTTTGCTTGGGGAAATTGGCCTCTACGGACTGAAAAGCGGTACTTTTAGAGCAGTCTGAGGAGAACCTGACAAACACCTCAAGATGACAACCGTGACTAAAGGTACCAATGCACCAAGGCGGGCCACACAACTATTTTATTTCTATAATCCTTATCCACCCTTTTGCTACGAGCCTCCTCGTTTATAACGACCAATTTATCAACCTAATATTAAATTATATGACCGGCAACCCAGACGTTTTAAAACCAAGACATCCAACAGCAATGGTGAGGGGTTCACAAAAATGATTCATATTCTGGCTATAAACTAAATGTTTGAAAAACATGCGAAATACAAAAGCTCTTTGTATATGGCATTTGAGAGAAAAAGCATTTCTCTCAGAATCCGTATCGCTGTGTACAAATCACTGAGACGTCGGGGGGCAGAAAAGCCCAACATGGCGCTCATTTAGGCGGTCGCGAAAGAATGCAGAGGCGCAATATATTTTGTCAGGAATAAAAATTTTCGATCCGAATTGTGTCAGAAAAAAATAAAATTCCTTCCGAAATATTAGCAGCCTGTATGAAAGGGATTTGCTTGAAAAATCAAAATGGACTAGAACTAAACATGCAAAGAAATGCACCTTTGAGGTAGGCAATGCAATGCTTGAACGAGTGAGTGAATATGAATTTCTCGTGGAAGTTATCAGCACTGCTCCAGATCATGCCAGGAATGTGAAGCTCCGAATATACATGGGCTATGCTACATTTTGGAAGTAATCAGAAATCATGAGAAGTAAGCTAACTCTGTCCGTAGAAATAATGGTATGCACCCTATGCGTACTGCCGGTGATTGAGGCGGTAACATGGGTTCTTGCGAGGGGCTTTGCAATAAAACTTTGGTCGTCCGAAAACGTGATCAAAAATATACATGGGATTAACACTTACGCATAAGAAGACAGGTAAAAAAGTTGTATAGATAAGAAGTAAAACATCAAATCTCCAAATCATGTTGACAAATATTGGTACCGAGGCACGGCAACGGAACCACGCGACGGGCAAAGTCCGGCAAAGGGACGAAATACGAGCATTTTAGGGCATAGAATCTACTCAGAAATGCGGCTCCTGAAGTGGTTGGGAATATCTTTAAAGGCGTTCTTCCTGAAATGCACACAAATTGGACATGAGTGAAGATGATGATTAAAAATATTACGTTCGTCATGATCATTATGCTTTTACGACGATAAAGCTTCAGGGATGCTAAGTAGCGAACGCAATATTTTCTTCGATAATTGAACATTTTATGAAAAGCAACTATGATAATAACGGACAAGAAGCAACAAACCAATTCAGCGCTGATAGGAAAAGGCATCCCCGTGCCCTAGGCGTATCTGACAAAACTTTTGCGCTATTTTCTGTGCATTTTTTTTTACCCAAAAGCATATCACTCAACTCCTCGAACAACACCGCCCAGCCATTCGTAGCACGTGACACGATAAGCTTTTTAGGTTTACCAGCTATAAATGGTATTAGAGATGACCAAACATAAAATGCGCGTAGGCCCTTTAGCATATGATCTCTAAGCAAACATACGTGCGTAGATGTTTTTTGCGTGGAGGATAACCTTGGATAAGCGTACGCGCAATGGGAAAATTCCTTTCCTGGTGATCTTTTTTGTTCAGGGGCACTTAAAAATTGCCTGACAGCCATTGCGTCAGCCAATGCCAAAGCGGGTAGAGCTTACTGCAAGGCTTGCGGCTGTAGTAGTGCTAATATATACTCGTTACCCTTGGTACACTTGGCTTGTTACAACACAACCAATTTTTAGCCATTGGTTGCTCTCGAACCCAAGCGAATAAGGTTGTCCTAGTAAACCACTTCCTGTGAGGGTAATCTGTTTATGTTCAATAAAAAGTCGTCATTTTTTGCAGGAATGATTTCTATAAGAGCGTTTTCGGTTCTAGACTGGTTCTCGCTCAGCTGCGCAGTTAGGTACTTCGAAATGAGGATGACTGTGCAGATCCTAATGCCTCCTATGTGCGTTTTGTATCCTCGCAACGCTTTCATGTATAGTCCTGTCTCTTGAGCAAACACTATATACGTTTGTTCCGTTTCGGTAAGTTGGGATACAACGTGAGGTTTGAGCATAATTGCGTAGCGGCTCGTTGTAAGATATTTTTTCGTAGATCATCGGTATATTGAGATGGGATAACCACTATTGCGTTATTTATCACCTTCCTTTGCCTCCCTTCACATAAAATTCTCGGGGTTTTTAAGAATTGTACCCTTTTTTCTTGAGTGGTGGTAACATTTCCGTCTCATTCAGTTTCTCTTATATCACCTCTACAGAAGAAAGACCCAGCTATGAAACGTGGCCAGCCAAGCTGACCAATGCAGACATATCTCACCAGCGAGGCCTGGGGATCAGGACGCGGACAGATGCAGAGGACATTGGTTTTTTTTATTCCTAAGGAGCCCCCTACGGCTCTTTTCATTACGTGTTTATTTATTCAATACATGAATCCTACGGTCTCCTGACTTCCTATCCGGGATTCTGAATTTCGCTTGGTGGTGGAGTTAAACTCTGGAATAGGTTTCTCCATCTCCTGGAAGGGACCGGCATTTCGCTTCGTACGGTTGGGTCATTTGTCGCAGCCAGCGTGCTCTAGTTTATTTTGATTGACTTCGTTATTCATCTATTCAGTGTATTCTGTCGTAAACTAATCTTCTCTGAATACTTCATCGTCATCTGTGTTTTATTTTTGGTGTTCTTCGAAGACAGATGCCGAAGTATGCTTGTTTGTCGCCCTTTGCTTGTGCAGCTACTAGAAATGTCAGTAGGGAGTTTCTCTACTGTCAACACAACTTTCGTTTGTCCCGTTTATTTTATCTCTTACCAGTAGACGTCTTACGCCGCGAAGAGATCATGTACGGGATATCGGTTCTTTACAGCACATGTGCCTCGAGCGAGATTTACATCTGAATCTCGATCCGGAGCGTGAGCGCGTTGCTTCTGCTTTTCTTTATGATACCTAACGTTAATGACGTTAGCTGGTGGGAACTTTCCAGCTACGCCAGTATTGGTTGGCCTCGGAGAAATCCATTCACGAGTGATCTTTTTATGCTCCCATAACGGCGGCATGTATAAATAACTATGGCCGCGATTTTAAGCCTCGCCAGCGCTTTCTATTACCGGTCACTGGTGGATAGTTCCATAACTTGCTGGTCGGGCATCCGTCACGTTCTGTGTTTGCCATTTCCTTTGCCTACTTATGGTAGTGTTTTACTTCATCGAGGGAAATACGTCAGGCCTATGCCTGCAGGCGCCGCATCCCTCGAGTATTGCACAGTTTTACGGCAATGGTACTACAAAATTTAGTCCCCGATTCCTCAATGTAGAAACGTACCCGTGACGCTTACAAGTATATTATGCTCAGTGACGTTCTGCTTAGTGATCCGGCGCGAATGTATAGCGTTCTGAAGAAATATACGCCATTATACGGTTTTCGTTTGCTCACTCCCGATTCCTGCATATATTTGGCAATCGTATTAGGAACTGGATTAAACTACGGTGAGAGACTATATAGTATTGGGCTTACTACGAGGGTCTGATCGTTGTTAGCCTATCAATCATATATCCTGGTAGATTCTGCGGGTTACTAGCAGGTATTGGTTCCTCTGTATCGCAGTGGCAGGTCTATGGCATTTGGCATGGGGAGTGCAAAGGCGGGGTCTTTTACTTTTGCAGGTTTAAAACACGTTTGATGGTTTCCATACCATTTTGTAGTCACCCTATGGAAGTTAGGGTGACCTTTTGCACACTTTATTTTACCATTGTTTTAGACGGATTCTCGGCTCTGGTAATGGTATTGCCGGTAATTTTTTATAGGCGTGTTGCTCTCGGCGATGGTCATGGGTTTTGCCTCCCTACTATTTTTGATGCGCTACGCTTCTCTACTCCTTCAATGTTTTCTAAGTGGTACACCAACAGTGCCGCCTCTGTCCCTATAGTAACTTGTGTGGTTGTTTGCTTAAAGTAACTTGCGGTGTTTTTTTGCCTTGGTTGGGGGTCTGTAGCGTTTGGACTCGAGTTTTTGTTAGCTTATTTTGAGTCATCGTCCTATTTCATGGGACTATGCTTTACCGAACGGACACAAGTTCAAGAGCAATCGGCACGTTCAAACACGTGCAAGCACGGGCGACACGTCCACGTCGACTGGAGCTTCACAGGCGGTAGTTACGCCCCTCGCTTTCCCCAGTGATCATATATTAAAGCTACATGGTTATAGGACACATCTCGCGTACGATGAATGCACATTTTCAATAGTAAGTCTCACTCAGAGGTGCGTAGTTGTCCTGTATAGCTAGAGGTGACCTGAAGCACGGCCTATAACTCGCGTTCTTCTTCTTGCGGAGTGGCAATAGTATTTGGCAGTCAATACTCAAAGATAAGCACAGTCACTCCCGTCGTAATTCTATTCTATCCCCGAAATTTTCCTCAAAAGTTTTTAACAGCACAGCTATTTACGCTTTATCTTGGTCCGGTTGCGTTAGCAAAGAAATCACAAGAAAAAAAATTACACCATCTTCCAATGTGGGAACCCTGAGGGGATGCAAAGCCGTGGAGTAGTAGCGTGTTAATTGGTTGTTAGAGTAAAGACACGTGTAGTAGCGTATTAAATGTCTTCTTTATTTATCGAGTAGTGGGGAACGTTTTGGGCTCGCGTTCTCGAAGCGAGGAATCCGCTGTTCGACGCTGGCGTTTCGAAGAGTTGTCACGTTGCCGAACGCCATCTGGATCAGCTACTCGCCGCTGGCGTTTCAAAGCGGATTCCCGTTCTCGAAGCGAGGAATCCGCTGCTCGACGCTGCCGTTTACGTTCGGCATCGCGAGTCTCCTCTGTGCAGCCTTGTCTTCGGAGGTGCTCGCGGTTCTGGCAGTGTGCTGGCTGGCGCTAGTTGAAGGTGTGCCCGCCAGTTTGTGACGGAATCGTTGGCGTCCATTTTCAGTCATCGGAGGGCGCAGTACCGAAGAAGCAACTGAGCGGAGCGCGGACGGGTTTATTTGCAGAGCAGAGGAAGTAGATAGGAGGATCAGCGCGCATGCGCGTGATTGAACTGCTGGTGTGCAGAGGGGACAGGAGGAGCAGCGCGCGCTAGCGCACAGGTGGTGTGGGAAGGAGGAGGGGAAAGAGAGCGGCGTTATAACAGCTGTTGTGGAGAGGAGGAGAGGTGCGGACGCCGGACGACGGAGGATCGACTAAGAGATGCTTTGCATCTAAAAACTGGCCCACCTGTAAAGGGCGCACCACCGCAGATAGAACATTATAAGAGTGAAGCCGGAATTCGCTCCAACTCCAGTGTGAGGACAAGGGGCATATGTTTTAGGGGCCATTTACGTGACAACTACTTTGCTGGTGCAGTGAGTAGAAATGCAGTGAACTAAACTGCACGTCAGATAGCAATGGCACACCGCAACGTTTTTTTATGAGGCTGTATATTTCCGCGGAAAAACATTTTTGCATGCATACCAATACGCACTCATAACACGCCAACAAAATGCACATCTGGGCATAGTTTCTTTCTTCACATAACTAGGTTTAAAATTTAGGTATTATGTGGCATTCAAAACAACCACCTCACACTTATGCGAGCACAGAGGACACTATGGCATCCCTTTGCCCACTGAGTAAAAGACAGTTTTTTTAGGAATAAGCATATCATTGAAATGGAACTGGTCTCTAAGATTATAACGCTCTATTGCCTATATAAAAATGGTTGCACGTATGAGTGCATCATAAACGCAGTAATTACCTTACCTAAACATCTTACGCCAGCCCTACTTTATTCTAGAGTATGTGTTCTAAAATGAGTGGCTATGGCGAATCAGTTCACCTATTGTATTCTTTTGAATCAAACCGCTTGCATGTAAGGCTTTAAAGATTTGTATACATCTTATGTGAACGGGTTCAGCCGTAACAGGCCTATACGTAACAGGAAGTGCTGAATTAACGGAAATTGACAAAATAAACACGCAGGATTGTGAGGCACGTCCCAGACGCCACAATTTTTAGTGGGTAGTGGGACAACACTTGCTTTTTAGAGCTGCCTACTTGGCACGTTACACTTTCCGCACCTTATTAAAGGCGGTCGCCATGTCTTCGACTTTTATTTCCATTGTTTTGACCCCATTCGAACACTTTTCTACCGCCTGGAAGGAAGTTAATAGGTATTATCTACTAGGTGCTTCCCTGCGAGCCAGAGCATCGGGCCCGGCGTCTTCGACAGAAATAGGTTCTGTAAATGTCGGTATATATCATTATCAAAAGGTTTCAACTTCTCACGCTTCAGTGCCTAATAATAAACCTTCTTCCATGGGGCATCAGTGGCGATGGGACGTTTCTGATGAGCACGATTCTGTAAAGAGCCGGCTGTTTGTTTAGGGAAAGACAAACACGTCCATGGGGACGACATTTCGCCGGAGATGATAAGCATGTATACGGCCAAATGTCTGACGCAGATCTCCACTCGGTGCTTTTTGAAGTTCATAGGGGCGGCACGTGCAATTTAAGTTTTATCAGCCAGCAATAATGGCACGCTGTAACCTTGTTGTGGGCGCAAATCACAATTCAAAAGACACGCTCACTTGCCAACGCATCTAGCGCGAATAAAAACAACGCTGCGAATGCATTCACGTTAAGCCTGGAGAGTTTAGTTTACCCCAAATGTATCAACAGTGCGTGGCAGCGTTGCGTCAATTGCTTTCGATGACTGATGGGATCCCGCCACAGATACTGAAGAGACAGGCACCAGACAAAAAGTGATACTTTGCAAAATAAACATACAGATACACACACGCGTGCCCGCAAGCGCCCACGCGCGCGTACGTGCGGATTTTAGCGTTCTACAGATTAGTGTGCGAGGTTCGTGTTATCTATAAACAACTTCTTCGTCTAGGCAGCCAGTTGAGGAATGCTGACTCACGTTTCAGCTTGTAGAAAGTTTGGTACACGTTAAAAGTTTTGGTTGCAGTTTGCGCTGGGAAGCTCCAAACGCATGCGCCTTTACTAACCTAGCTTGCGTTTGGCTTTTTGCGTTTCCGTCTTATGTTTCCGATGGTCATTTTTTTATTTTAGAACAGACTTGCACCGCGGCAGTGATCCTCCGAGTGCACTGCTCGTCCATGGCTAGGACCTCCTTCTGAAGAACACCTTTAAGGTACCAAATAGAATCTTTATAAAAACTGTTGTAGTCTGGCGGAAAAAGGTACATATTTGATAGAAACTCGAAAGGATGACAGCTATCCCAACATGCGGAAATGGGTGCCTAGCGAATCTTTTGCAAACGACTACACCTGCTTATAGGGGAGTGCATGAAATGCTCCTTGTCGTCGCGGCGAGCTTGTCCGTTGCGTTCGGATTCTCGGGCGGCAAGCCCTCGAATGACGTCGGCCGCCTTTTTTGGAGCAGCTGCAAACCGAATATTTATCAGGAACACACAGTATACAGGTATTCAAAGACTTGATTCCTTGAGAAGTACGAGGAGGCAGGCTGGGTCTAAAGGCTACAAAACCTGACAGAGGCCCTAGCCCCCTTCGGTATAGTACAATGAATAAGCAAGCAACATGTAGAGTAGAAGACATTAAAGTACAATTTCAAAAAGGTACAGTAAAGAGCATTAGAGTGCAACAGAGTAAAGTAAAACAAGGTACAAGTGGACATTCAGGGTAGAACAATAATTGAGTTTTAAAGATAGACACAACTACAAAAACCTGCGCATTAAAGGAGCCATGAAGAAAAAATACAACTTCGTTTAAGTTGAAAGAACTAGGATTCAGTATCTCACTCAGCTCCATTACAGCCCCAAAGATGTTTTTAACGAAAAAAAAGCAAGAAGTATTTAAAAACTTTCAAATTTTGCGCCACAGTGACGTGTTATGAACAAGAATGACGTCATACGGGCCGACAATAAAACATAATTTTCAGTGCGTTAACTGCACGTTAGCCTTCAAGTGATGCGGTCAAATGGAACTAGAGGCCCCATTACAGACGTCCAGTCATGTGTCGTCGCGACAGGTTAGTTAGGCGGCCGCCAATCGCACAAACAAGGTTCCGTGACGTCATAGAAAAGTTGCGGGAAATTGACTAGGGGGTCGCGACTGCTTCACCGTTTTCTTTAATATATCCGTTATTTGTTCGAAGATTTCGTTGATATTGGTGTCATTGTTAATCGGAAGTAAAGCAGTCATTCTAGTAAACCCAACTTCTATTTTGTCTTCATAGCTCCTTAAAGAGTATAAACCACATGGACAGTTCTAGCCATTGAAGCAGATATTTCACTTAGGAGGTATTTTTTCGCCTGAGTATTAAATATTTTCTACTGCATTTGAAATCAATGTGGCATGCAAATTTGTTTAGTATGTCGGTGCATTGAAACAGACAAGTGTTCCTGCCGTAGTTTGTTCGCAATGTCAGTTGTATGTATTTTGGGACACCTAAAAGAGTATATACTGCTATTGTCGTTATGTTTCCCACGCAGGTTTTCTTGTGTACAACTTGTAAAAGCTTCACATGATAAATTTGGTCAGCCTTAAGCATACTGTACTTAACAATAGTGAACCCCGTTCTCAAGTCGGCATAGTGCCCTAGAAAATTGGCAAATAAACGGAGAACTCTTTTTTTTTGCAAGACGATCAGCCGTTTGTAATTTGTTTTGTTGGTTGTTTGGTCCACGCTAATATTCCATAGCAAAGCCTAGAATGAACAACAGTGTTTTAAAGCTCTGTTTTCAACCAAGAGGTAATAAATATCTCACTCTGTGGAGAACGCCAATATTTTTTTTCATTGCCTAAGTGTTCTATATAAGAATGCCAAAAGATAATTTTTCATGAAAACATACTCCTAAGAACTTCTATTCTTTGACTTGGCTGATCATATTGCCCCGATATTCTATATGAATGCCTTGAACTTTCTTGTTATACTTGTCTAAAAATGATATAGGTAGGCGTCGATGCCTTTAGCTGTAAGTTATTTTGTGCGGGGGTTCCTGTTGCTTAGATGTGCGTTATGATCTATGTCGTCGTTTCGATGCTTGTTTTGTAGTTTTTTTTTTCAAACTAATAATGAGATCTGTGCTGTATGCCTAATTAAAAGAAACATTGCCCCGGGCTTTTCTGGCCCAAATTCTGGGTCCTGCCTAGCTTAACGCACACTACCGGTATCTTGGGCGAGAACTTCTGGGTCCTACCTTCGTTTTTTGATCACAACGAAACCAAATGTTACCAATAACGAGAGGCTGAAAGCTTCGCTCTAAAAGAATCGTTATCATCGAGCCTTGTATAATCGTTATCCTAAACTAAATGACTTTTAATGGTATTTTTTGGTAAGGATTTAAAACTGCACTCCTGAGCCCTGTACCCGAATCTTATTCATTTGATAATTACGTTGCTAGCTTAAAATTTATTCCAGTTTTCCTGGCTAAAAGGCGCCTTTATTCGCACTAAGCTAGTCAGCCAAGCAGACCCACAAGACAGCCGCCGACCCGCAAATCATGCTCAGGTGCAGATTTGCTGCACATTTTACTTTCGTGTTTTACTGAATACTATGAAAGAGGAATCAACCACAGTTTTTTGACTTAGCAATTAACCTATTTAAGCGAATGTTTAGGCCTCTCATTGATGATGTCCTTACGTGAAAACGCAGTGTAGGAAAGCCAAATTTCTCTGACGATTGCAATAATTGTTGTGAATGTCAGACAAATTACAACGCTTCACTAAAAAGCGGGGCCACAGCTCTGTTAGGCCCCTTCCGCTAAAGTTTGGTGGGCAGCCGAGGGAGGAAGTGAAGCAAGCGTGCGACGGCCGAAAGGATACACACCCAGCGTCATGTTCTGGGGTGAAAGTCGACAACCGTTAAAGACCACCCACATGCAGCATATTTTCCGCGTTTTCACTCGACGACGTCGACGCGCGTCCGCCCGTGTCGCCAAAAATGCATGGCGACGTGAGCTGACGCGCGAGCGACGCTAATGTCGATGCTCGCCAGATATCGGCGGCGACGGAGCGCGAGAAAGCATCGGAAAGCGGGCGGCAGCGGCCGGGTTTTCTGCTCGTCTCGTTGCTTGGGGTCATTTCTTTCGCCAGAAAACATTCAGGCTCTTTTTAACCGGGGCTAATCAACTGTCTTGAGCCAAGTTGCAATATATGTTTGTCCTGAAGCTCCCATTATTCGTGGCTTGTTCGGCTTTCATCGGGGAGTTCGGGGATTTGGGATTGCCTTTTGTGATTTAAATAAGGGATCTCTGGCTACATCACTTGTAGTATTAGCACGAAGGGTCTTGTCTGCAATATTGGTGCGGGACGAGCAAGCGTTATCAACGCCATAGTTCTAGCAACCCATTCCATTCGCGGCTACCGGGGCTTGCGTAGGGGAGACCGGGGATGTGCAATAGCGTTTCTTGCCCCAAATAAGGGAGCTTTGTTACATTACTAGTAGGACTAACCTAATTGGCCCCACCTTTAGGATAAGTGCGTGAAAAACAAGCGTTATCACTGCCAAAATGTCTTTAATACGGCCAAAACTAAACACACCCATTATTTCTTGGCACCTTCGCTTGGTACACCGAATTATTGGCCTCCGCCATGTCTGTTAGCGGGGTCGAGAGTTGAGAGTTGGGCATCTGTATTGAAAGTCCGAGGTTCAATTCTTCGCAAAACTTCGCGGTTCTCTTTGTTGCGGTGAGGGTTTGATCAGCTTTTTTGCAGGATAAACTAAACGTGCCAGAGTACCTTGCCTTTTATTCCACAACGGAAGTTCAACTCTAACGTCATTAGCAAGGCTTCAATGAAAATTGTTTTTGCTTATGCTTATGCAGCAGTCCGTACATAAAATCAAGGTAGGGCACCATGTTCTACGAAAATAAATTGTTGCTAGTGTTCTTGGTTTGTCAAGCTCCCTTATTGTTTTCAGATTTGACGGTGATAACATCAAATACACTTTGAAAATTTAAAAAATGGCCCGCAAGCATTTGTAGCAATAAATAAAGTAAAGCAAGTATATTTTTACAACAATTCTCGCTTCCTGATTGGTAAATTAAAACCATTGAAAATAACTGATCATAAACTGTCCAAAATAACTTTAATAGAATACAGAATCTCAACAAACATGCCAACAATAAATGTCGACGTGACGGCTGATGCGCGACTTCGCCGATCTCACGTCGTTAATCGGCCTCTCCTGCGGCCTCTCCACCGAACGACGCCGACGCTGGCGCGACACGTGATTTCGTGACCATGTTCTTAGTGATTTACCCTCAACTCGGGGTACGATAAAATGACATTGCTGTGCGAGCCGTAGCGGTTTGGGCTCAAGAAATTAATCCTCTAAGGTTAGCACATCAGGTAACTTCACATTTTTAAGGTTTAACACGTTCAACAGGCACCAAGTCGAATAATTGGCAGGCATTCGCTTGCTTCGCTGGATATGTAGTCGTAAGACGAGAGTCTTCCGCCGCCCCAGCTGCATGAGTCCGCTTTTCTGCCCCGCCCTCCAGTGGTGCGGTTCCCTACCATTTCCGTCCTCGTATGTAAATGCCAGGGAGGTTCTTAAAGCGAAGCTTTATTGACCTTAGTGATGCCATTGTACGCCAATACATGCTGCAGGAATGTCAACTTTCGCTGACGATGATGAAAAGGGTTCGTCGGTGAAGTTGAAGAAAAAACGCTTCCCGTGGCCGGAATCAAACCTGGGTCCCTCGCGTTATGAAGCTGGCGTTTATCCGATTGCTCCATTTTTACATGGTCAATGCGAACCCCAAGCAGCAGGTACCGATTCGCTCCGTACACCCAAACCCAAACGTTAGGATACGCAGTGAACGTCCCAGAGTTTCGATGGGTAATTCAGAAAAATAGTGCATACCTCCAGAGCACAACATACTCGCAGATATGGATTGGCAAACGAAAGAATCTATCGCAAGAAAGCTGCGCGTTAAGTCATCGTCACCGTTTGGCGGAGGGGTGCATAATTTATGAAGATTTCAACTGCTGCTGCGCCTTGTGTTGTTGGTACCCAGAGGACAATGCAACGTTTCGCTTGTGTGTGGTATTGCATACCATAATAGTTTTCGAAACAGAAATGTTCGTGAGATATTAATGTATCTTTTACAAGGAAGGTTCACTCGCAGTCAGCATATAACTAATGTTGTGCCTATGTACCCGCCTCGGACGTTTCATGGGCATGATTGAGGCGACGGGGGTTGGCACGCCGGCGATTTTCCGCCGCGGTGTCCCTCTCCGTCTTTTCCTTGCGTTCTGTGTGAATGATTTCGAGTCTAGACCTGGCGCTTCATTACCACTGGCATGGTCGCTGAAGGGCGGGGAACCCCACGATGATCTCGTCGCCCGTCTTGTGTGTGTCGTATTTCCTCCGATTTCTCTATCGCCTCACGGACTTTCGCTAACGACTTGGCACGTTCATCTGGGTACACTGGTTGCGACCCCTAGAAGCGGCACTGGAAACATACGGACGTGCTCACCTATGGCCACGGCCACTTTCCGCCACCAATAACTCAGCGGTGCGTGTTTCGTTTTTTTCTGCAGTGGCTGTAGTAGTTCTTTGCTGTCGCAAACATCAAATAAATATTATATTTTTAATAAACGAACACAGCAAATTGCACCAATGTATTGATGTTCTGCCTTAAATATGCGTAATGTTTGTTTTTTGTCAACAATATCAACAAGTATAAACACTGCCACCGTATTTAGGTGTTGCAGATGTAAACGTCACGTTAAACACTTGGGCTAACTTTGGCAGTTCGGCCGAATCGAGGGACTGAGAGACAGGCCCACAGACAAAACTTTCCGCGTCCAAGCAGCTCAACAAAGGCTATCGTCTTTAAATGCACCCACTATGCCAATCTGCAGGTACCTATACACGCCGTACACCCCAAACACAAATGTCAGGTCTGCGGAGAACGTACCCGAGACTTGGTGTGGCGACTTTTTGAAAAAAGATGCATATATCCCGAGTAGCACAAATCCACTCTGTGGAATCGGCCAACCAAAGAATCGGTCCACGAGAAAGCTTTGTGTTCAACCATCGTCCTTTTCAGATGGAGGAGTGCATGAGTTTGTTTCATCACCGTCCTAAACACTTATAGTAAAAGAGACGTCAATATAAAACAAGTAAGGTAGCAACAAGAGGTAAAGCTTTTATAGGATATCGCCAGCCCGACACATGTTTCTCCATTTTTTTCAACGGCTTTTCCATCGTCTTTCCTGCACCAGACCCTGCAAGCTGCGGAGGTAACGTAGACATCCACGGAAATCCACGGCAAGCTGCCGCCTTGTCTACTGCCGCCTTGCAGTGGGCAAGGCGGCAGCAACGCCGCAGGATGTTCACCCATCGTCTTTTTTCCTTGACTCATTCAACCGTCGGCCACATGTGCGCCCTCTCCCCCGCGTCCTCCTCACCTTCTCTGCGCTTGCAACACCCTCTCTCGCCGCATTCGGTTCGCGCGCAAGAACAGGTGGGGGCGCTCGCATCGCGCTCTCTCGCCGCGGTCGGTTCGCGCTTAAACCACATATGTCGTTCGTGCGCTCTCCGGTCGCTAACATCTGTGGCGTGATCGTGACGTCAACATCACGCGTTCGTGTGGTGGCGCGATTTCGGCGCTATAACAATCTCTCGCGAGGGGCATTGAATTGGATTCGATTGGATTGGCTTGGATTGGCTTGGCTTGGATTGGTTTGGATTTGGATTGGATTAAAGTGGATTGTGTTGGATTGTGTTGCGTCATAGCCGCTCCACGTTGCGTCATAGCCGCGGCAGGGGGTTCACGGCACGTTTCACCATCGACTTCATCGACAATGTCTACGCTGGAAGACAACAATTACAACAACAACAACAACCAATACGCTCTACAGCCCGCCTCAGCGCCAGCCTCCGGAATGCCGCCGAACCAACAGCGGAAGCATTGTGGCCGCCTCTTCAAAACCAACCGCACTGGCAGCACTGGCACGTGGCTGATTGCGCAGTGGGCTTCGAGACTAGTCTGGTGCGCGTGACTACGATTGCCTCGGCGTGTGCACGGACAAGCCTGCCGCTCTTCGACTGGCCTCTTGGTACAACGTCGCCTCGCAGATCAAGGATACACAGACGCCAGCTGGACCACGACGTCATTCACAAGGGGTATAAAAGCGCAGGACCCGGCACCTCTCGTCAGTGAGCAAGGCGGCAGCAACGCCGGAATTATATTCACCCATCGTCTAGCAGATTTTGCAGGTATGGTACTACCAAAATGTTCGGTTCATACGGTCAGATAGCCGCTTTCTGTTGCAGTTTTCTTGCTTATTAGACGTTTTTTCGTTGTGTTCAAATGTTTTATTCTGCAGCAATCGCCTTTTGCTGAGCGGAGATATTGAACAGAATTCAGGACCCCCAAAGCTCAACCCATCCTTCACTTTGCAAAGCGCAGAGGGAACTAGCTCTGGTCCATCTACTCGCTCCCAAACAGATTCAAGCTCGGCTCGGCAAATCGCTGCTGCAACAAATCCCTCTGAAATTTCTACGGCTATTGGCATATTTAGCGCACTGATTGGAGACCGAAAAAAATGGCTGACAATATCGCCTGTATAAAATCTTTCCAAGAGTCCGTGCTCTCACGATTTAACAAACTCTAATCCCGCGTTGTAGTGCTTGAATCGTTCAGCCCTGTTGCAGCAAATAGTGCGCTTCAAGATCACCTGCGTTCCAAAATTGACAATCTCTCATTGTTGTGACAGACTTGATTGCAAAAGACGACGATGATTTCAAAAAACAGGTCAAGGCGTAAAAATAATATTTTTATGGTTTCGCACAACAGGCTAAAGAAACTAGCGCGGATCTTCTAGCCCATATTTCTCGCTTAATCAGTGGTACGCTCAACGTTGAATGTACTCAAACCGAGCTCTCTCGTCGACTTGGAAGGGTGCGTCAAGGCTACCCTCGACCCGTGATATTAAATTTACTTAATTTCAACATCAAATTTTTCAATTCTAAAAACCACTTTAAATAAAGGACTTAGGTTTGCACGTCACAGAAGATTTTTCTGCCAGGGTTCCATCCATCCGTAAGAAGCTATGGGATTCATCCACCTGTTTCAAAAATAACGACTCCTTTCCAAAGCTGAGGTTTGACCACGTATTTATTGATGATGTTCGGTATGAATGGGGGGAAGTTGCAAGTTGAATAAAAAAACGGCGGGAAACAACGCATGCGGAGTCGAATTTGACTGCTAATGCCGCTACCTTATCGTCTCCTGCCGGTGTCCGTCGTCATCTGCCTCCGTACCACCGCCTGAATGACTGAACAAACTTTCAATGGTCAACATTATCGCCACAAGTATCGCTAACAAATCTTCTAGTTTCTATTCGCTTGTTTCTTCGTATGCTCCTCATGTAAATGGCATCCCCGAGACCTGGCTAAGTGAAGACGTACATGATTTTGGAATTCACCCTCTGTCTACGTTGCTGTTCGAGGAGGCCGGGTGAATTGGAGAGTTGGAGGTGTCGCCTTGCTATTCTAAGCAGATCTGAAGTTTTTAGTGTTATCTGCCCCTATCGAGACAGAATCCCTTTTGTGTACCCTTAATGTGAATGGCCGCAGTTTCGTAATCGCCGTGTTTTATCGTCCTCCTAGATCTTCAGTTTAAGGTATTCCACAACCTTGTCCAACACATTTATGACCATAATCTGTTTTCCTCTGAGCTCATTTAATGGGTCACGTTAACGCTCCTTCGAATTTTTGGCCGACCTTAACGTACTCGGCCAGTGATTCATGTGTAGCCCATGAAATCATCAACTTTTCCTTGGACTTCGACCTCACAAAAATTGCCCACGCTGCTACTAGAGGGCAAGGCTATTTTGAAATTGGTATTCCTCAGCTCTAGTATCACTGACACAGGGTACAAATATGATATAATTAGGGAATTTCGGATCATAAGGCAGTTATTGTTTATTTAAACTCGTTAGTTTGAAACTCATGCCTTACTTTCACTATATTCCCAGACATTAGCAATGCTGACGATGTTTCAATCACCCACTATTTGACGAATAGCTTCGATGCATGCAACGAGCTCGCCGCAACGAGTGACGTCGAATCACTGGTTGAGCAATTTGAACATTTAGTAAAACTTGCATAAGGCGATTTGTTGCTCCTAAAACAAAAATAAAAAAAAATTCTTGGGTTTGCCAGAGATTTTGCATTTGTCTCCTCGTGTTTCTAGAATAAGCGAGAGAGGCGACTGAATGATCCAGAAAGCGTCTCTCGTTTAACAAGGTAAAGGAAAAATGTAGAATAAAAAATTACCTATGCAAAAAATTTTTTCTTCCGCGTAGAAATAAATAACTTGCTAACAACCAACCCTCGTAAATTTTTGAGCTCAGTCTTGTCACGGGACTAGTCGTCTAGATAGGTCATTGTCGGTAGTAAAACTACGAATGTTCTCGAAACTATAGCAAATGCTTTCAGTGCCTATTTTCAATCCGTATATTTCTGCGACTGTACGGCGGCTCACACTTTGCTGTGCCCATTCCCTCTTCTTCAATCCGTGAAATTACTATTAGTGAGGATGGAGTAGTAAATCTCGTTCTCAACATAAACATAAAAAAATCTGCTGGCCCAGACCGCATACCTAACCAATTCTTACTACCTTATGCCTTATGGATGTCCCAATATCTCTTAGTTATATTTAGCAAATCGTTGGCGACGGGTGTTGTCCCAAAATCTTGGAAACGTACCAAGATAACTCCCTTGCTTAGGTCGGGAGATAAACAGCTCCCAAAGAATTACAGAGCAATTTCTTTGACAGCATTTTCTTGCAAACTCCCAGAGCACATATTTTACAAAAACATCAGGAAATTCTTCGAATAAAACAACATTTGGACTAAAACTCAACTTGGTTTCAGGCAGGAATTAGTACCTTAACCCAATTGAGTGATTTTGTCCAAGATATTTTCGCTGCCCTGGATGCCGGAAAACAGGTCGATGCCTTTTTTATTGACTTTGCTAAAGCCTTCCATTCTGTGCCACATACTGAATTGTTGTCTAAAATTAAAGTTATTCTACAAAACCCGCTTCTTGTCACCTGGATCGCCAGTTTTCTTTCAGGTCGTTGATATGTATCCTACAACTCCGAAAATTCTAACACTGTCACAGTGACTTATGGAGTACTGCAGGGTTCGGTCTTGGGACCGATACTCTTCTTACTATTTATTAATGATTTGCCATCTGACATTGACTGCAAAAATTCGCCTCTATGCTGATGATTCTGTTTTGTACCACACAATCACTTCACCTGCGGACCACTGCCACTTGCAGGAGTCTTTCGCAAGGTTTTGCAAAGGGTGTGATAGCTGGGACATGAAATTTATCTTCCGCAAGACGGTTTTACTGTCCTTCACTAACATTCCTCACTTCTCCCGTTTTTATTACATCCTCAACGGTAAAACTCTGGAAAGGGTAACCAAATTATGCAAGTATCCAGGAATTATAAACAGCCCGAAGCTGTCATGGTCATTACACATTGATTAAATCTGCAAAAAAAACATTAAAAAGTTCGGTTACCCTGTTGTACACTCAAAAACACTCCTAAGGACTAGTAACTTAACGTTACATAATTCCCTTATAGGACCTCTTCTCGAATATGCCTCTCCAGTTTGGAGTCCTTACAAGAAAACTAAAAATAATCAAATTGAGGGGATTCAGAAGACAGCTCTACGATTTATTTGTCACCGCTACGACCGTTATTTTTCCCCGTCCTCAACACTGTTTTCTTTGAATTTGACACCACTCTCGGAGCGCCAGGCGCAATTGAGGCTCTGAAATTTCTGCACTGCATCATAAATGGCTCCCGTCTCCTTTCACAGGATTCCCTTTCAACTTTTGCCGAGCCACGCACTACTAGAAGCCAGTCCAAGTTAAACCTTACCCCCTACTTCCTCGCACCAACAGTTTCAAATACAGCTTTTTTCAACGTGTTGTTGAGCAATGAAACTTACTTGCTGACTCCACCCACTCTCTTTCTTTGTCTGCATATCTACGCACCAATATATCCATGCCGTTACTACTTGTGTTCATTATAGTGCGTATTTGGAGTGTTCGTTATTTTTCCTTTCTGGGGTTTTAATGAACGATTTTAGTGTACGTTGTACGGGTGATGTATCCTTTGTATGCCCCACTCCTGCGATAGCCCCATGGGGTTGCAGTATGTAAAAATAAACAAATAAACAAATAAAATCTATCTACCCTGGCAGAATAGGAAACCGTCCCGATAAGGGACTCACACACCGGTCCTCTTCCTGTTTTTTTCTCTGCATGAAACCCAAACTCTACTACTTCCAGGGTGTGTACTCAAGTAACCTGATTCACAAAAACCCCGCTTTCCTTTTTACTGCGACCTAATTGTCCAACGATTTACGTAGAAGTTAGCTGTATGATCAAATGCAGCTTCCTATGTACAGGTTAGTGCAGGTCGGACACTCGTTCCTAGGCTTAGGGTCTCCCAGTGGGTAGTTAGCGGGTAACGTCGCCGTGTCCAAATGGTAAGTGCTAGGTTCTGGCCTCATCAATTCTATCGTTGTTTTACTTCCGTGAATGTTTATTGAAAATTGCTAGCTTACATTAGTACTACGCCATTTCTTGCGAATTGAAATGGTTCAGTACTCTTGAGGTCAGATTATGTGCGAAGAGGAGACTATTGCCCCATTTCAATAAATTTGTGCATCGCACCAAAAGGGCGCCCGGACTGCACTAATTTGGAAACGGAATTTAGCCTAATCAAACTGATACATTCTCCCACACAAACTTATCTTCAGGCGTTGAGAGCATCTATTCAAAATTTTAAACACCACTATATAGCTTCATACTTGTTTTTAAACCATTTCATTCATCTTTCATTCATCTTCAAAGAATCCACAGAGTTGTCGGTTTGGCGAGATGTTTCTGGTAGCAAAGCCGCAAGTGTAGTAATCGGTATTCTCACTCGTCAGTACACATTTTAAATTACTCAATTAGTCCGGCAGCGCTATGTAATAAAGCCCTGCTTGTTTTGTTCGCCGCAGTAAGCCTGGCTTTCTTCAGGAAACATACTGTGTCATCCAACTAGACTTTGTCATTGACGACCAAAGTATAGTGTTCCCAAGCTTCCACATGCAAAGGCACGGGCACCATGAGGGCGGCACCACCAATGCCCGAATTTCTACTACCTGTACGGGGAAGCAATTGAGCTCTTATAGGGGCAATGCAGTGTTGCAATGTCTATTTTAATTCAATATCCCACAAGAGAGCGGCCAAAGGCATTCCTATGAAATAATTACCACACGAGGAAATCCGGCTGCTACTTCCAAACTTCAATCAGCTGTAACGCAGCCCAGCATACCCTTGCTTCTCCAACTTTCAGAACTCTGACGTTCTCAAAAACAGCAGCGATACGGGTAACGGAAATTATCAGGGCGTACACATAATTTCTAAAGAAAATGTTCACTTCGGTGATACTTTTGAGCGCTTGGGGGCTTTCTCTTGAACTAGGAAGTTCTTTGATTGTGTCGGCTTCGTGTTTGCTTATTAGACCCCATTCGTGCGCAGATGAATAGTAAATTATTTCCATGTTTACCCGTCCCCTCTTATTTGTATACTTTGCGTTTGGTTCACACACGGGCCGTGCACCTTGCTGAAATTGTATAAACATTGTGAAGACAATATTCTTTTTCGGCTTACTTAGACGAGCAAATGTTGTTCTATTTGCCCGTATGTCTTTGTCTTCATGCTTAGCCATAAGACAGAGACACACAGCTCCCGTTTCGATTTTGCCTTCCGGCTAAAACGTAAATGTTTACATACGACGTGTATGTGACAAGCGGTTTATATAAGCAAAAATATTCAGAACACACTTTTTTCTTCTCAGCATTGTGCACTAAAGAGAAAATGTCAGGCATATTTGAAGCAGGACATCAATACATGAGGGGTGTTTGCAGCGTTCGGTTAAGCAAACATATTCATAACTGCGTGATTCTTGAGAAAAAATGAAGAAGTGTGGGTTGAAAACTCTGCTTTGGCAAAAAAAAAATAAAAAGAAAGCACTCCACGGGTCTGGACCACGGGCCCGCGTATCAAGTGAAAGAGTAACAAAAGATTTCAATGGATAGCGCGCCCGCAGCGGAACGCGCGAAAATTTAATTGACTTCAGACAATCCCCTCCGTGCTTTTAGTGGGAGGAGCGAACCCAGATTGGAAGAACGTTACAAATAGGCCGGGTAGAGAAGAGGGGCATTTACATGGCAGTGTAGCAGAAGGCTGTCGTCTTTCAAAGACATTGGCGACGTAGTGAGCAGATATACGGCCAATTTATTTGCGTATTGAAATTCCAGTTTGTAGTCTGTGTGGCGTGCGCCAAATGTTCGGGGGCCTTGAAAAGAAGCATTCTTATTCGTTCTTCAATAAATCCTTTACATTCACACGAGGAGCCTTGCATTATATTATCTCGTGACATTTTGGCACAAAGACTTGTTTGAATATGTACAGTTGCTCTATGCTTTGAATTATGAAAACAGAATAAAAAACAGGACCTTTCACAAAACATCTCAACAGAATACGCGCTAAAACCGGCGATTCCACGGATCCACTGCAACGAATGAGCTTTACTGAACAAACAGTTGATGTGAAGGCCTGAAACTTGTCCCCTCGTTTTACTCAGTTATGGACCTCAATGTAATATATGCCCCCTTTCGCGAAAATAAAAGTCGACAAATCGAAGCAATGGCGCCCAAGTGCTGGACGGCTCCAATAAAACGAAATTTAAAACCTTCGATTGAATTGGCGTCTGGGATTTCAGGCCAGGTTTTGTGATTCATGTGCCTAGCACACATCCTTGCACAAGGGTCGATCATTTGCTCTAACCAAAAAATGGAGCACCTCCAGAACGTGTAGTCCCCATGAACTTAGAAACGTGCCAGTGACATCCATTCAAGCCAAAAGGAGCAATTTGAGAATGCTGATAATCGCATGGCTAACGAGAGTGAAGAAGAGGAAAAGAAGCCAAAGCACGTGAAAGGCACTCGAAACGAACAGTACGATAAGAATACCAAGATATTATCGCACCACTGCCGGTGGACAGAAGATTTTTTGACATGCTAATTACAAAATTCGCCAAGCAAGTGAAAAATAGCATATATAGGGCGGTTGACTTAACTTCTCAGTGATAGAACCACAAAGAAGACGAAATGCCCCAACGAGAAAAGGATATTGAAAATGACGAGGAACTGAGAAAATTCATCATTTGAAACGTAGCTACTGTTGGTGCTGGCTATGCTGCGTTCGGTTCAGCAGCGTCCACCCCCGTCGGAATGGTGAGGCGCCCTTGCCAGCGGAACTATACACTATAGAAAAAGATGCGAGGGAACATAAAATTGGCGCACAAATGGCAAAGTGGCCAATGCTTGCTTCATTTGAAATGCGCCAGCAGCCCACTCTAACGCAATGCAATATGAGGCTTAGATTTTTTTTATTTATTGAGTATAACGGCTCTTACGGGACTTCCACAGGGGTGGGTTAAAGAAAATATTAACACAAAACCACCAACAGTCATTTAAATACAAATAATAACATAATCCATTCAAAATGCACAGTTGTACAAAAAGTACACAAAAGGAAGGGGGGGCAATAGATACCAAAACTTAATATGCCTGTGCACCAGATGAAAAGGACCCGAACATTGAAAAATGATAGAAAGAATATACATATTAAAGAATATTTGCAACTCTCTTATGAATGAGAAGTGCGTAATGGGGGTGACGATGTTACCTGGGAGCTGATTCTAGTGACGAATAGCAAGTAAGGGGGAGAAGAGTAAAAATAGGTTAGTACTGCGCAAAAAATGGCTGGGCCTTGAATGCATACTGTAGACAAGAAATAAGCGATTAGCGGGTTTTATGTGCGAGTTAGCAAATGCAGACTGGCTGTGGCACAGCCTATAAAAACCGACAAGGTACTTCAAAGTAGGCGTTGTTGGAAAGGTGGGAAGTTTACTGATTTTTTTATTCCTCTTATGCTTGATGTTTATGATCAGTTACTGAGAATAAATCGGGCAGCATTAGTTTGTAGTGCTTCAAGATGGCTGACAATGTACGACTGAAGGGGGTTCCAGATTAGTGCTTAATGTTCTATCTTTTATCGAAGTATTGTTTGGTAATCCTGAAGCTTTATGTAGGTTTTACTGGAATGCAGATGGTGCCTCATAAATATGTGATTTTGATGGTTTGCTGGGTATTGCATCGATATGATTGTTCCAGGTACGACAGGTCGTTAAGTGGACCCTCAAGTATTATACCATAGTTATTGTTGTATAGGCATACTGTTAAAAATAGTTACGAGGCAATGACTTGTTATTTTTAGTAAATGTTATGGCGTTAGTCTTGGACACTTTTATTTTCATGTGCCGATTCCTTTACCGTTTTGTCGGTTCAGTGAAGTCTGCTTGCAAGGATAGGAAATTTTGAGGGTTCGTAATTTGTCCATAGATAACAATCATCCGCAAATAGTCGAATAGTTGAACAGGCATTTCTGGGAATGTTGCTGATATATATTAAGATAAGATAGAACCCAACACTGAGCTTTGCGGGTCACCAGACGTTACTTCAGCTAAAGGAGGGGAAAGTGGTAATGATTTCTGATAGATACTGGTTGCTTAGGGAGTTACTAATCTACCTTTTAACGGTAGTGTTGATATTAGGAGCAGTAAGCTTTTTCATCAGCGAATGTGAGGGGCCTTGTCGAAAGCCTTGGTGAAATATATGAGCATTGCATCTGCTCAATGTTCTCCATTGTGGAAATAAGTAATTGATTGGAGTAATTGAGTTTCACTGGAACTTCCCTTAAAAATCACGTTGACTGAAAAAAAAAGATATGTTTAGCTAGGTAGTTCATTACGACAGATGATAACATGAGTTCTGGAAGCTTTAAAACTATGCTCGGTAATGAATTTAGTCTATAATTAAGATACACAGATGGGTTGCCTGAGCTGAAGATGTGAATGGCACGGGCAATTTTTCAGCTAACTGGTGCATCTTGTGTGTCTATAAGTTGCGGAAATAGAGCAGCTGGGATCGCGATATGACTACTTTAGTGATTTTAATAGCTTGATGCATATTTTTTCGGTGCCTGGTGCTGCGTAAGTTTGGAGTCTATCAATCGAAGCAGAGATACCCTCATGAGTGATGAGCAGGTCATGCATTCCTGAATCCCTGGACTGCATGATAGGGTTGGTTGGTAATGGGCTGTCATTCATAAACACAGAACACAAACAGAATCAAATTCATCTGCAACTTCTGACGAAGGAAGGAGTCTGCAATTTTCCATTATAGTATTGGAGATGATAATGAATAGTTTAAACCGATCACTTTTCATACTTTTCTTGTGGTGGTCCGCATTAGTTTAAAAATATCGAGGTTGAAAAATGTTTCCAGCCCGCGTCGATTTCTGCTTGCAAAGTGTAGATTGTCTTTATAGCACTTCAGGTCACTGGCCCAATCAGATGGGTTGGCTTTGGAATAAAGCCGCTTTTTCTTGTTGATGCAGTATCAACGCCACTCGTAAATCGTACGCGTTGCCGCGATTACTTGATACTGATTCTTGGAATGTTTTTTTTTTTCGTTCATAGAAGCTTATCGCGAACAATTTGCCAGTTATGAGTTACGTTTTGTAGCCCAAAAGGAGTGAAGAACTGCGAAGAAAATGACAACAATTCGGTTTCTACCATAGTACTGCTTCCTAAGCTGTAACCAAAATTGTTTTTTTTTCATTCTCGGTTTTCCTTGTTTGTGATTTTACTTCATGGCATACTACGCTGTAATCGCTGATGCTATCCAAATTATGCCCAAGCATATTGCTTGGTTCTGTAGTCAGCACGAAATCTAAATGCCAGATATAAATCCCACTTGCTGCGAAGGATTGCCCCAGTAGAAGATGTCTTAATCACGATAATAACGACAGAACTACGATAAAGCACAGAGACTCGCATTACTTGTAATAAAGTGCAATGCATTCGAATTCCCAAAAGAAAGCTGCATTTTTTTAGTGTCTGTCTGAATTTTACAAAAAAAAAACGGACATGTTTGAAAACGAAAATGTTTGATTTTTAGGAGAAAACGAAGGCATGAAGAAAGCTTGTCCAACAGAAAGCACTAGCTAGAAAAAAAGCTCCGCCGTTCGCATCGTCTAGTGTATCCGCAGACTCCTTGTTTTTTTTTTGCCCACACTTTGACACGCGCCTTGCGTACAGACCTTCAGCGGTTGCGCGCCGCAATGCGAAAGAGGAAGGCTTTCTGGTGGAAGTAACCGGAAAGCACTTTATACCGTTCGCCCTCCAGTATTGTGAAAACCCAGGCTTTTGGCGGCTACGGCAAGACTTAGCAATGGCGGCTACACCAACCCCACGACGTGCGTGGCATGACCGCCGTCGGGACAACGCCACTTCCACTTACGCTTATCCTGGCCACTCTGCCACAGATATCAATCGACAAGAGTGGTTTTCATTCTTCGGATGAGACCGCGTCGACGACACCGCAATGGTATTGTCTGCGTGGTCATCGCAATGTCAGTGTCTGTGCGGGCTACGTGAAAGGCTATGTTACAAATTTGCGCCGTCAGCTGTCCG
Organism: Haemaphysalis longicornis; assembly: GCA_013339765.2. NCBI lineage: Eukaryota > Metazoa > Arthropoda > Arachnida > Ixodida > Ixodidae > Haemaphysalis > Haemaphysalis longicornis. Next base: position 82,811,577 of record CM023455.1, on the reverse strand, counting down.
CGTCTGCGGTGCTTGAACTTCCGGAAGTTCCCAACTGAAAAAGCCAGTTCGCACGAGAAAACCAAAGAAGTGTTGCAGAAAAGCTGTTTTGTAGCCAGCGACGTGTCAGTCATTGTTACTATGTGTCCGACAGCAATGTGTCTGCGTCAACCGTTGACATCGCGTTTGTAGGTGTGAAGTCAAATTGAATGCTTTCGCTTCAAAGTGAGCGTACGCACTGCAATACTCTGGCAAGAGCTGACTTTAAAAATTGGCGCAGTGGCGTTGACGTTGCGAAGTAAGCCACCACATTCTGATTTAAGGGTTTACCCAAGTCTCTTGATTTTATAGCTGTCTCTAGAGGAGTTTCAATTTCTTTGTTTTCTAAAGCTGACAAAAGGCCAATAATTTGAACTGCGACATAGTGTTGAGAAACTGTAATAAATTGCTCAGTACTAGTGGCGGAATTATCTTGCGCTGTCCTTTAGGTCGCCGGGGACGGGGTACCAAATCTGTCTGGTTTAAACCTGCCCAACACAATTGGTTATACCACTGAAACCACGTTTCAATACTTCTTGATTTTGAAGATGGAACAGAGGACGTTTTCTGGAGACAAAGACAAAGCAGAAAAATAGACAAACGCAACTGAGTTGCGTATTTCTCTGCTTCTCCCGTGTCCACGAATTGGCGTGCTCAATCATCAAGCTGTAGTCACCAACTATCCGAACATGGTACAATACTGGATTGAGTTTTCTTTTGTTGTGTTTGGCGCTGCTGCTGACCGCGCAAAGCAGAATGTTTTTCTTTCTTTATTTTGGTATGCCTTCATCTCGGTTCTCTTCGACGCCGCTTTCTACCTATGTTTTCTGATTTACTTTCCTAAGCACCACCTCGAAGGGAATTGTTTAGTAAAAGTACCTCGCCAATTCTGTTTTGTATTTTTCGTTTTCCTAAATCTTCCCAAAATCAACGGCGCACTAAAATCTTTTTTTGCATGAAACGTGACGTTCGTTGTAGTTTTAAAACGTTTGGCATTATGCACTTTTTCTTCAGTCTTGCTATTACGACGGCAAGTGTGATTTTCGCAACCACAGGCCGTAAATCATAAAAGGCTCTCTTCAAAATTTTGTCAGACCTAACCTAACCTGTTACTAACCAAAGAACGCTATTACTTCGCACGGCTTCCAACTGTCTATGTCACCCCAGAGTTTTTTCCTTGAGCTTTTCCTAATGCCCATGGAAGCCTTTCTTCTTCGTTGCGTTGCTAAAAACGACTACGAACACCTTCATAACATCCATCTAAAAATACAAAAATCATCTATAACAGGCGCCGGTCGATTATATTATTTTATTTTGCCTAAATTGCATTGCAGCAATCTTCAAGCCAAGTAACGGCGCGCTGTGTCTACATTTTCTTTTGTTAAGTCACAATAACAAGCGAAAAACACCGCAGCTAGGCCTGCAAATCTACCCAAGGAACTGGGCCAAGAGATTGCCGCGGGGAGCGCTGCCTTTACGTCGCTTCGACAGCTGCCTTTTTTTTAACCGAACCGCTCCCAGCGGAATAATGAAAAAGGACCCGCATTGGTGACACGAAAGCATCTTTGTTCACCTTACCTAATTCCCTGAGGAAATTTGCTTGAAGGCATCTTAGAGCTCCGAACAACACATCGCCGATATCCGTGCTTTCTTTTCTGCTGTAGCCACCCCAATATTGATTTCCACGCGTGGTCTCGTGGGATCCCCAATGTCGCAACGTCTCTTTTGTGAGTTGCTTTGAAGGGACAATGAAAACAGAAAGCAAGTTGGGCTTAAACGATAGTTCAACAGCCCCGAAGCGCAGTGAGTGTTGATTCGGCAGCGAAAGATGCTTTATATGCCGCGAAATTACCAATTGAAAAATGCGTTTCATTCCTCGCGCCATTTCATGACCTTTCGCGTGACGTAAACGGTTGCGGGAAACGAGTGAGACAGTTGTTTGGACCAGCAGAAAAAGAAAAACATACCGAGGGAATTATGGCGGCCGCGTGAGCCACTGGTTCCGCACTGGATTTATCACATATTTCAGATGAGCTTGCACGCTGCTAAGCTAAACAAACTTCGACTGAACAAACAAGATCTAGCGAGGCTGAAGCAGGCAAGATCACTGTTTCTCGCTGTATTTCTCCGCAGAACCTCCCACAACCGTTTCAACGATTGCAGGCCTCTTTCGCCACAACGTATGCACAACGGAATGCAGATTTTCTTGGAACAACCCAGGATTTGTATTACATAATCTCGTGAAGGCACAGTCTAACGCGCTGCCTATTTCTGATCGACTTCAAACTTCCTTTCTGAGAAAGTCGACCAACCTTTAAACAACTTGGTTTTTTTTATAGGGAGGCCTTCGTTAATTTACTCGCACTTCCAAGGTTTCCGAGATCCTTACTGTCGGATCTTTTATCCTGATTCCCCGAGCGAGTTCCAATTGTATTGGTATTTTTGTTCAAAGAATGAGACATTCAACGCTTCGCTCCTAACTTGGCTGAATCAAATGCCAACGAAGGCATTTGAGCAGGCTTAAACAGCCTCCGGTCTTTCCCTGTGTGTAGTGCGTAGATATGCCAGTCTCAGGTGCTTCTTTCAGAATCTTTGCAGCTTGTTCGAAGTTCTGCTCATTCCACGTACCGCCTGCAACAGAGCAATTCAGCTCCATGTTCCAAGATGAAGCCGAAGTGGTGGCGCATGCTTGGAGTGGAGCGGGTCCGATTTTTTGCAGGAAGCCATGGGAGAAGCGCTGCCAGCCTTCATTTGGTTTCCTCCCGGGCTTGCACCGCTATTCGTACGCAGAGTTTCATTACAGCGCCATTGTGAACCTGGAGGTTCTTGTTCCCATTTCCTTAACCTCGTCATTCTCTCTCAGTCGACCTACCTAGGTAGGTATCTTGTTACTCACAGCGAAGGTATAAAACAATCTTGTTCTAGTGCTCTTGTTTGTTTTAGAGCTCCTATATTAAGCCCGGGACTGCACAAACAAAGATGTGGGATTTCTAAACTAGCGAAACGTTGTCTTTTATTTATGAACCAAGGTGTTTTTTCACTAGGTTTAGTTATACTCAATCGTCCTACAGGTATAATCAGGACCGAAGAAACACCCATTCGTCAGATGGGTTTGCTTTCGAAGAGGATCAGAGGCCCCAGGGCCCGCAGCCGGTAGGCAGGGTTGACAACGCTGCTACCTTTAGTTTGCCGGCATTGTCAAATTAGGCCAAAAACTGCAATATACATGTTGGCGCATGGCAACGGGATCATTTTAACTGCGACAAAGGCCGCACTTTCTTGCATACTCGGATAAATAAAGCATACATAAGTACATGCAATAAAGCGTACCCATACAACTACATACATACATACATACATACATACATGCATACATACATACATACATACATACATTACATGCATACATACATATAATACATACATACATACATGCATACATACATACATACATACAATACTACTACATACATACATACATACATACAGACATACATACATACATACATACATGCATGCATGAGCCTACATCACATATATGAGCATCATACATACACGCATAGCCCGTGGCCTGATCATACATACACATACATGACATGACATACATAACTACATACATACATACTACATACATACATACATACATACATACATACATACATACAAATATATATACACACATACATGCATGCGTGCATACATCGTCATCAGCATCATCATCAGCCTGCTCAGGTTCACGCAGGACAAAGGCCTCTCCCATTGACCTCCAAACACTCCTATGCTGCGCTGCTCGAGCTTGCCCTTTACCACCCATTTCCTCTATTCATCCCTCAGTCGGGTTAATGGCCTTCCCCTTTTTCTATACCATCTTTTGGCACCCAATCTGTTACCCTAATTGACCTCCGTTTGTCGATTCGTCCCACTACATGGCCCGCCCATGTTCATTTCTTTAACTATATCTTCTCTAATTTGTTCTCTGATCCAGGTAGATCGTTTCCAGTCCCTGAGTGTTATTCCTAACATTATTAGTTCCATGGCTCGTTGAGCCGACCTAAGCTTGCTTTCTAGTTGTTTAGTAAGGTTCTAAGTTTCGGCTCCGTATGTCATCACCGGCAGTATTCACTGGCCGTAGATTTGTGTTTTGAGTGACGGAGGACGCTCACTTTTGATTATTTGGTAGCGCTTGCCAACTGCTCCCCAACCCATACCTATTCCGCGCCGAATTTCTCTCTTGTGGTAGGGTTCAACATTAAGCATCTGTCCGAGGTAGTGATATTCTATTACTTCTTCTAGCGTGTAATTTACTAAGCTGCAGGACGGACCCGTCCTCGGCATGATTACTCCTTATTACTATGAATTTATTTACACCCATTTTTAGTCCCACGGCTGCGCTTTGTGATTGTAGTTCCCACAAGCATTGCTTGCATGTGTTCTGAAGTCTCATTTAGCAAGACTATGTCGTCCACAAACCTCAAAGGGCTCTACTATTCCAGATTATTCCTTAATCCCATGTTTACCCTGTCCAGCCTTAATCCCATCCACCCTGTCCGGCTTTACCCTTTCCATGACCGACACAGAGCAAGGGGGCAGTCTACCAAGCTCAGACTGCGCAGCACCACCTGACACCAATGCGCCCTTATTATGCTTGCTCTGGACAGCACGTGTTGGAAAGAACAGCAAAGATCACTGTGAAGCTTCGGGACAGCTCCACTCTTCCCCTTCCGCTGAGGGTGATGTGCAGTAGAGGGACGAAGTGACGCAAGCGTGTGACGACGCGGCGAATACAGACGTAATATGTTCTGAGGGGAACGTCTACAGCATTTAAACACAGCTCTACGTACGATGACAATGACGGGCCTGTGCATGCCGTGATGCTGTGAGCGGCATGTGGAAAGAAGCAGCCCTCTTGGCGGGTGGTCAAGCAGCTGTCAGAAGCAAGAAGAACCGGTCTAGTAACGTGTAGTTCCCGTTATTCTCACTCGCAAGTGCACCATTTGAATTACTGGAATATTCACAAAGCGCGGTGCATTTAGTTCCATCTGGTGCTACTCACGAAAATCACGCCTTTCTTGAAAGAGTATACAGTGGCATCAAACTAGTGCTAGAACCATTTTACCAGCGAAACACGGACAGGGACACAATCCAACCAGACCTCTTGATTGACGACCAAAATGCAATGTTCACTTCCACCTATAAAGGTATGCGTGCCTTGAGGGCAGCACTGCCCGTTCAGGCCTTTCTGCTACATCTATGAGCGCACAACTGAGTAATTTTAGGGGGAATGCGATGTTGTGGCTGTCATCTACTTTTATTTAGCTTTCTGCAAAGAGCGTTCATCGGCAGACCGATGAACGATCCTTCTGAAGAAATGCGTCTGCTATTTGCGGACCTCCATCAGCGCTAGCGAGCCCTCAATGGCCCAGTCTCTCCATACTTCAACCATCTTTAGAACCATCACGTTCACGGACAAAGCAGCGATACAGCCTGTGGACAAATTACGGAGTACAGCATTTCCACAGGAAAGTTTACCCAATGTTAGGTTCACTTCCTTACTACTACTATCGAGCACCGAAATACATTCGTGGACAAACAAGGGGTGCTTCTCTTGAAAAGAAAGTTGTTTTGGTAGTGCGGGCTTTGTGGTTACTTTTTGGAGACCCCGTTCGTCCGCAGATGGGAAATAACGGATTGCTTTGTTTCGCCATCCTCTCTTTTGCATGCTTTGCTTTGATTCACCCATGCGCAGTACAAATTTTTTTAGGTAATATAATAAGTTTTGTTGTTAAATGTCAGTTGGTAGTCGGTCAGGCTTCTCTCAAATTCTCCCTTTTTAATAGCATTTCTTTTTTGGTTCTACAATAAATACTTTTAAAATCTCACGTGGCCTCTTCTGATAAGATATTGTGAGCCTTTCAGCACAAATACGTTTTCAAATCTATCCCGGTGGTTGCTTGCTTTTAAATAGAAAAACGGAAAAATCATACCGGGCTACAACAAAGGTCTTTCTAAATTACAAGAACAAAAATGGCAATGCGACGATCATGCTGCGGCAAATCACTTTCGTTGCAGCATACGGTTAAGGTGAACTGACAAAAATATCACCGCCTTTTCCGACAATGTTCCAAATGCGCAAGCATTCTCTGGCCAACTACGCCGAAATTCGGTGACGGCTTGAGCGCGCGGTGATTCCCCAAAATGGGCGAGGAACGAAATGAATGAAATTTAAAAGCGATCGAGTAGACGCTGGTCTGGTATTCTAGCTTCGGTCTTACGATACGTGCGTCGAGCACACATCCGTGACACAGGCGCAGATCTCTCGCTCTAGTGAACTAGAGGTGCACGTGGCCATCTAATTCTAACATACCCCACTAGCATTCTAACATACCCCACTAGCACAGGCGCTTTAGCGATGCTATGTGACCATTAGTGGAGTTGACGGTTCCGTGATGCCTCCGCCGATTCCGCCATGGCAGCCAACAAACCTCGCTGCCTTACAACGGAGACCCATTGTTCGCCGAGACAAAGCAGCAAGAAAAAATATATCCAAAAAATCGCACAAGACGAGGCTTGAAACGAGTTTGTTATCTTTACCGGTACTTCTGCTGACGGATGCGAAGCAGCTATTATCTGGGTGTGTCCCGAGCAACCTCCTCTGATCTGTGCACGAAGAAATTGAGTACGTGAAGGCTTGCCAATGAAGCCGAACTTTTTAGATTGCTTGGCCCACTCCAAGACTTCAATAGAACGGAGCTGAATGGCAACCCCAAATTACGGGTCATCACGCACTGGCGCACTTCCCTACAGGAGCTAAGCAAGGCTTTCACACCCAACATGTCTGCAAGCAGGGCAGTCGGCTTGCTCCAGGTTCGAAAAGAGGAAGGCCGGCGAGTGAGACCAGCTTGCACACCGCAACACACGGCCGGTGCGGACAGGAACCTGCAGGCACGTGATGGGGCCAAGGACTGCCTAACACAACACCTCCTCTGGCTCCCACCCTGCAATTCTCCGCTCAACTGACGTAGTATCTTCATTGAGACAAAGTAAGGCGAAAAATTTGGAAACCAAATGGAAAGACTCTGCCGCCGATGCCTCTGCCTGATGGCAGACCCGGCAAGAAGCAAGAATATACCCTTATTAACAAAGCGCAAATGCAGCCTACACACCAGACATCATACGTAAATGTCTCACTGGAACTTCGAAATATACATCGGCACCCACGAGCACGTACCGGGGGTACAGAACTTTCCGGATATGTACCATTTATTCTAATGGTGCACAAGCTTCGTTTGGGGTAAGGATGCCTTACTCGAAAAATGGCAAGCCCCTGCTGAATTTATTGCCCATGTTAGATTAGTCGGCGGCAAACTATTTTTGCTCGAATAAATTGGCCTCTACGCTCTGAAAACCGGTCTTTCAAGAGCAGTCTGGGACGAGAATGACAAGCCCCTCAGGATTGCAACCGTGACTGAAGGCACCAATGCACCAAGGCTGAACAGCCAGCTATCTTGTTCCATTATTCCTAAATGGATCTTCAGCTACGAATTTTGTCGTTAATACCGACATTCCATTTATCACAATAATATTGATGCGAATTACTGACCTTTTTTCGACGTGTTTCTCAAAAGAATTTGGACGCGTTTCTCAAAAACTATTCATATTCTTGCTCTAAACCAAATATTGCAAAAAACCTGAAGAATACAACAAACCTCTGATAGGGCGTTTATGACACAAGAGATCACTCGTCTGCATTGTTCCTTTCGCTGCGGTAAAATCATCAGGAGTATTGGAGCAGAATACCGAAAGATAGAGCCCAGCTTTAACATCTACATAAAGATGCACGGTACCATAGTTTTGGTAACATTAAAATGTTTTGTATCCGCAAGGTTTCAGTGAAAAAGAATCATTCCCTCCCGAATTATTTACAGCCTGTCTGTATGGGTATCGGCTGAGTAATGAAATATTGCAAAGTAACAAATTGGCTGTAAATAAACATAATGGAAGTACACCTTCCAGTTCACCCTGATTCCAAATTTCTGTGCGCACCGCAAAATGCCGCTACGACTACGTGATATTGTGGTCTATATGTCGCTTTGTAGTCGGAGACGGTCTGTTGGATCGCAGCCATAGAGCACTTCACTGTAAAAACTAGTTTGGTGGCGGAAAGCTGGGGGGCGCATTGGCAGCATTTCGCACAGGGCGCCCAATGAGGTAAGGCCGGTCCAGTGTACAGACACCTATGTGCTGTGTAATGCCAGTGCACAATAAATAAATCCTGGTGGCCGAAATTATACAGGGCCCTGCTCTCCGTCGTATATCATTAAACCAAAACAAGCCAGTCCCGAAATGCTTGCAACAAAACATGCATTTAACTGGAACCGCGGAACTGAAAAGAGGGAGGGCTCAGTTGTCGCACGCAGAAACTACACAACGTGCCGCAATGGGGAAAGTGCGCGCGCAGACGCTACAAGCATGCCGAGAGTTAGGCGGTGTTCAGACTGCTGCCGCTACTGTCGTAATATCGTTATAGGTTGACGTCATTTCACGTTTCAGCCAACAGAACTGAGTGAAACGTCGTTTTTTACGTTCATAGCTCACGATATGGCTGTTACGTCGGTAGTCTGAACATGGCCTTAGGCGTGCTTCACAGTAAAGCAGGCATGGCGCGCTCCCGCGCTAGCAGACGGCAAGAAGACCTGCCTCCAAGCCCCTATGCGCCTCCACCGCTTCGCTTCGACGCGAAGCCGTGGCTTGGGGGCTGGCGCTCCGCGGAGCGCGGCCACGCTGCGCAGTGTTCGCACCAAGAGTGGATGACCCTGTACATGCTGCTGAAGTAACAGCCTAATTCTATCCCTGCGTTTTCTAAATGTGTCAAATTTGTCGTCGGATAATATGTTTAACAAAACTGGCACGGTATAATTCACGGACTGCTTGTCATTGTACGTTTGTGTCTGGGTTTGTGTGTTGCGCGGACAATAACATGGCTACGACTGGGCGCAAAAGAGATACCAATGTGTGTGTCCGCTGGAATAAGGTCGAGGCCTTCGAGGTGCTACTTCGCTATGGGACGGACGCATGTCGTTTGCGGCAAGGAAGAAGAGCGGACACTGAAAAAGCGTCAGCCTGAGCATAAACGTTAATAGACGCGAAAAAAATGAAAACATGCTACCGCTGCCGTTGACGCATCAAGTTCCAGTTGGTTGAGTAGCTCCGAATCCCTCCCGGATGAACAGCTACTGGCCCGCTTTGCACGCCTACGTTGGCGAATATCACTTGTTCAGAATAAAGGGCTTTCAAAGCGAAATGTTCGACAGTGTCTTTCACTTATTAGCACGGGTTGGGATAAGAGGCGGGGCTGGGGGCACGTGCAGCAAGAGTTTTCATGCCTTACCGATGACATATCCGTTGTGTTGGCTTGAGGTTTAAACGTGGCCGTCAAACAGCCCAGCGCGACCGGTCCGGTGTCCTCCGTGGTAGTAAGAATCCTATGAAGCAGGAGGGAAAAAGACACCTCTTCGTTTGTACCCCAGGATAAAACTCGGATCTTCCCTAATTTCATTCAGGTAATGAACTATAAAATATGGTGTGCCATAAGTTTAAAAAAAACTTATTTTGTTTCGTGCACTCGGTTGAGACGCACAGCTTCGAAGGTCATCCGTTTTACCCGAGTGGAAAGGCAGTAATATTTCGTTTTGTTTTAGATGGTAATCTTTAACCAACGTAATCCTACACGGACGCCTAGGTAAAGGAGCTTGGGCTATTTCCAAGGCGAACCATTTTTTATTTTTTGTTTATAACTGCACCAGACTTCAATGAAGCTGGTAGTCCCCTTGACATCTCTGCTGCCTCCGCGAAGTGCATCCTATTTATTTGTTTGTCTTCAATATCGCCTCTTTCTCCCCCTGTTCTGATTTTCGTTTATACGTACCGTCTCTTCGCTCACACGAGAAGCTTCTTGAGATGTCACAGCAGGATGGATTGATTGTGGGGTTTAACGCGCTCACGCAACGCAGGCTATGAGGCGCGCCGTTAATTTCGACCACCTAGGGATCTTTTACGCGCGCCGAAATCTCGTACACACGGGCGTTGTTTTGCTTTTCGCGTCCATGAGAAAAGCGGCCACCGCGGCCGGAAATGGAACCCGCGTCCTCGTTCTCAGCAGCACAACGCCTTAGCGACAGCGCCAGCACGCCGGGTACCCCAGGGTGGAATATTTTACGACGTGTAATCTCTGAATTCTGATATACGGCACGTCGGAAGGATGATTAAAAAGGGGGAACATATGTTTGCTAATGGGGCTATCATTATTTTAAATGTTTTGAATAATCCCCACGTAAACTTTAGACCTACTTTGTATATTATCCAAAAAACTCTAAAGTCCCTTGCGTCCTAATGAACGCGCATGGGCCTGAACCTTGAATAGTACTCCATGGATTAGTGCTATGATTGCAGCGGCTTTAAAGTTTCACAAATAAGTCTGTCTGTGCACTGGGGACTATCTTCAGCTCAGAAACTCCATGGTAATGACAGTACTAAAAACTTACGCGGTATTTAAAACACCAAATCTGGAAAACAACATTCATTCCAGATTCGGGAGTGCTATAATAACCTCACAGCTCGGACGCCCTGCTTCGAGGGATGTTGCTCAACCCTACACGAGTGCAGTGTTGGTTTTGCTAGCAGAAGTGTACTTTCTGATGAGAACTTCGTTCAACGGGTCTTACAGTTTGCGAGAACAGCAGTTTGGAACCTCGCAATATGAGCAAAACAAATACTCAAAGTGGGCTTCAGACATATCAGCGAAAACACTAGAGTATGTTGCGGAGACATTTGGTGTGAAACTGCGGCTCCATTCCAAGCAGTCTCAGCTTTTCAAAAAAAAATGATGCCGTCAAGCGTGGATTCATATCGGCCTTATTTCCCAATATAGTGCCGTTTAGGAAAGAAGGTTTTGGTCAGCTTTATTTTTTTCTACATCTGGGCTCGTGGAGTTTACACAACCTAAAGTGGCCTCCAGGATTAGTCAAATTTTTTGTGCTCTCTGTCAAACCAAGGTTAAGGCGTAAATAAAATTCCTTTTTACAAATAATGATACCGAAAATACCTGTGACGTAAAACATCAGCTCGTTAGAAGGTTAGCATGACGTTTCTGGAACAGAACGGGCCAAGCCAAATGATCTAACGCTATGATTTCTGCTAGTAAATAATTATGTGTTGGCGCTGCCAGGAATTATCCTAAGAGACGTGAGCTTTTATTGGAAGAAGAACTAGGGTTGCCTTCCGAACGACGCTTGAAGTGTATGCAGCCACACCGAGTAGCAATATTAAGAACGTAGAGAATCCCTCCGAACGCGTGAGACGGCAAGTTCTGTATTGGGGTAAGGGCCCATCGAAAACTTGCACGACCGATCTTTACACCTATTTAGTATTTGCTCAATGTACAGCCCCATTTTTAATCAATAAGACATCAGTGATGTCTAAGTAGTAAGAATGTTTGAAAGAATACCGCAACTCTTACCAAGAGACTGCCTTGCAAAACAAGAAATGTACGTAAAATTGTATTTAATTGCTTACCGAATATTTGTGATCCCTTGCTTCCTTGCTAGCGGAACCGACATCTTCACGGCAACGTAAAGTTCTGGTCTACTTCACATTTTTCAGCGGTTGAGTCTCACGGCAACGTGAAGTTCTGCTCTACTTCGGGCTTTTTAGCGATTGGTGGATGCAACATGTCTCCTTAGCTCGTAACTTTCAGTTCTGTACGGCAGACTGACCACTTACCAAAACCCCGCTTTAGGCAAAGAGTAGAAAATATAGGCAACTCAATGCTGTTCTTTTGGTCGATTGGTGTGCAGCGTATAGGTGGTTGTTTACCGAATGAACATAAGATTGACCCATTTAAGCTGCGCGCTACGTGCCCTAAAGCGTTGTGTTGAGCCCGGTAATGAATAATGAACCGGTTACAAAGCTCAAGGAACAGGGCGCGGCAATAACATTAGAAACTTTAACGCAACCAAACGATTTTAAGATATATTGCATAGGTGCAATGTCTGTTCCCTCGTAAGAAGGGACATAAAACGAATCCTAAACAAACAAAATTTAAACACCAACCGGAGTTCAATAAACACGAGCTTGAGAAAGAAGGACATGATGTACGAGTCCTCCCATCCATAAGGGAGAAGGTTTTTGGAAATTCCTACACCTGATAATTCTCGGCTACAACAACATTTCTTAGCAAAGAATGCAGTTAATAGCCGGCACGAAAGTGCAGGAGAAATCCGCAGTGCTTAAAACTATGAAGCTGACTTTTCTCTAGCTGTTCTGTCGAGTAAATAGCGGTTCTTTTAGTTTCGCGTTCATCATGTTCATTTTCCTACAGTATTTGTAAATGACGGGTTTACTGTTTTCATAAATCTAACGGTATGATTTATAAACTTTGAAATAACAGAGCTTCTTTTCGTGTCAAGAAAAGTAAGAGATACCCTTTTATGGTACTTCTCCGATGACTGGGTTGTAACTTTCATTGCCAGCACAAAATTGTGCTGCATTTTTAACGTCTCGGATGATGGTTTTGACTTCTTTTCAAATACTTCTGTCGCATTGTTGAGTCGCGTCATATAGTTTGTATCTGCCAGGTAGCGAGTACAAATTCCTATGAGTAGTAGGTGAAAAATTTAGGTTAATATATTCGAGGTTCAGTTTACTAGCACGGGAAATGTTGCACCAGGAAAGAGCCAGTGAAATTTGAACAGGACGGGAAAGGAAGGCATGGAAGGCGAAACAGGAGAAGCGAAGCCACCCTTTGCGGCTTTAGAGTCACACAGCGTGCACTAGACCATTGCAAACAAAGAAATGGGTGGTACAGGATCATAACAATTTACCTAGGGTATTGGAAGCCTTATGTGCTTGCCTCAATACTACCTCATGAATGTAATAATTAGGGTAACCGTTATAGAGAGTAATCAGAGACGGCGTGTTTCCTGCAAACAACCACAAATGCAAAACCTTCCAATTTCCTTCTGGACCACCTGATCTAGAATCACTCATTTCTCGCCGCGGTGCCTCTATGGCTAAGGCTTTGTGCTGCTGAGCTTAACAACGGGAATTCGATGCGCGACCTCCGCGGTTGCTTTTCTGATAGATGCAAAAAGCAAAATTTCACCAGTGGTCAAACTTTCGGCGCTGGTTAGAGATCCCAAAGTATTCAACATTATTCCTGAGCCATCCTCTACGGCGCGCCTCATAACCTGTGCAGTTACGACGCGTTAAACCCCATAATCAATCAATATGAACAATCATTCGAGGGCTAAAACGCTATCATCCTAGCCTTCTTCTGCTCCACCGCATTGGCCGCCTCAGCATCTTTTATAAATTTTACAAGGGTTACCTCGCTTATCCGCCTTATGCAATTCTTCCCAAACGCACATCTCACGGAACCGCTTACTCTCTACACGGAGCCCTCCCGCTTGTTAGTGTCTGGAATGACTCCACACTGTGTAGTATATTCATTCCGCCTAATAAAATTTTCGGAAAAACCTGATACATATTTTTCAAATTTTCTACTGTTCGCACATGATGAATGTTTCACCAACCCTTTATGTAATACTTTCAGCCGAGAGCAGTTAAGGAAATAAACCTAAAATGAGCTGAGCCCTCTTTGTGCCTGGCCTGCCATCTCGAAGGTATATAAAAAATACTGCGAGCTTTGGGCACTTTCGTACATAGAGTTTCATACTGCTCCTTCTTCCATAAGGGGCACCTCCACTTCACATCCGTGAAGGCGTATAATTGCTGGCCGAATTTGTCTCCGTGATAACTGGAGGCAAGCTGCTTCAGGATTAGGTTCGTTGCACGACGCGTTTTGGTGCGGCGTTTTTGTCAAAAGTTTTTGTAGAAGTTTTTGAGTCCTTGTTGTTGCCAGTCTTTGTCAAAAGCTTTTATTAAGAAAGGGAAACAATTCACAGGCAACTAAGAATTCAGAATACGCGCTTTCTTTTCTAGCAAAACCATAATGTTTTGTCAGGAAGTTGGCGGAAAAAACCTTTCTTTTTAACTGCCATAAAAGTATTTTGGAAAACTTGAGTGTTACGCTTGCTCCTTGAATTGTTGGTGGCCCCGAATCTTGTGTCGTTGCCTCGAAGATTTTGACCGAGACTGTACTTCGAGTTGAACATTTGTCGCTTGGTTAAATAAGAAAAAAAAACTTACTTCAGATTTTTACTTTTGGCACAACAGCTGTTGAATCTATTAGTTCTGTCTCAGTATCGTGTTTTTTTGGTGTCAAAAGTACACTAGAGATTCCTAAAGAATAAGGCTTTTCAATAAAGCACTTCCACATTATCTTTCTTTCCGATGTCTTTCGCATTACATCTAATTTGAAAGCTCTACTGTAATATCATGCCACTTAAGCACTCCCTATACTGTAGTGAAAGCAGAAGCATTAGTGTTTGATTGCCTAACACGTACGCTGGCATCATGGTTACCGTGATTACACCGTGGATTTCCGGTTTTGCTGCACCACTACGTCAAGCGCCAGCTCGAGGGCAAACAACGGTGGGATTTCTAGCTATAACACATTTCGATATTGCATTCATTGCATTCATGGTCATTCATTTTTATTAGCCTCTTTTTAAAGCGGAGCGTTATGGTCGCATGCCGCAGAGAAGCCGGCGTTCTCAGTGGCGCTCACAATTCGCAGAAATTGTGATGATGGTGGTGGTGGTGGTGGTGGTGGTGGTGGTGATTAGCGGCTTCCCCTTTGTAACGGGGTGGCGTTGCACAACGGCCTTAGTCGTAATGCCACTGTACAATCACCTCAGCAAAAAAATACAAAGAAATAAATATAAAATACAAATACCTTTATTAAATTTTGCGCTTCTCTGACTTCTTTGTTTTTCATGTCTTGCCAGATTGTTCTCTGCTCCTTTCCCATCAACACTCTAAACTTCTACTGCTGCCCAATTCACTTTTCTGTTAACCTCAAAGCCGCTCCCGGAAGATGGATGGCTCCCACGCTGAGGACTAAACCGATGCTTTTGCACACTGTTACAATATGCCGCATGGTTTCTGGCTCCCTGCCGCAGCCTGCGCCGAGTTCTTTCTGTACCGGCTAGCGGATAATAGTTTTTGTTCGCAAGAAACCCGCCCGGGCTTCAAAGAAAAATGCCTTTCTTTTGGTATTATAGAAGGATTTTTCCCCTGTGATCTCCTGCTTCCCGATCCTGTAGATATCTAAGGCCTTCTTCGCGTCTATCCTCTTTTTCCAGGTCGTTGTCTCTGATTCTTCGACTTCATTTGTTTTTGTCTTGGTCGTTTCCCCTGCACTTCCAGGTTTCATATACTTTGTCCTGAGCCTTCTGGTTCAGGTTCTTCTGCGTGTCCACGCTTTTCATGTAATGATACCGTAACACTTTGACCGCCCATCTCTGGTCATCAATATTTCAAACTCGTTCTTCAACACATATTTTGCTCTGTGCTTCTCTCACTTCAAAGGAGGACCATCCCATGTCTTCCTGCACTGCCTCATTTGTTGTTTCACTGTGTGCCCCTAATGTTAATCGACCTACCAACTTGATTGAATCCCTGATTTGGCACACACTAGTGCGTTTGAAAAGGTGAGTGCCGGTACCATTACAACCTTCCAGATTCCTGTGACTACTTCATATCTATTATATCCTCATACTGTTATATGCCTCATGATAGAGGCGTTTCTTTTTCCTTTCATTCTTAAATGCTCCTCATGAGTTTTCAGATACGCCTGAGCTTTGTTTATCCATCTGCTCAGATATTTGTACTCCGTTACCCACGGTATTGCTGCTTCTTGAGAAAATACCGATTCGTTACGGGCCCATCATTAAAACCAGAACTCCCAATTTTGCTGTGCTAAACTCTAACCTTAGTTCAGTGGCTTCTTTCCCGCATATATCTGTGAGCTGTTGCAGCCACTGTTCGCTATCTGCTAGTAGTACTATGTCATCTGCATATATCAGTCACGGGATCTGTTGTTCCACTTTCTGTTCTTTGCGGCTACAACACAGATTCAAACATATTTTACTGCCTTCAAGCTTTCTTTCTCGTCTTTTCATGTAAATTATGAACAACAATGGTGACACAGGACAACCCTGCTTTAAACTTTTATTTGTGACTACCGGTTCCGTGAACTTGTGGTCCTCACAGGTAATTTGCCCCTCGCTCTCATTGTAAATTCCCTGCAACAGCTTGGTAAAGCCCTGGCCTAATCCCTACCGCTAAAGTATGCTCCGTGGAGGAGTTCTACCTACAGTGTCGTAGGCTCCTGTTATATCCGAGAAATGCTATCCATAGTGGGCGCTTCTGAGCCATTGACACCTCTATGCATTGCAAAATCCCGTAAAGCCGCCTTTACGGCGCTCAGTGAAACCCCCGCGACGCTAACCCACCACTCCAAAAGATGGCGTGAGCGTAGGAACGGAAAATGGGCACCGCTGTGGGGTGCAGCTACGGGCTATAGTTACGTCAGCGCTAGAGTGTCATTCAGTATGGGGACCGGGCAGCTGGACGGGTGGCGCCACCACTCGGTGCTGCCCTCGTTGGTGGAATGAGCCGGTGCATTGGATGACGCTGCTTCCAGTTGTTTTTGCCGTGTTTGCTTGGTGCTTTCAATGTTTTGGTGGTTTTGTGAGCGGATAAGTGCGGTTAAAACGAATTGTAGACATGTGTTGGGTTCTTAGAGGCAATAACGACTACATAAACTTCTCGGGCGCATGTAAAGTTAGGTATGGGCTACAATGACATTACGGCTTTTTGCAGCGATCTACGCTTGGCTCAACCCGTTCTAACTGCGAATAAAATTGCAATTATTAGTATTAATTTCTTCTTGAATGCACTAACGGCTATGTAAACTTGTTTGATGCGTATAGGTTTGGGAATGAGCTATATTGATACGACCGTTTTTTGCGGCGCTCGGCGCCGACCATGCGCGATCTAAATAGTAATAAAGATATTATTATTAGCATTCATTTCAACCACTTTAAATTATGTTCACTTGTTTAAATGGCTATAATTTCCACGCCAGCATTAACGCGGAGATACCTATATACGTGTGCTTTAAAGAGCGAGGTACTTACGTACGAGATCGATTACCGTGTGGCCGTGCAAACGTCGTGGCAGTATACACTTTCTTTCTATAACCGTGAGCTTTGTGCTTTCGGTTTTTGGTGAGTGACACTATGGCAGCATGGGAGCCTGAGAGCCGAAGCGGAACTCCCACGTTTGCAGTGGTCCTTCCATCAAGAGCCAAAGTTATTCAACTACACAACAGCCACCCCTCCCCTTACCATTTCGCCACCTGCGTGAAATAAATGCTGGCACCGATAGTTAAAAAAATGTGGCAGTGTTAATTTCATTCTGTATCTTTATTCCTTAAGTATTCTTTAGCCGAGCACCAAAAAAAATCGTGTGAATCCCGTGGAAACAAACAAAAAAACGCGCGACTAGATTCCTCAAAAAGGGGTGCATAAGCCCGAGTGCTCTGGTACAGACGCATTTTCGACATGCTGGAAGCAGTTGGGATATGGAGAGGGGTGCATGGAAGTGCAAAATTAAACAGCTGAATCATCCCGCCCTCCGTTTATGACTACAATGGTTGAACGCAAAGCTTTCATCGTGCGACATTCATCACCGCCAGGGAGAGGCGTAATGATCACGTTGCATTGTGTGAACCCCCTACTAAGAAATGCATTCGCATTAACGACGACGACGACGACCAAGGCAGAACTACGAGGCGCGCGCTCACGAGCGCTCGCGCTGGAAGAATGCAGGCGCACGCCGGCCAACGGAGCAAGACAACCCCCGACTAATAAATGCATTCGCATTTAAAAAAGGAAACGACATAGTGGGTATTTTCGTGTTTACTAATGGTTGGATTTCAGTCGGTTGAATTCCCATTATTTGGTTCTTGCTCGGAACGCACGGAATATGCGTTCTGTGCGTTCCAAACAACATGCACGAGATTTTCAGAAATAAAACCAGAAAACGTGTTGTGTTTTGGAACCATCTGCGACAACAAGAAAGAATACTGCTGTGCAATGAATTCACTTATGCATCACACCGGGCATAGTCTACGTCGAACATTCAAAGGCACCAGTAACTACCCTAATGGCAGCAGAACTACTTCTACATTTCTCCTGCATTGGTGTGCGGGAACTCCTGTATTATTAAACTTCACACACAGGCTGCGAAGGCCGAGTTTTCGTCCTCTGCGCCCGCCCGCGCCAGGGAAAGCGACCGTAGGGTACGCGCGCCGCGGTGCGGGAAAAAATGCGGCCACGCCCCCTTTTCAACTTACGTTCTCTCCGGGCTATTGGGACGGCCGGAGCAACGGCGCGCCGCCGGTAGCCGATCGCGGAGGCTACGCCCCGGGCATCGAATCCCAACAAGGCCACAACATACCGCCTGCAGGTTCTCCGATGTCAGCCTCGGCGGTAAACTCCCCGTCTGTAGACCTCGCAGGACTTCAACAGACCGGATTTGCTCCCAGTTCCTCCCCTTCTCTCTTGGACCCCCATGGGCTCCTATACGCATGCCATGGCACATCGAAACCTTACCTTCCGCACCTCGTCTGCTCTTGCCCGGGCCTTGCTGTGCTTCGCGCCCAACCCCACCCCCCCCCCTCACCCCCCCCCCCCCCCCTCCCCCCCCCCCCCCCCCCCCCCCGCCCCCACCCCCCCCCCCCCCCCGGCGTGGGTTCACTCATAGGAAGAGTGGATTCGGCGCTCTTGGCGCGTCAAGGACATCTTGACAGCACTCTGGAGCTTCGCCTGTGCGGCCTCGAAGGCTGGACATTACTAGCGCCCTTCCTGACCTCCCTTTCTCCTGCGGCTTCGGGCCATCCTCTCTCACCAAAGTTTTCTCCCTTCCTTCCTTCCGTGAAATCCCCCTCCATCACAGGCTATTACTCAGCACCCTTTCACCCCTCACGCCTCGTTATCCCCCGTTGAATCCTCACTCTGGAGAAAGATCCAAACCCATTCCATCCCCACTAGATCCATCCCACATATCTCCATCCCTCTTTCCAAACCCCGCTTGTCCACACAGCGCGGACAACGAAGGCACCCCCCACGCCATCTGGCACTGCCCCTCCCTGCTTCCTCTTTCCCTACCCAAACCCCCCAACTCCTTGCTGTCTGCCCTCGCAAGCTCGGACGCGCAGTCCCAGTGCGCCCTGGTCGACAGGGCTCGGGCCCACAGAGCTCCGCTTCCGCGGCTCAACCGTCCGTACCAAACCTGCTCAGGAATAAAACGTGTTTCTCTCCCCCCTAACCCACTGCCCGCAAGCAGTCGGTGCTTGTGGCAACCGCACGCCAATGAGAACTCACTGGCGCGTCAGTGTCTGTCTGCACGCGTTCTACGAACTCGTCGGTGGAGCAGTGAACGTTACGGAACAAAAATGGTGAACTCAGTCTAGAAAACATCGGCCGAAAACGAAAACGTCAACTTAAAAAAACAATCAAAGAAAAGCAATGTACCCTCGGGATTCGATCTTGTGACTTGCAAAATGACATAAGTAGCGCTCCAGACAACTCACAGGCCAGCGCTGGCGGCGCTGAAAATATCGGTAAATAGTGTATAACCAGTTTACACTTTTTTTTAAATTTTAGCATTAGAAGCAGCTTAGGTGACTATTTGTTGTATAGCACCCGGGCACTAAGCGTCCCCCAAAATTTCCATAATATATCAGTCTGACATATTGCATTTCTTAGACGAAAAAGCGTTCGCAGATGCGTAGCCGTGCTGCTGACCGCTGTGCTTGTTTTGCCAGCGCTAAAAAGTGCTTCCTTCTCCCTATTTTTACTCTGTACAGTAAACGTTTCTGTTAATTTTATTTACTTAGTACCTATACTGACATCGCTGACTTCCCCCGCCTTCAAGTGGCCCTAGATTTTTCTACTGGCGTACCAGTCAGCGAAGCGTCGCAGGTGCGCTTGTGCAGCGCTTGTGTGGAGCAACCTGGACTTCGAGCTTGACACAGTGTACAAACTAGCAAACTAAAGAAACGCACATTCTTCCATTCCCAAACGTATCGTGGCTTAGTTTTAGGTGAGCGAACGAATTGCGACGACCCGTCGGTGGCCGGCGGGCTAAACGCTGGCCCGACTGACTCGGTCGGAAGTTCGGCGAGCCGTGCAGTAGCCCAGTCAAGCCGACTTATCTCCTTCTGACGTGACACGAAAACACTTCAGAAAATCGGCGAGGATGCATAGAGGAGGACAGCGTTTTCGAATTGATTTTTCTACTAAATAAATTCGCGTAGACGCCCTAAGAGTGGTCGAAACATGGCCTATGGACTCCGGGCTACAATGTGCGCTAGTAATCCCGCAATGTTTACAAATCACTTCAGTGTCCCTTAAAACTTTCTTCAAGAGCGATAGCAGCACTGTTTCCCATAGAAAAGAATAGGCGAAAAGTATCTCCTCTAAGCCTTGGAGGTAAAATAAAACAACACGATGTGAATTGCACAAAAGCAAAATTCTTTAAGAAAATCAAAAGCAACCCCAATTACAGAAGAAACATTTTTCTTTGAACAGAGTAGTTGGGAATGTAACCACCCAATCGTTCGGATGAAACGAAGTCGGGTGGCGGTAAACACAGAAAAACAAACAAGTTTAAGAAACTGCAGCTAAGACAAACCGATACAAGAAAAGTGACCGAAAGAAAAAGGCGGCATGGTAGTAAAGTAACACGGAAATAGAAGCAAGCATTTCCTCAATAGGGATTAACGTGCAAAAAGTAAACACTGAACCTTGCAAGAAATTAAGCACTCAGATTACCATTTCCACAAAGGCGTCATTCTCAAGTACAAGTAGGAACTTGTAAGCATACATTCTACGGTGATAAGGTGGCAACACATTCTGTAAACAACAATTCGTAATGGTTATCTTCAGGCGCCCGTTAAAATAAGAAATATCCATTGGGTCTGTATACAAAAGAAAGAAACGTTTAACTGAAACGTTTGGCGTACTCAGTCAAAAAAAGAACATGGGTTCTTTGGCTTCATCCTTGCATCATCGTGGCAGCGAAACGCCTCTGCAAAAGGCTCGTAGTTCATGGCTAACTTGTTGCAGTCACCGCCGAAGAAGCGCCCGGCGAGGCTTGGAATCGAACACAGAGTGAAACAGGCCGTAATAAAGAAGACCTGTTCCTCGGTATAATCTAAAGTCACTCGCCGCGAAAGTGCAGATTCATTGCTGAGGGCGTGCCTGAAGGCGGCGTGCGCAATTTCGATGGCCGGTATCTCGGGGAAGGGCGAGTCGAAGTCGGGTTTGAGGCACTGGAGCTTTGTCTGGGAGCCTTCCTTCCATGATGACGCCGCCCACGAGTCGTCCGCAATGTTGCCGTCGACGTTCACTGCCAAACCACCGTCTTTGAAGGCCCTGACCAGCTGGGCAGCGTAAGAGAAGCCCAAGCCTCCGAAGGTCATTGCGGCCGTGCCGTCGTTGTGGTACAGGGGTCGGGCCAGTGCAGCCACCGAAATGAGTACGGCGTTATGTATGTTGTGATAGAAGAAGTACGGCATAACGAAGTTGACGGGAAGCATCGTGGCTGCAGCGTACCTGCGAAGCGTTTTCAAATGTGGAATTACTGTATGACATTTTCAAATACAAAAAACGTGGGCGACCGATTTATGCAGTTTATTAAGCCTGACTTCTATTTGGGTGGTATGACTGCCGTACACTTCTAACAAAAAAGCTCGTAAGGGGGTAGTAACGTTTGCCTTCACTAGGCGCAGAAAGACACGGACGAACGACTGAGCTAAACACAAACAGGGCGCCAGTCCGTTCGTCAGTGTGTTTCTGTACGTAGTGAAGATGAATCAAAACCAACTCGCCCAGTTAGCTGTTTTGGTGTTTAATAACTCCTTACGAACTTAAGTACCCACCAGAATGGTATGGTGATCCTGTCACTAAGTGTGGAATCGTTACTAGTCTAGACCGTGCACTTGGTAACTGCTACTTGTTTGATACATAGATTCACTGACAATATCAAAATTATAAGAATAATTGAACGTAATAACTAGCCCTTTTCTCACTACAAATCACCATTAAAATGTTCTTGCAAATCCGCAGGCTCACTTGTATATTATCACATTAAAATGCATAATTCCAAAATTATCGCCAAAATATTTCATCTTCGCAACAAGCACACCAACTCTATCAAATGAATTTCCGGTGCTGGCTATACAATCAAGAGAAGAAGATGAATTTCTTAGGCAACTCAGTTGTACTCGCTCGCCTTATGCATTTCTTTGATTTTCTTCCTCAATTTATTTGTCGCTTCTCTAAGTGTGATATGTGCAACTTGAATGTGTCTATGTCGCGCTGAACGCTCAGCTGATACACATTGTCACGCGTAGCTTTTTGCTAGGTGAGGCATGGCCACATAATAAAATCCACTAAGTACCCAGTTAATACAGGGACAAGTAACTGGTTTGTGTTCTGTTAGTTATTGCCATGACTATTTTTTAACAGTGTAGGCTTCTTGCCTGGCTGATTCGAATACACGTTTATTAGGAGAATGGGACGCCGTTTGGACATGCGTTAGTTTAACTTCACAAGGTAGGAGGCCATCACATCGACCTTTGTTTCCTTTGTTTTTGCCCCCTTTTCTTCTTGCGAAGCTTACGCGGATTGACTATTAGGAAATTCTGAGAAGAAAGCAGCACGTTTCTATCAGAGAGTAAAAAACGTGGTCGTCCCGAGCGTTCTCTGCGTGAGCCAGACACCTTGAAGAACAGCATGGATGTTACAAGGAGGCCTCAAAGAAGGTGGCCAATTTGTCCCCAGTTTACACTACGAGGTATCCCAAAAGGGTAACCAGCGAGGACGTGATGTTGAATTGGACAAAGAGAGGAAAGTCGAAGGAGCGATCTGGTCCCGACTGGCTGTTCAGATTCCCTATGACGGTTCCACGTTCATTCAGGTCCCCGTGCACCTTTTTGCACGTTATGTGGCCCACACAAATAAATTTTCTGCTTGGTCTAGTTGTTTACAAACGAATGGTACTATACACTCAGTGAAGATTGATTGATTGATTGATCGATTGATTGTTTGATTGATTGATTTGTTGATTGATTTATTGATTGAGTGATTGCAGGGTTTATACGCCAACGCTTCACAGGCCATGGCGCGCGCCGTAGTGAAGGGCTCCGGGTTATTTTTTGCCCACCTGGGGATCGCTGTTGTCCGCCGAAATCTCGAACACACGGGCGTTTTTTATTTTCGCCTCCACCAAAAAACGAGATATTTAGTACTATTTTTACCTTGTTCACACCTGTGCCAGCGTTAATATCTCGACTGGTGATCTACTAGCGCACATTCCGGACATTCGAAGACATAAGAAATAGTCGTGCCTATTTAAATCTTGAGGCACACAAAAGCAAGGAAAGTTGCCTCTTTAAATCTCAAGGCACATGAAACCATGGGGACGTTGGAGGTGGGATGGACATAAAAGGAGGGAAATATAAACAGTCATGCAACGTATTCGAGTGCAAAGAAAGAGCTTTGAAAAAAATATTGATCCGCGTAAAACCTGACGTCCCTATGCGGAAATTTTACTGATGGGCCGGTAAAATTTATACCTATTAAGAGGAATGCCCGACCGATCAACCGATTGACCTACCGACCGACTGGCCAACTACGGCATAATTTTTCGAAATTGTACACCTAATCGAGGAAAAGGGGGATGTTGTGATCTAGTAACCATGCTCACCCGTTCACATGTCGAATCTAAATAGTAGTTTAAGGGTTTCGCTCTAACCAGTAATATTGGAGCAATTCATCATCTCAGATCAAAATACAGTCGAACACGGATATATCGAACACGGGTATATCAAATTATTGTCTATATCGAACTCATAAATTATCCCCTAGAAAATTCTGTTTAAAAGTATAGGAATTCGTACGTTTATATCGAACCGTATTTTTCCCTACATTGGGTATATCGAACGCCGCGCGAGCTGGAAGGGGCTCTTCGGCGGTCGCTGCACCCCCGATTAAGGTTGAGGAGGATGTAAGGAATGCACGGGCATGGCGAAGACTGGCTCGCAGAACTAATCCCCCCTACCGGAACGAATTTGCGCTTGTCCATTCGGGCCCCGCTACCGGCCGCCGTACTGTTAGCGGACGGAGCCCGGTATGCTAAATCTCTCTAGGCACACAAGCCCGAACGCTGGGAAAATGTGTCAGTGCGAGGTAGGGATGCGCCGACTGGGGGCCATACATATGATGACAGGCGCTGGGAACGGCATGAAGGAGACCGTGGCCAACTGCTTCCGGAAAGCACGCTTTGTGACGGCCGAACTTTCCGAAGCTTGCGGAGACGGCGGCGACGACGACGAGTGCATGGGCGACATGTTTCGTCAGTTGTCGTCCCTTTTCCCGGTTGCTGTTCCAGCCAGAGTGTCTGCCGACGACTTCGGGAATGCTGACACCAATGTCCAGGCTGTTGTGAGCCTCGGTGACGAGGATATCGTAGCTGCGGTCGCAGGAGCCCAGTCCGATAGCTCGAGTGGTGAAGATCGTCCGGACGAGGAGGCGGTTACACAATCGTACTCCGCGGGTGAAGTGGCCGCTGCGTTCAGCTTGATTCGCTATTGTTGCGACAACATGGAAAGAACTGGGCTTTCGCACCTGGACAGGCTCGAGAAGATCGGGATCAGCGTCTTTAATTTCATTTATAGGACAAAGAAGCAGGCCAATATCAGCGATTTTTTTTTCACGGAAATAAAGCGTCCTGTTGCGTCGTGAGTGCGGAATTAGTTGTCATTCATGAATGCGCGGATCGGTAAGTGATCGTCCGCCATAGGTGAGTTCTCAGAGCCCATATTTTTTATATCGAATTGTTCATATATCGAACTATTTCGCGATCCCCCTGGAGTTCGATATATCCGTGTTCGACTGTAGGTGTTTTTTTTTTATTTTTTCTGTTTATTCAAGTTACCCTCATGACTCCAGAAGCATTATTGAGCGAAGTGCTGCATTGTAGTACAACGCCAACAAAAAATACAAAAGAACGTAACAGAACATAGAAAAGCATGTACAAGGCAGAATTCTAAAAAAAACAATGTACATCGTGGATTTCAGCGCGCTCATGTGTGTGCAAAACTTTTTCCGCCAAGATTGATGGATTGCAGGGGTTTAACGCACCGACGAAATGCAGTCGATGAGGTGCGCCGTAGTGGAGGATTCCACATTAATTTTGACAACCTGGGTTCTTTAACGTGCACCGAAATCTCGTACACACGGCCGTTTTTGCTTTTCGCCTCCATCGGAAAAGCGGCCGCCGCGGCCGGGAATCGAACGCACGACCTTATAAAGCCAAAACCTACGACATGACAATGCAAGTGGTAATGTGCAGTGACGAGATGGCCTATGAAAAAGATGAAGTTCTGTGGTACATACATAGGTTTTGTACATAATATTTATTGAACCAACGCCTCCTGTGTAAACAGTGCCTAAAACGTTGGTCACTTTCCAAGGGGAACGGTAGGGACGCTTAGTTCATTCACTCATCCGCTATGTGGCGCCCGCCGGCTGGCGTTCCGCCTTACGTTACTGCTCACGAGTCGCGAACGCTGCGCCCACTTTTACGTCGTGTGCCTGTCAGCTTGCTTGTTGGGTTAAAAGAGCGGTTTCGCTCGCATCTTACCCGTGACAGGGCGCTAGTTCTGGGAGGCACTGCGGTTCTCGTTCAACGTGTCACTCGCATCATATCATATCTTCTTCATTTTTCGGAACATGATTGACGGAGGGCGAACTGAAATAGTGTAAGGACATAATAATTGTTGGGTAGACAAATATGAAATAGAAAAACGATATTTTCGGATGGTACAGCAATTGTTTTTTTTTATAATTCTCTCCCTGAAGGATTTACCGAAGCAAAAAATGCCTGCACGTTTTTTGTTCACACGTTCACTTCTACCATTACTTTCCAAAAACTATCGCGTGCTTGTATATTTCAGGAGTTATAGAAAACTAAAGGATAAGCCGTTGAGGGTTTATTCACGCTGTCCGGGCGCTTCTACAGTACAGTTATCAATTTGAAACTGAGTACTGATGCGGAGTGTGAATAGCGTGGACAAACCGACGCCGAAATGCGGAGGGGACAGACGGGGGATGCCCAACACAGAAAATTTCGGGCCCGTTATCCAAGTAGATAAGCGCGCAAAGCCGGCATCAGTCTGCAGCAGCTCAAGGGATTCTGCGTCCACTGTGGCAAAGGCGTTTTTATCACCGACAGACCAAGATAAACAGGCATGGTGATAAACAATACGGCGTTGGAGCGCCGCATGAGTAACGTTAGACAAACTGTCAACTATTTTGCTTAGTTTCCGATTAGCGGCGCTGGCTGGCGGACATGAAAGCACGCAGGAAGGCTACGGAGCGGGAAAGGGTAGGAGAGAGCAGCAGGACAGTGGCTGTTTGGTCATTTTTCGCTCACGCGTTAGGCAATGTTTGTACAGGCGGCGTTGACTGAACATCGCTCAGAATGAAAAACAACGAAAGAAAGGACTCCTTAGCTGGAGTAGAGGTTACTCAAACGGTGTTTAAGTTCTTCAAAGTCGTTTTTAAGTGCCAATAATCCAGGTAGATGATTCTACTCTGACTCTGTGCTGGGAATAAAGGAATTAAAATATGTGGTAGTGCGACAATGCGAAACACAAACCCTCCGCATATGATCATTACGTCATCAAATGCAAGTTGGAGAACTTAGTAGCGTATTGTTTAGGTTTGCGTTTTGGTTCTTGAATATTCTCCGATAAATGTTTTGGTCATTGGTATAACCAATCGGTTGTTTTGCTAACAAATGTGCACAATACAAATGCACAGAAGAAAGTTTTAACAATTTCGCCCTCCGACAAAGCTAAACACTATACCGCTTTTTAAAATTTGTGTCCATGATGAGCCCAAAAGGATTATATTTAGTGTGAACGCCAAGCAAACAGCTTGTTGTAAAAACTTCATATTTGAGAAGCGCATTTCTCTTAAGGTAAGGAGTTTAATGTTATCTTACATATTACACGCCTGAGTATGTGAGCAGATCCAAACCAATTTTCCACAAACGTTTCTTTTATGCAGGCTGGTTGTAATATCGAACCCGTTTTTGAGAGTCAACAAACCAATTGTGCAAAATGTTTTTTTTTTTCAAGATTTTGTTACAACTGCCTTGTAATAGGGAGAATCACGATGTTCGGTAAATTACCTTTTTTACAACAGATTTCTGGATATCTAATCAGGTCCTTAATATATTCAATTTATTTTTGCATATACCTGCTGCCAATACAATTGCTAAAATCGAGCTTGAGGGTTTTGTACCATGAAGTGTATAAGTAGCTGAGTGGTATTGTTAAATTACACTCCTCTCGAAATATAATACCGCTATATTTGAACGCGTAGCATAGCGAACGACAACTGTACAGAGCTTTTGCAACCACACGCCTCCATTAGACTTTCGTGGTGTTCATTTTAATTCTGTAAATGGCGGGTATTCATTACATCTTCCAAAAAATACTTCGCATGGGTAAGCAGTCTTTTAGGACACCATCTCGGCACAATTTCTTTCGGGATAGTTTGAACAAAGCAGAGGTTCCTGCCATTTCCTGCAACCACACGCCTCCGGGAGCAGCCCATGTAATGAAAGAAGCCAGGAGTTACTAATTTTGTACAACTCCATGGGGAGGTACCTATGCAATACAAAAGATACCAATTGTTATGGCCATTTCTGTAATAACTTTAGTGGCCTACCCGGACATCGCTGGGTACTACCGCTTGTTCTAAAACGGCTTAACCCCGGCCAGTTATGTGACCAGTTGTACGTGATACCAGATACTAGCCGCCCTGGCTTTTAATGACAGCGTTCGTGCTGCTAAGAACCAGGACATTGGTATGAATATTTCATATCGTGATAAACAGGATTGCATGTGGTGCAATTAAATTACTCCTGACACCTTAAATATTAGATTAATGTGATGGATGTAGACTCGGCAAGCACAACCAATATTAAACAACTATGCTCAAAGCAAAGCATACCTGGGGTCATCAAGAAAGCCCCGCTTGGCGTAGAAGACGTCGAACCAGTGCTCGGCGAAAGAGCTCTCGTTGGCGGAAAAGTTTCCGTACATGGCCAGCAGCTTGGATTCGTGCAGGAGGTCAGTCGGCGGCCAAAGGAGTTTCCTGAGATTGCTGATCTTAGCCGCGAGCAGCTCCCGCGACGAGTTGTCTGCCCACGTCGGACGACCAGAATCAATTATTGCGAGCGCTTCGTCTTTTACAGATTCCAAATGGAAATCAATCGTCGCTCGAGCCTCAGACAAAAAGCGTAGCTTTGTATAAAGTGCGGTGACCAAAAACCGGTACGTTGCCTCCACTTCAGTGGCACAATAGGCATGTCTTTTGGCGTCAGCCATGGCTTGGCTCCCGTACCTGCTCACCAAGTACTTGCGGTCAGCGATCGGTGCGAAGACCTGGACGAAAAACCAGCCAATATGCTCCAGGATCTGCTCTCTGGTGTACTTGGCGTAAAGACTGTTTATAACGGCCATCACAGCCACGTCACTCACAGTGATGCTATTGGGCAGCTCCTGCAATGTTGACATGCCGTCTGCTGAGACAATGGTACGTTCGATTTCACGATTCCATACAGTCGTCGATATGTTTGGAGTGTAACGTTCAACGTCACGGATCGCAAACCGCGCGGGATGTCTCGTGCTCGACCGTGTAACCTTGAAGAGGGCCATTAGTATATCGGTCTCCCTGGCGGCAAGTTCATCAACTTTGCTGTGCCCGGCACGCGTCGTCGAGGAGCCATCAGCGAAGGCGTCTCGCAGCGAGTTCCAGTAAGTGGTGTAAGCACCCGCGCGAACCACTGTTTGGTGTTGGGGTGCCCGGGCTCCGACAAACCTGCCAGGTTCGATGAGCAGAGACCAAGTGCGTGCGTTCTCCACATTTGTGGCTGTGAGATGCGAAGCCTCGAACCAGAACCCCAGGTGCCAGTTGTAAGCGAGATCTAGGAGGACGCCCAGAGGCTCGACCCCGGCAAGAGGAGGTGCCGGCCAAGGTATCTGTCGCGCACGCATGAAAGTCTGCACCTCCTTAATTGCTTTCATGGCGCTGGCCTCGTCGACGTCGGACATGCATTGCTCGAACATTCGGAGTGGACGAACACCAAATGCAATTAGCTTGGTACCGTTTTCGAGCATCTCCTGCAAAGCAGAGAGGTAGAACAGAAGCAAGCTGAAATAAGCCTCGCTAAGTTGCTCTATTGCTTTGATGTCGTCCCCGATTTTTATTGGAAAGCCAACAAGGTATGCGAAAGAAAGTTTGACATCCACCTCACTGCAGCAGTACAGCTGCATAGGAAAGCTGTACAGCTTTTCTTTACGGCTGTAGGGCTGCATTGATGTGGATGTCAAACTTTCCTTCGCAGAAGCTTACTCCACTTTGGGGATTTCCCAAAAATCTGGTCGACCAACAAGGTACGTTCCTGTGGTGGGGACGCGCGAGTGTTTTATTTAAAACTGTGTGATAAGTATCTCAAGCTGCATGAGAAGGTAAGTCGAATCATTATCTGGAAGAGGTGCAGAAGTAACCAGGTCGGCTTGTGTACGTATCCACGCGTCTAAGCGACGATGATTATACGGGCGCATAAGGCGGGCATCTAGGCCCGCACCTTAAGCAAAGCCTTCACTCTATCAAAAGAGCTGAACGTTGGATCAACTTAGCGAACTCTATACAATTAACACATCTGAATTCCGGGTTGTTATAAGGTCTAGGTTTGTACATACAGCCAATAGACAATAGCTAAACGCCCCAAATTCTGCTACAGCTGTCAAACTGTGTTAAATATACAAATTCATAAAATAGATTTTCGGGCCAAGAATTCAAATACGCCAGAAAATTTGACTACTGAAGGGACAAAGCGGCATCAAAAAATGAACAATTTTTCTCGTGGACACTCTCCACACACAAAATGAAGCGAATACGCTCTTAGTACATGTGGCAACCTACTGAGACTACGCGTGAATCACAGAAAACTAACTGCACATAGAAGAAGTAGATCCCCTTCGGCCTGTAAAAACCTCTATTTCGCCTTCAAGATGCACACCGTTGGCGGCACACCACTGGGGATTTATGCATCTGGTGTGGCATTTACTGCTACTCTCCCCCGGAGTATCAGAGTGATTTTGCTGATCTTTAAACTCAATGGTTGGAGAGCTCTTCAGCTAAATTCTTGCATCATGTTATTGTTATTCAAGCTGGTCAGTTGAACTACGCGACGTAGACAGAACGACTTCATTTTAACAAGCGTTACACTCGACAGGAATATATCCGTTTCCTTTATTTCACTCATCTTCCCAACCTTCTCAGCTTTTGCAAGAACCGACGCATTGTAAAATACGACGTAATTTCAATTTTTGCAAATCACTCAGTTAACGCCTGCTTACGTGTTTCGGGAAAAATCGGGCCTATTAGCTCGTTCGTTGCTTGCTATGGCAGCCGCACTGAGCCAAACTGTAAAACAAAAACGCTTGCAGATGTTGGTATAAGGGAATCTCAGTAAAATGCATACGTGGACCTAAATTACAAGAGACATCAACCGCATGCTTGCTGATTCACATCTAACATCAGAGCTATTTTGAGAGTAGATCAACTTAGTAAAATTGGAGCATCTATGGTGGCAAATTTAAGAGACAGTGCCTGCATTCCAACACCGATTGTTGATATACAAAGAAATTATCCTTTGTTTACGCTGGATGTCAAGATATGTCTAAAGGAGAAAAAGAGAGCGTGGAAGAAGGCTTCGCGAACCAATGCTGTTGCAGACTGGCTGTAGTTCAAAAAGCTTGCTTAGCTTGCAGAGGAGCGATCGTATAAGATTAAAAAAAAACCTATTAAACTACCTTCCCTACTAAAAACGTACCCAATAGACGTTCTGCCGCAAGGCAAACACAAAGCCCACTAACTCCGTTCCTTAATTAAAATGCTGATGGCCGTTTAGTTCCTCTCAGTGAGTGAGCCGAGATTCTGAATAAGCATTTTAGTGCTGTGTTTACTGAAGAACTTCCAAATGGTCATTTATTAAACCTAGCAGAACCCGAGAGTAGACACCTGTTTTATCATCTACGTATCACGACAAATGACAGCCAGCACGAATAACACTCAAACTATTCGAAATCGCAATTGATATATTATGATTTTCTTCTTGCTCAACACTTTTAGAAATCTTATTCAGAATGAATACCAGACGACTAGAGTATAGTAGAATTAACTTCCATATTTACATCCGATAATAGCTCTAATCTTAGTAATCACAGAGCCAATTATATTATGTCACTTTGATGCAATGTACTAGAATACGTTTTGCATTCTCAAATATTCATTCGTATACACCTCAATAATCTTGTTCTCATGACGAAGCACAGCTCCAGACTAAATTAATCCTATCAATCGCAGCTTTTTAACGAGTAACCTATCTTCACCGTTCCTTGCATCCCACTTGCTGCGTCTGTAACATATTCATAGACACGCCAAAGCCTTCAATAACGGTTAAAAAAAGACTGGTGCCTAAACGTAACCATCTTCAGTCGGACTTTATACCAACAGTTGCACCGAGGCATTCCTCAGTGGTCGCACTAAGGTAGTATATCAATATAAAGTTTATTCCAAAAGCGTGGACGTCAACGCTGCGGTACACCCGCCGCGGAGGCTCAGTGGCTAATGCGTTGTGCTACTGACCAGGAGGACGCGGTTCTTTTCCCGGCCGCGGTGGCCGCTTTTCTGATGGAGGCGAACACCGCGCAAGAAATAGGCCGTGGACTCGGTGAGTGGTGGCCTGCTACATTTATTCGAGTTCCTAAAACAGGCCGGAACTTCAGAGCGGCGATGGCATGCTACCTCCGAGGCGGTCGGTCCTGTTCAATCTCCTCTCACGTGGCACTGCTGACCCTCCGGTACCAGGATCGCTGATGGTGATGGTAGGCAACCGTAATGATGAGGATAGTGGCACCGCAAGAAGATGATGATGATGTGCCAACACGAGCGAAAACGTTCGTGGGTTCAAGATTAAGGCGCATATTAAAGGTTCCAGGTTGTCAAAATTAATCCGGAGCCCTGCACTACGGCGCGCCTCATCGCCTGCTTTGGGTCGGCGCGTTGAACCCTACCATCAATGAAATCCGGGCTACCACAACACTCAGTAAAATGCTCCATATTATTCTTTAAATAACAAAAAAATATCATCATCATCACTAGAAGCAGCTTATTTAGCTCTACTGCAGGTGGAAAGCCTTTTAATGAACCTTAACCTGCTTTTGTCCAGGGCTGCCCGAGTCCATCCTTTGCTTCCGAATTTCATTTCTTCCCTCCATCGAGTTAATGACGTTGCCCTTCTTCCAATCCAGTCTCTCATTATCTTTTCTGTTAACCGTCGGTTCGCGTGACTACATGGCCTCCCACAGTCCATTTATTTTTACTTTACTATTTAAGTCTTACTACTACCATTATTCAGTCGATGGCCTGCTGGGCCAACCTAACTTTGCTTTTCAGTTATTTCGTAAGGGGCCAATTTCATTTCCATGCGTCACCACCGGTAGGACGCACTGGTTTCATGCTATTGTTTAGAGCGATAGAAGGAGCTCACTATTCATTATTTGTGAGTGCTCGACGAATTCACACCAGCCCGTTCCAACGGTGCAGTGTATTTCTTTTTGGTGGTTGGGATCATTTTTTACCATCTGACTAAGATAGTGAAAATGTTCTACCTGTTCGAGCGTGTATTTCCCAAAATATTAACTCTTACGTTTGTCTTTTCGTTGGTGACTGTTTTCTGTAGCAATTGTTAATCCGGGTGACGTACTTACCTTACAATACTACCTCAGAAAATTTTCAGTCTGGGATCATACATTGCAAATGGAAAATATGAAATGTGCGAAATTTCCTATGAATAGTGACCAATCTCCTAATGGTTATATAATTATTCTCACGCTATTTGAATTCGTTTTTTTGTTTCAGCATTCAGGAGTTCTTTTGAAGTTGCAAATCTGACTTGAAACCCTCACGTCGCAATTATCACTGCCAAAGCGCTGACAAAACTTTCCCCTTTATTTACTGATAACGGCAGGATAATGACCAACGGTTATCTTGCCTTGGCATTAGATGCCTTGCCCACGCCCATTTCTTCTTCTGAATTTCAACTAATATGTCCTTAACACGTGTTTGTTCCCTGACCCACTCCGGGTCTTCTTGCCCCTACATGTTCCACTTATCATCTTCCGTTTCATTGCTCGTTGAGTTGTCTGCAATTTAGGTGGAACCCTTTTTGTGAGCCTACACTTTTCTACACCGTACATGATTACCAGTGAGATGCAGCTGTCATAAACGTTCTTTAGAGACAATGGTAGGCTGCCATTTATTATCTGAGAATTCCAGCCGAATGCACACCACCCCATTCTTACCCTTCTTTTTTATCTCTACCTCAAGTTTGGGATCGGGAGTCACTAAGTACATATATTGGCTCAGCACTTCCATTGCGTCACCACCTATCTAAAACCGTTGTGCTCTCCCGAGGTTATTAAGCGTTACTTAATTTTTCTGCAAACTAATTTTTGAGGCTCATGATTCTACTCTGGTTGTGCAGTGCGGTAATCATGCTTTGCAATGCGTCCCCCGAGTTACTTAGCAAGGCTAAACCAATCAGCAGGTTTCACTCTTAGGTTTGGCCAATTTACCTTTCATTAGAGTGTGCTTCAATAGGATGACACCTTTACCATTTTTTTAGAATAATAAAGCCGGTTCAAAATAATGCTAAAAGATTCATTTTATCGTAATCGTCTCGGCAGCAAATTATATCTTCACTGCAAAAATCCCTTATTCTCCCGCCCCTTGCAATGCTCCCAAAGTTGTTCAGGCTATCATACTTCCCCTATTTGTATCACAGCCCCCACTGGTTTGCCCGCACTCACATTCGTCGTGACCCTCGTGTTGTATACAGTCTTGATCATACAGATGAACGCAATTTGACATACGCCAGTACTAACGCCTATCAGAATTCATCCCCGGCTGTTCAGCATCAGTGAAAGAACTCAGTGCCATCCAGCGTAACGAACTCACCCAAACGCTGAAGTTTCAATCTGCCCTTCCAGCTTTCCTCGACAAGTATTTGCGGTGCTTCTTGAAGTATACGGTTACTTGTTTGCGCGTTTTGGCTCTTTCCACGGTTTCTGTACCTTATACCATTTTTCTTTTTTCTTTTCAATAATGTAATCATACTGTTCGTGTGGTCCATCTTGCAGAATAGTGTTCTCAAGATGTCCCTTCCGTTGTGTAATCCAGTCCCGCCCCCCTATGTAGTGCGCCGTCTTCCTCAGGGTAAGTATATGAATAAATGAATAATAAATCGGATGGTGATGAAAGCAAACGAGAGTGTTCTCTTGTTCTCAAGGGCCTCACGTTTTCTGTTTACACGACCGAATCTGGGCAGAGCCTTCCATGTTCTTCGCATGTTTGTCCATAACGAGTAAGAAGATTGATCCATAAGGAGTAAGTAGATCGTACTCACTCAAACCATACACAACTCGGGCAGGGTACTAAAAATGTTATCGCCAGACACACACAAAACAGGCACAAGGCTGTTGAGATTTATAAATGAAGCGTCGTACTGGACTTTAACTAACCGCCGTCATCAATCTTACTCATAGCTCATAGGCCATCTTGAAGACATGCTTAACGAACAGTTTTTTTTTTCTTCCAAAAAACGTAGTTTTAGCTTTCGCCCCGATGCCACTGACACAGTATGCCATGCATTGTCACTCTTTGAACCTCAAATGCGTTTGTAAATCACAGCAATGCTCCGTGTCGCGTAAAAGTGTGAAATTTCTGTGGTGTAAGCATTGCAAATCAGACACAAATGGGTGAACAATAGGCGGACAGTAAAGCACCTCTTCTCTGCATCAGAAATGTTTTGCTTCCGACCAAGCTATCACAGTAGCCATGACGGGTACCGTTCTTATATGCAAAGCTTTATTTTCCTCACCGATACCGTTGTACGCGAATATGCTCTACAGGAAAGCCACCTTTCACCTGCGATAATGATAAATGGTAGCGGGTGAAGGGTTTGAAAAAAATCAACTACCTCTCTGTCCAACGACAACAATGGGAAAATTCGAAGATTTAGTCGTTCAGTTTGTCGTTTGATCGTTCTTTTTAATCAGCTCCGTTTAACGACGACGATGGTTGTACGTGAAGCTCTGTCCTGATGGATTCTTTGGTTGGCCAATCCCAACCAAACCGCACCTACCTCCAAAGTAGCACATAGTCCCAGTGTGAGATTGGCTACCGTAATGGGTACACCACCTGTTGTTCGTTCATAGGAGGAGCAGGCTGCATTTAATCAACGTAAACGCGAGCGGAAACGTGAGCGTCCACGAGCTCGTTCGAAGGATCAGCAGCTTCGTCTCGTCGAAAAGACAGGGGCCCAGCGACGTCGAGAAACTCCTTTCGTTCTTTAATGACTCAAATAATGTAATAACTGCCCGACCTAAATAACAAGTACTCATTGTCTCAACTTATTTGAAACAAATTAACTACCTCTCTCTCTAACGACAACGATTGAAAAACGCTAAGCTTTAGTGCGTCTACCGGCGTGGTAACCACCGAACCACAGTTAAACTCGAGCCAAGCAAATCGGTCACACTTCTCGATAAAACCACGAAACTCAACTACAAAAGCTTTGCGTTTTCCTATTGTTGTCCTTACAGAACGGGGTAGTTGGTTTTTTTTCCTTAATGGCGGGTATAGGGCGAGCACGATGTCCGAAATAAAGGATTGATTGGCTGGCTGATCTTGCTTTTGAGCCTACGTGGCCCCGAACGTAGCTGGACGGATGTGCGGCGACAAAGTGGCATTACTTTGCGCTCGGAGAGCGTAAAATTATGTTAAACCGTTTTAGATTAGCGTGAGGTAGAGTTTAGCGGGCGCAAAAGATGTCGGTTGCTTTCTGTAAACTTTTTTGTCCAGCCCCGCTTCTAGTTAGCACCGGGCACGTTCCGCTAATAGCGTGGGGCTGTTCCGAATAGTCGCCAACGCCACCCAGGCCATACCAAGGTAGCCATTATTTACCAAGTTAACCGAACCCCCATACGAACGTGAGTCAAGGAAGGCGGCGGTTGCCGTCACATGGATGGCGTTAGGTACGATTAGGTACAGCAATAGTGTCCAGTACCGTCAAGTATTCGTGCCACCGGAGGTACCTGTAAGACACGATATCGTCGATAAAGGAGAGGCGCCTGCCCTCAGCGCAATTTTATCGGGTCACCAAGTCGGCGGGGTAATCTCGTGCAACCATATCTCAGCACACGAGCGCCAGCCACGTGAGTCCTGGAAACCCCCCAACGAACCGCCAGCAAACTATCAAAAATTGCGTGCGTCCGCAAAATGCAAACTATATCTCACGCTTAACACTAGCGTCCTCTATACCTAAACGCTTTGTTGTTTCTTTAAAACCGCAAGCAGGGATCATTCATAGGCCGCATTGGAGTTCGAAGTTGCTGTGATCGGTTATGGGTAGAAGGAACATAGAAAGAAATTCGAATGGTAAGAGTTATAGTGAAGACGTCTACCTTGAAGTCCTTAAACCAGGCGCTCATGTGGCGGCTCATGAGCGCCGTGCCGTAACCGTTGGGGTCTGCGACGTCCGTCCACCGGGAACAGGCGAAGGCTTTGAAGTCGTGGCACGGATCCACGCTGCGGTTGACGTGTCTGTCTATCAGCTCCGCGTGGTCCAGGCACCCCTGGCTGCTGCAAAGGCCTCGGTCATGCTCACCACCATGGCTCCGCGCAGGGCTGAACAGGTGCAGCAGTAGCACCACAGCCAGGGAGACACCGAATACGCTCGCCAGGACCAGCTGAAGCCACTTGATTGCTGGCTTCTCTGTTGGCTGCTGGCCAGACAGAGTCCCCGCGCCCTGCGCAGCAGAAGCTTCTGGATAGCATTCCCTTGCAGTCCACTACCGTAGATGACAGTTGATGTTCTACAGCGTGAAAATTGTTTTGACTACATCCAAAAGTGTTGCGGTTAAAAGAAATACACTTGCATCAAACTAGTATGTCACAACTTAGGAGCCACCTTTGATAGTTGCTTTACCATACTTTGGATGTCTCGATTCCGAATCTGCTGCCGCTTTACTACATGGTATTTACGACACCAGCAATAACATCAAGAGAAGTAATAGGTGACGTGCTTGGCACACGCAACAAGCTTCATCCACTTCGGTTTCAAAATCAGTTATAAGTTTTTTTCCCGCCGTGACGCCGCATTAGTTCAAATGTTGCACGTGCTGATAAGTTTGTACCGCTTCTCTCGCCAGACAAAGGAACTTTTTGTGTCTGCTTCTTTGCAGTTTTCTTACGGGCGCGTTGACGTCTGTGCATGACTGCGGTTCGATGACAGTTATCCCGGTTAAAAAAGGGAACACAGTCGAAATGGTGCGGTAATTATCACCTTTTGCCAGTTCCCCACTCCCACTCAAATATTGTTTCGTCATCTTCTCATCTTGCCTCTAAGGCTTCTTTCGGAAATTAAAACTACAATTACCCCGAATAAGACCTTACATAATAGTCAATCGTTGACACTAAATTTATCGTTGGAACCAGCAAAACATGGCATACCAATAACGTAAAGTTTAATCTGCCGATAACTCGTAATATCTGTTGCGAACGATTAATCTAAAACTTTGGGGCCAAAATCTGGAACGTGGTACCCCTTGAAATCAACATTGCTAATTATTTATATTCATTTTGCAAAAGGTTGTATTAATAAAACCTAGGGTGAAAAAAAAACATTACAAATAGCGCGAAGGTATCCTTAGCAGGAACCGGGTTGGCGCATAAAAATATATTTTTGAACGGTTTTATGTTAAATAACTTTCAATTCTATGGTTTCTGTCGGTTGCGTGGCCATTCCTGCCGAAATGAATGGAGGTTTGTGTTGCTCTCCGCTTGCCTTGTTGGGCTCTTAGGTGCGTGTAAATGTAGCTTTGTATTAGATGTATACATAAGAGTTGAATTGATTATTTGAGGAATAAAGTGCTATAAAGGAACTTTGGTGCATAAACAATGAATCCCGAGTGTAAGACTGAAATGTGTGAAAGTTTATTTTGTTTTCACTGTTATTAATTTATATTTTATTTTATTTTCTCCATCCGCCACCTATGAGTGCCTTTGCAACATACAGTTAAACATTGTGCGTGTATTAACTACTGTGCTTGTCTTTCTTAAGTTGCCGTTTTTCCCGTTGTATATCTTTTATGTGGGCCTTCAGTATGGGCAATTGGCCCAACACCTGGTTGCGTATTTTTAATGCGAATAATTCTGTAATAAACATGAATATATGAATGTAATTGAATTCGCCAAACCGCCCCTCAATCGTCGGTAGGCTGTCGAATTATTGTCATTCACGTCCCCTCATTGATCCTCACTTATTCGTTAAAAATGTTTACACGGACTTCGCAGACGTGGCGGCATACGCCACCACCGGCGCCCCCCTTCCCTCTTTGTTGAGCGCTCCCGTTGGCAGTGAGCCCTCCCAAAGAAGGACTGCCTCTTTCAAAACACTCGGACCGAATGAAGATGAAAGGGTGCAATCTGCCTGTCCATCTCCTCTACCGAGAGTAGTACTGTAGTGACGAACAGCCAGAAGTCCCGACGGCACTTCCAGACCTGAACGGCTGACGCTGCGGCCCCCGTAAACGTACTGCATCACCCCCTGCCATGCACAACTAGATCTTATGAACACCAGCCCATCTGGGAGTACAAGGTAAGGAGACGGGACGCGACGTCGCGCGAGTAACGACGCGCCGGCAGAAGAGAGAAGAAAATGCGCCCTGGAGAGATTTACTCCATTCCTCATATACACAGATATCACCCGACGTCTACGACTGGCCCGACGCACCCTTGTCTTACCCCATCGATGCCTATATATCGAGCGGGCTTTACTCTACCGTGTCTTGCAAAGGAACACCTTTCCACACCCAAAAAGGGTCCCCCGCTACGCCGCTCCAATCAGCTCCCTTGCCTGCCCCTTCTGTAGAGCGGGATCTTTCACCTGGAATGTGGATGCCTCTTACACACTCTCGCCAGATCACATAATTTCTACTCTCTCCATAGTTGGAGGCGCAGCCAGTCCAGCTCATGCCTGTCCGACCTGCTTCGGCTACTGGCGCGGTTATAACCGCTGGCGAAGCATACAGGGTGAGGATACACCTTCTGACAGACTACAAATTTTCCGAACAAAAAAGATGTTTATCCTCCGCGGAGCTTCCTTAAATTGAAGAATCGCTTATAGGATTCTTTGAGCAACATTGCAGAAGTGACCCCGACAGGACCATCAGCATGATGACGGTAGCTGTATGGCGTGCTATTCCAAAGAGCAAAGTCAATCGCGAGAAATTATGTGTGTTTGTATTGCCTTTCTTTTGCTTTTGTGGTCGCATTTTATTACTGTGTACCTTTGAGTGTGATGGCATTTCTTGTACAAATGGGTGAAAAGGCGGCGTTGTTTGGAGAAAAAAAATTGGCACCGATAAAAAGAATTGATTGATTGATCCATTGATTGATTGATTGATTGATTGATTGATTGATTGATTGATTGATTGATTGATTGATTGATTGATTGATTGATTGATTGATTGATTGATTGATTGATTGATTGATTGATTGATTGTAGGCTTCAACGCTCCGAGGCAACGCAGGTGAGGAGGCGCGCCGTAGTGGAGTTCTCCGGATTATTTTCGCCACCTGGGGATCTTTACCGAAATCTCGTACACACGGGCGTTTTTTGCTTTTCGCCTTCATCAGAAAAGCGGCCGCCGCAGCCTGGAATCAAACCCGTGACCTCGTGGTCAGCAGCGCAACGCCTTAGCCACTGAGCCACCGCGGCGGGTCGCTGAAAAGAATACAAACCACGTAGAAGAGAAATATCGCTAAACATGGGCTCGCTAATCAAGCTAAGTTCTCCGAATGAGAAGGTGCGTGTGTTACACTGCGCCACATAAGCAGGTGGAGTGCTGCGGAGCAATAGTTCGGGAGTGAGGGAGTGCGGGTGTGGCAATTCGGGAATGAAGTTCGTGACGGCATGCCTGAAAATAACTTGGACACAGCAATTCTCTTTCCAGGGAAGTAGCACTCGCAATAAACGGAGCGAAATCTCTCCAATCTTCTCAATGTTATGTCGTTGCTCGTGTGAATGTGTTTACTGGATCCAGAAGCATGTACTGTGGCCGCACCTGCAAAACGTCGCAGCCTACGGAAGGATACACTCGAAGCTTGCTACGAAGATAATGGTGTATTTCCAAGCAGGAGGGCACGAAAGTGAATAATTCCGGAGAAATAGGGCGAAATCTATGCTTTCACGTGGAAATGACCTTAACACACTTTAGTTTACCAGGGACTTTTTTGATCACTTTCATTGAAGTCACTCTGAACGCCTGGGACACGGGAGATAGCACTTTGAGGCAGCCCTACAGGTCACTTAACGGACAGTACCTTATCGGCTGCACATGCACAGGCGCTTTCTACTAGTGTCATCTAAGGTTTCTTCGGCGAAACTTTACATGCGTTTAGAAAATTTGGTAGTTACTGCGAGTGTGTCGTTATATCTTTGCATTCAGTGATGGCATGCGCAATCTCGCCGCACACATTGATCTGCCTCCTTTGCACTAAAATAAAGGTGAAAGCTGGTGTTCCCCACTGAATGGGAGGTTCTTAAAAAAAAAGTGTGTTCCGGGGATTAATGCAGGCACATGCAACCCTGTGCCATTCGATGCGGTGGGCATTTTATTGTACCCGTCACTTTGGGGACTCTTTTAGCCTTTGTGTTTTTAACTTTATTCTGAACAGAAAAAGGTCCCAATAAACTATTTATGATCAAACGCCTTTTCGTTCTCTTCGACGTAACAGTTTTTCGGGACAAATCGGCTTATACTTCCCCCAAAAATATTTCCTCGCACTTCTTGTGTGCGAAGAACCAAAACCGAGTTTCCACTAGTGGGTCGAAATTTTATCACCTCTAAATTTTACTGCCCCAGAATAGGTGTTGCAGCAAAGCGTACACGTAAACGTGTTATGAGCCCATGGATATAATACCCGCAGAAACACTAACTAGCCAGCCCATCACTCAAGGACGCTGATTAGCTATAAAATATAAACGACACCACTCGCTGGGAAGGGATGTTCATGCATTTAAAATCCTAAAATAATGCTTAGGTGTCCCTTGTTGTTTTACGTTTTGCACCTTAAACAGCGACCACACGAGGGGGTTTGTGCGGTTTAACCAGAAAACATAGCAACTGGTGGCGCCGGAGGCCATACAGGGCGCTGGAGGCTTTCTTTTGTTTGGTTTTTAATTCTCGTCGTGCTATAGCGGACACCTTTCGTTCCGGTAATCATTTCGTCTCTCCCCTTTACCTTTTATAAACCACTTTTTGTGCGGCTGTAAGAAAAGTTCAAAACCGCGTGCTAAAACTTAACAATAGCAAAGGACCACCGTCCGTGGCAGTGCACCCTAGCTGATGTTAGGGAGCAGAAGAGCGCCACAAAACGAATGAACGGAAAGGGAGCAACATTTACTTTGACTGGCAATGCTCCATTACACGAGGCAAGCCACAAGCAATGGCGTGACGTGAAGGAGACATGTCGAAATCCTTTGAAAGAGTCGGGGCGGAAGCTGATGGTGAAGCGACGTGTCTCAAGCCGCAAGCACACAAAACCAGTCAAAAACAAAACGCCAAACACAGTATAAAGGGTTCAATTGGTTATCAATAATTTCGCCTTCACGACCCATGACAAGTTCTAAGTTGTCGTCGATGTTTTTTTTTTTTGAAAAACATGCACTAATGTTTAAAAACCTGGAAGAGTGTGGCGGCACTGTACATAAATGATAAAACGATGTTTAAGGCGCAGTTTACAGTTTTCAGTGGAAGGTGGCTAGAATACTGGCGATTTAATTAGGCAGTGTATATTTTGTATACTACTTGGCCTTTTTAAAGTTGTCATACAGCTTGCCTTTTGAAAGTTGTAATCCATTTTTACAATTTATTTTACCAAGATGCTTTGCCACGTGGACCTTGTTAAAATATTGAGGCTCTTTATTTCGTTATCGTGGAATGCTTTGGCTTGATGGAAATTTCTTTCTGCACAGCTTGACCTCTGGCCCAGGCGCTTGGTTCTTGCTTTCTGCGCAGGTTTCAAATTCAGGACGTTCATCTAGCACACTCTCGAGCTATCGACACAACCCCGTCGAAATGCATAACCGTAAGTTGGATAACGTTTTACACAAGGACTCTTGAGATGTCTGCAATGTATTTTACGTTGCTTGTAGCCAAGTCGACTCCTCGCTCTGGGCGAACTATCCCCTTTCTACAATATTTTTACTAAATATCTGTGCTGTCCTAAATTGGAGGGGAAAAGTTGGGGATGTTTAAAACTTACCAGGCTTTGGAGAGCGACAGCGATCTCGCGTGTGGATGTGTCCGTCGAGGTTCTTGCAGAAGAGCGTTTTCTGGCTCCTGCAAGCTGACCCCCTGCGGTCTCCGACTTCGCCGGCGGTCTTCTCTCTTCATGTATTCCGATGACCCTGACCTTCACCGGGGACGTCGTGTTTTGCAGGTCTGTGAGGCCTGCGCCAAACGTTAAAAGAGACGCAGAAAATTTGGACAAAAAATATTTAATTGTGAGTGGAAAATCCAATATGCGACCACTTTTGTTTGCGAAACTATTGTTTTATTTCTTGAGCACAGATTAGGGTTTTTTATATCTGACGCAGGAAAACGCTGTTGGAGCCGTTTGTGCTCATCGGACGTTACTTTGCGATAGGTTTATTAGACGCCAACGCTGCAGTGTCAACAAAAACAGACACAGAAATCATGCCTAAACAACGAGGAAGTGGTACCTTAGGTTGTTACTAGAAACGACATTTCTTGTTCTGGTGCTTATCATTTTTGAACGTAACAAATTGTCGGTTTCGGGCAGCGTTAAGTAGGCAGTTTTCGGGCATAAACCATATATTTTCCAAATTGCTGGCCCAAAGAAGATTCTAAAAGTCGCTGATTTCGCCCATTATCGCGTGTATGCATGCCATACTTTCTTACGTGCCTTCCTATAAGACAATGTATCTGTGAGGTATTGTTTCTCTGTATCAAGCATTTCCTTGGTATGCCTGATTTGGAAGATAAATCGATAGGAGAACATCCACAGTGAAAAACTACCACGCCTGTGTAAAACACCAGAAGCTGCTAGTGAAAGTAAAGGTGCAACGCGAAGTGGTATAAAGGCTACTATGGGATGCTACGAATGCTATAATAGATTTTTCAAATGTTTCCTCTTCAATGGGGATTTTGGACCTTCTTTCTATTCTAAACGGCCATCGTTATTTTTCGGCACGGAAATCATCTTGTAAGAATTGAAGAAAAGCTTGTGATCACTTACAAGGTGGGATGGCGCACGAGCCTATTGATATTAGCCTGGAAAGATCATTTCTAAACAAATGAGGCTCATTTTGAGAATGTTAGGATGGGTAAGTAATTTGTTGGCGTGCTAACAAAAGGCTGGTTCGGGCCGCTGTCCGTCAGACCACGGCCAGGATGTCTTCGGCCCTCTGGACGGTTCACTGCGGGATAACCACCCTGACATAGAAGTTAACCGGATTTGTGTCTGGATAATGTTTGTTACGGTTAATAATACGTGATTCGTGAAACGTTGGGTAAGCGCGACAGAGTCCCAGAAGACAAATTCGCTTGTGCCAGTTAACAAGTGTAAGCTCAACGGCTGTGCAGCTATAACTGCCATGGGCGCGCTGTACACATCGGTGTTTCTTCTTTTACGTGTGCGTTCGTACTTGTATTGAGCCTATTATACAAAGAATAAGCTATACATTTAAGATCAAGTATCCCGTTCTTATGCTTAGAACCGGTTTATTTGCGTCAGATTTTTTGGGCGTAGCCAATCGCACAGCTGCCCGTAATACGTCATGCTTTCTAGTGCAATGATTGAGCTATTGGGTCGTATAGCTATTTGTTTTTCCTAATTATATAGCCTATTTGAGCTAAGTTTGCTCTTAAAATGGGGTTACTGTAATTTTAACGACTAGATCTTTCGAATAATGAAAATCCCATTTGGTGTGTATGGCTTCTGTAACGTTGTTCACGGAGGCCAATATTACCTTTTTTGCCTAACAATATTGACAAATGGCGCGCAATATATCAGGAAACATGAAATTGAACAACATTATGCCTATATGAATGCGTCACACAATTATTCCTTTTGTATTCGGCCGGGCGTCTGAATAGAGGAACAGAGAGACGGGCCAAAATTCTCTAATTTGATTTGCCCAAATAAGACTATCGCTTTAAAAGCTATGCTTAGTGCTTACTGATTACCACCTCGTGTGTACTGACCGGTCCATTATGGCAGTGGGTCGAATAAATCCCCGCATTAAATTGATGGGAACGCTATCAAATCCGCAGTCTTTACCGCAAGTTCAACAATGACATCACCGCAGCCGTAGTTGGTACAAGCGGTCAGCGGCG
Organism: Haemaphysalis longicornis; assembly: GCA_013339765.2. Lineage (NCBI taxonomy): Eukaryota > Metazoa > Arthropoda > Arachnida > Ixodida > Ixodidae > Haemaphysalis > Haemaphysalis longicornis. The sequence goes on along the minus strand of CM023455.1, from coordinate 82,766,951 downwards.
GCTTACCTGAGACCTGGGTCTGATCGGAGGATAGTGGAGTGAAATCTGGATCGTGTGGAGTGGGGCCTTCCGCAGAAACAGTTAATTTGTGGGCCATTCCTTGATGCGCCGTCGGATAGTCCTTCGGTGCTCGTCGGTCTTGAGGCATTGTTAAAGGAGCGGCCACCATCGCAATGGAAGGCACTTTTGGCAAATCTTCCACTGCCCTTTTTCGAGAACGTTTGCCGGGAGTCCTCTTTTCAATAGTTTCCTTCGTGTGAGATATTTTTGGCACCCTTGAAGAGGAACGACGCTGGCGGGGCAGTCTCGAGGCCTTCCCGTGTTCTGGGGCTGTTCCTCCGCTTCTCATCGGCTTCGCTGAGCTCCCTGATGGCTTGTCGGGCGGAGGAGGGTCTTGTGTGAGGGGAATCTTTGAAGGCGTGGGCTGAGCCTCTGGGTTTGCCATAGGCTTTTCTTTGGGCGATCAGACTGGGAGCAGCTTTCGCGGTAAAGCAGGCAGGCGGTTCAATGTGACGGCCGGGCGCTCAGGCGTCGATGAAGCGCGAGGGTGGTCTGAGGCTGACGATGATGATAGTGTGGCGCGGTTCTTGATGTTGTCCTATATGGCTCATAGCTATGATGAAAGCCCTTTAATACATCGTCATCTTTTTTCTCTGTCTCGGGGCGTTCTTGCTCTGAAAAAGGGTATAGGGTGAGCCTACGTGGTATTAATTTTTAATCGCGAAAAAATGTGAAATGCCCGCGGAATGACATCATTTTGTGTCTTGTTGCATGGCTGCCGATTTTTAATTTTAAAGTTAGCCCTCTGGCGTTAAGATAAATGGTTTCACAGGCATGCGAGCAATTTGGATTCGTGTATAACGTTCAGTTTTTCGTATGAAACGGTCCATGCACCTAACGATGTAGGTCTAGAGGCCAGCATAGGGGAACGCTGGTTGCACAAAAACTCTGCATTCAAGAGGCGATGCTGCCCGTTCACGTCTGGTATGGAGGAATAACATAATTTGCAGGTGGACCCGTATGGGGCACAGTATTTGAGTGGCCAGGAGGCAGTCGCAGATGGTGTTTGGGCTACCCGAACACCCAGTGTCCGCAGCACAACCTCCTTCTCTGCAAGTTAAATCACCAGGGAGCTTTTAACCATACCGGGATATGAGATTTCGGGTGGTGCGCCTGGCAATTTGCTTCTGTCGTGCCAGGTGGCCGATAGGACCTTCGGGGGAAGGTCCTATCGGAAGCCTGGCTATGGGCCACTGCTTTACCTTCGGGGGAAAGTCCTATCAGCCGCATTGCAGTAAACGGGTGACTTGCCATGTCGTTCTTCCTACTGCAAGGTACAGCCTAACCGGATACCCGCTTTGTCCGGATAATTATTACAGCCATTCTTGCTATTTTTTTAATGGCGTCGGCAAAAGCTGCGGCAAATGCTACGCAACAGATATCGTGAATGACTTTGGTGGAGACGGTTGGTATGAATAATTGAGACTATGGCACCAACAGAAAAACAGACAGTACTAGGGCCACCTCATCATAATTTGTGGCTAATTCTGGCGTGGTCGTCACCTCTATCCAAAAAGTATGGCACATTATTACACTACAGAGAAAGTCATGCGTCTTGGTAGGTAGGGAACAAACTGCTCCCTCCAGAATTGCACCATAACCGTACCTGCGGCAAGCTAGAACTAGGCCATTTCAATGACTTTAGTGAACGCAAGAGTGCGCGTACTAGCAGCCCGAACTTCATCTTTCTCGCCTAATGCTCAGTTGCGACAGTTTGCATTGCATGCCACAATCAGTATTCCGCCAAAAAATGGGCCGTTTTAACTGCCGGGTACCACCCTTGCATCGCCAACCGAAGGCCTTGGTTCAATTACCCACACAATTTTGTTGTATTGTAAGTTATTTTCCAAACAACTGGTATATTTGTTAACAGAAACCTCACTCCGAAATTTCGCCTGCCTTCACTGACCAATTCCTTTGAGCCAGCGCGAGAACATTATCCGACTGCGTGTTGACGTCGTTGCTAATGGTATTTTTGGTACCACTGTAGTCGCGCCGTCGATGCATATGGTATGTTAAAGAAAAACCACAGAATAAAATAACTCGCTCTAACAACGTAAAATAAGTTGAAGAGCGAGACGAGAAGGAAGATTGGAAAACCTCCGACATCCAAAACCCCACAAGAATGTATCATTTTATTTGGAGCTCCACCCACTTCGCTAAAACACATATCTATCTTCTGCTATTATGGGATGGTTCCACTGACTGATTCGCTTGCGATAACCCGTGTGTGTTCGAAGAGAACATCAATGTCACAAATATTTTATCAGCAACCGCTACGTAGACCGTGTGTTGTTACATTGAAAGTAGAGGAAATTCAAACGTTACCCTTTCAAAGAAATGCTCGGTTGCGGACTTTAAAGGCAACACCCGCCCCCCTCCCCCCCCCCCCCCCCCCCAAAAAAAAGAGTTGGTTGTGAGGTTAAACAAGCCAACCACTCTTTAGTGAGAGCAACTGGGGTGCACAGTATTTCTCCATCGCGGCACCGAACAGAACCAGGCAGAACTTGACCCTGCATTAGTGAGGGTGTGTGGGACTATTATGTATCGAAGAAAAAGTTCGTTTTTAGTAATCTCACGGCAGACTGTCACAAGTGCAGCGGCATGCTTTATTCTGCCGGGTCATTGTAAAACCAGCGAGGACGTGCTGTTGCTACAAACGATGATCGGAGAACAAAGCGCACAGCATCTCCGGAAAAGGACTCAGGGTGCTGCTTGATATGGGGATCGCGTCTGTAAGGCAGATCGATAACGCTAATCGAGGCAGGGCCCCTACGCACGTAGACAAAAATTGGAATGTGAGCACAGGCGGGCTGGTGATGACGACAAAAGAAATGTCCGCAACGCAGCCGAAACACACAAGCTCCAGAATTTAATTAGGGTACTGCGGAAGCAATCACCACATTAAATTCTACATTGTTTACCTGGATTCATTTTTACCCTTTCCACCAACGTTTTCATGTGGCTTCATAACGATGTATCTTCCAAACAACTTTTGTGTAGACAACCTTCGTCATCATGTGGAAAACCATTAGGCAAGTAGTATAACAGAGCTGCACACACCAATAAAGGATGTATCCGTCACTAGGAGGGCCAAAACGACTCTTGCATGATCTCTTAAAGTTGTGTCCCTTAAACTTAGTCTAAACGCTTGTTAACAAAGCGGTGCCCAATGCATCCAGGTGGGTGTATGATGCCCGGTGGCGAATAGTACTGGGGATGTATGCTTCAGATTCTGAATCAGATTCAGATTCAGATTCATAGCTAAACCACCAATTTTTGTAGTCAACCTTCCTAATCCTTCTGCAGTAATTTGTTTGGCAAATACTGAAATGCAGGGTTATTTATTTTTTCTCCAATATTCAAGCATTGAAACTACAGATCGATTGATTGATTGATTGATTGATTGATTGATTGATTGATTGATTGATTGATTGATTGATTGATTGATTGATTTACTGATGTGTTAAACGTTTATTTTGATCCGGTTGATAAAACGACCTCCAATACCCTGTGACGGTATGAGCTACTTGGAGAGTGTGTAACTCTGGTAACAGTTTACATTAACTGCATGAGGTTACCAGCGAACCGATTTCATGAGGTCGTCCCTTCAGGAGCCCGCGCCCTCGCAATTCCCAGAAATCCACAACGGCGTAGCTGGCAACCAAGGCATGCATTCAATACGAAGAACACCAGTTTTAGCATAATCCCTACTTGAAGCTTTGCTTCACAGAATGCACAATTTCAAAAAGGTGTCCTTGTATTGTCCAACCATTTTGTCACAGAGGTACGCCATTCCAATTGTACATGACCAATCTGTGCCTCTTCGCAAGTGCGCCAACCGCAGGAATTGTGTCTGTGCGCCAGTTGTCTCACTGGTAAAAGATTAGAGAATTTGGGAGTAGCTAAACAGAAATATTTCAACCTAAAAGTGAATCAGTCGTTACAATCACTCGTTACACTAATCTGTGAAATAGCTGAGGGCAGAGATTGGAAGGAGACCACCTGTGAAATTTTTAGTAGGCCTGTGATGGTTCAGTTAAGGAAAGGAATAATAGAATTCCCATTGTGCCCGTTCGCCATCTGTCATCTGACTAAGACAGCCGTGAATATCTAATTATTAAGGGTATCTTCTTTGGGCACTGCATTGACAGGGTGTACCCGCCGCCAATTGTCCCTCGCCGATTCCATGATGTGCGCCTGACCCATATACAGCTCGACACTCTGGCAAAAATAGGGTCTTATGCTGGTGATGTATTATACCCTTTTCTTTTTAATAAGCGAGAATCTTGGTGATACTCAGGGGAAACAGCAACCTTTGTAACGCATGGAAGAGCCCACACAAACATAGAATAATAAATGTCGGTGGAGAATTACAGTGAAGCGAGGGAGGGCAGACTAAGGCAGCTACACATAAGGTGCGTGAATGTTCAAGCGAGCACACACTACCGTTCAAGGAAAGAAACCAATAAACGAGACTATCGTTATGACGGGGAAATGAAGTTTCCCGTGCGCCTGGTCGTGGGTATGACCAAGAAAATACGTAGGCACTGACCCCGAAATACACACAAAACTAGTCGGACGCCAGGCCATGCCATTTCCCATCGAGTTCCTTTCGTGCGTACTTCCGGGTCAGGGCTAACGTATTTTGCGTTTCACGATCGGATTTCTGTTTATGCTTTTGCAGACGTTTTTGGGGCCCAGTCTGCTGAACGAAAATACAGCGCTCCTATGTTTAGTGCAATATAAAACAAACACCGAAAACAAGTGCCATTCCGATGGAAACTCATGAGTGAACACTCGTTGCGCAGGCAAGACGAAGTGGATTGTCCTGCAGGTGCACCTTTGTGCGTAGATGTGGTAGGTCATCTTCCACATAGATCTGGGGAACGCAGACCCACAAACAATGTGCTCACCTTAGGCATTTTGTCTTGCTTTAATGCTACAATACACAGACATATCGTCGGAACTGCATGCTTCCAGAATATTCAAGATCGTATAGTCGTAAATCACAGATACTTTGTGGGCCGCACACCCTTTCTCGGTTACCTGTGGTTTTGCTGCAGCCCAGAAAAAGCTCTTCCGCATACTTTATGCCTATTTCCAGGCAAATACAAGTAAATCTGAAACATTTATGATGGCCCTGCTGTTGGCACCACGTTTGGCAAGTCCTTGTTTGCTGAAGACCAATTGAGGACTTCTACCTTCAAGCTTAACCTTGGTCATACTTTGTCATTGTTTTAACAGCGAAACTGTTTACCAAATCACAGTTTGTCTGGTCAGCATGTAAAAATACAAAGAAAATGCCGAGCACACGCATGTCAGCGTGTGTCTAGCGGCAACTACCCCTCAGTTAAATATATATATATATATATATATATATATATATATATATATATATATATATGCCAAGCACTCATGCGTGCGTGCCTCCAGGCTCCCGCCCAGCGTCTCTGGCGCACGTTTACTAAGCAAACCTTGCTCAGATTGGCAAAGATTGGCAAAAAATCACCAGCGTTCGCAGTAATCCTGGCAACGCTTGCTGAAAACAACAAAGGCACGTCATAGCGCACGCACCTTCAACGTGGTCTCCAATGATTACAAGTTCTAAAAAATGAAGGAAGCTTACACTTATAGCAACACTGATGAAATGAAGGTCGTTGCGGTAGCGAAGGAGCAGATCGGCTGCAACCATTTAGTTAAACGTCCTTGATGGTCGTGAAGGATGCGTACAGCTTCGCAACCTTCAAGCCTTGCGTGTTAGTGTTACCTCATTCATTTTTCATGCTTCTTTTGTGGAGTGCAGCCCTGGGGATACTCGCGCGCGGTTTCTGAGGTTTCTTTTGTGTTTCGTTAAATTTATCTCTTTCAAGTTCATTAAAAGCGTACATTTGCCGATTTCGCAGTTGCCGGTCATGAGAGAGTAGTGAGTATTGAGTGCTGAGAGAGTATTGAGAAAGTATTGGGAGATTTGTGAGTAAGCGGACACCGGCTGCACCAAACGCCGTGTCTAGACAACGAGTGCGCCAGCAAAAATAAATGTGAGACAGGCACCCGAAGAAAATAAATATGCCCGTAGACCGCATCAATTTAGGTCTGAGTGCTGACACCCATTCGCGTGGACGCCAACCTTCATCTCCAAAAACAATGACACAACCAGTAAATCATTCCGCGAGTTACGGTCGACTCGCCGGGACTCACGAGGGAATCTTTTATGACAGAAGCTGCTGCCCGGAGACAAGGAATGGGAAATCGTTGCAATAACTCGTGCCGATGCAATTGACACACGCCAAGGGTAGCTGCAACCGCTCAGTCGTTGGCGGTAAGCAAATGGAAGTGCTTAGAAAGACCGAAAGAGAAACTGAAATCGTGTGGCCCGATGCGCCATAGGTGACATTGGGCGTAAGCACAGCAAGAGTGGACGAAGCCGACAAGGGATGATGCGTAGGAGTAGGCACAAAAGCGACACATTCCCCTCTGTGAAGAGGGAATGACCAGCAAGGATAACCATCACACATACGTTTGCATAATGTACACGTGTTTATTTTTCTTTGACATTTGCTAATGACACTGACTATTTATTTGAGATGCCCTTAGGAATTTTGGAAGGGATGAAGTTTATTCATAGCCGAGAAACATGAAGCTGTCCGCTTCCCTCTCGCAGCAGCCCATCTAATAACAACCTGGGAAAAATTTTACAGCCTTTTAACTTTAAAGGGAAATAACTATGGGAAGTACAGCAAACTCTGGGTAACACTGAAACTGATTGTGCCAAACTTTTGCAGGGATAGTTCCCAATAAAACAAGGAGACCAGCCTTTTTCTGTACCAATATTTCTTTCATAAATAAGGGAAAAATGGACAGAAAACAGGCATTATATGATATTTGAAGCTTCGCAGATAAATATTCAAGAGATGTAAATAAAACTTGGACTTACCACCCTAGCGGCCAATAATAGTTGTATAGTTCTTTTAAAAAACGTTTTAGTAAAAATGGTATTCTTGTTTTGTAAGGAGGATTTGGGATAATAGAGGTGTTGCCGCAAAGCGTTTGCACACGCACAAACTAAAATGGAAGAAAACGTAGCAAAATAAGCTTCGCTTTAAAAATATGAAAATTCCTGGGATAGTTTCAGAGACGACGTGGATCATTAAGTTACTCAGAAGAACTTGCTATTCGTAATAGTTTGTTGTCTTGACTGTAACCCACCGTTACAGACACGAAAGCAGAGGGAAGACGCACATGTTGGGCTATAAAAGAGCGATGCATAGTGAAATAAGGGGTGTCCAACTTGTCTCCCGCTAACTTCGCAATTTTCAAACTATTGACTGGATATTTTTGAGGATATGAATTAATAGATGTCTACTAGCCGTGTGCAGAATTGAACACACAAGCAAACGACAGTTGTCGAAAAAAGTTGCGTGTTTTAGATTTTTTTCATTGGACTAAGAAAACATTTTTGTTAATATTTTTTATGTGTGTAAATGCCTCAGGCTTTGATCTTGAACCGGAAAAATAATGGTGGCCATAACCGTTGATTTTTTTTCAAGTATATACTTGCACGAACACAAATTTTATTTATTTTTGAGCGATAAAAAGGCGGAATAAAAAAAAACTTTTATGAGAACAATCTTATTCTGGTTCAGATAGTGCCCGCAGCAATTATAAAGAGCTCACACGAGAACGGTTTCGGAAAGTCATATTGTGAAAGAGAAAAATGTTGCTTTTCTCAGCTGAAATAGGTGTTTTGAGAAATCACATTTCAAAGTTTTTGTTTTATTTTTTTTTTTTTCAAATTGTCGCTGCTTGCGCGGATTCTCAGATACGCTAGGCAATGGCTACTGGCACAGTGGACTTAAGGTTTAAAGATTGCTCTGGTATGTCGAAAAAGAAACCAGTTACATGCGTGAAAACTGAGTGATAGGCCATCGACTTGATCCAAACAAACTGTTTCGCAATCCATGCGCAGTGTGGAAATCTAACGCAGCAGCACTGCGACTTACAGTGAATACAGAAAACAGCTCAAATAACCATGCGCTATACTTGTAAGTAATTATAAAAATAAAACTATCACACGTTTTAATGAAAAATAACAATGTAAATATCACTGTGAACTGCAAGAAACATGAATCGTCTAGGCGGGGGCCATTTGGGCGCATGTGGCGCCCTTTTTGAATTATTTCTTGAGCGCATCCTTGTGCCCACTTTTTGGAGACGTTTCCGAAGAGTTTAAGAGTATTTTGGCAATATAATAAAAAAATTTTTTTATCAGCTTTACTTTTTATCCCCAATTATTCTAATATGTAAAGTTTCCTACGCAGAAATAGAATCTATGTTCGTATCAAAGCACCCAAAAGAACAAGGCAATAAAATGCACCGAGCATGCAACAACAAAAATACTTACACACAGCGTAAGAGGAAAAAGTGATCAATACATTAAAAAAATTTCGCCCTGCAAAGGCTATCTTGCTGGGAAAAAGAGACTTCTTATTACGTACCATTCGTGTCCGCAATTTGAAATGATCTCACCAGTTCTCGTGTTATCTACGTTGTTAGATTTTTGCTGTGTTTAATTGCATTGTCAGTTGCAAAATAATTTGGCGCGGTGCCATACTTAAGGCCGTGCCACGAAAGAGGGGACCAAGCGGGGCCTCTTAGGGCGGAGGTTCTCGCTATTCTCGTGAACACACATTAATGCACCTTCAGGTCTCTTTCATGGCGCCTACAAGAGGGCGGAAATGGCGAACGTACAAAGTGGTTTACGTGTGCCAAACCGCTAGCAGAAGAGGACAACGTAAAAAAAAAAGAACCGGATGTTCTCACCAAAACTCAGCGCGACCGTCTCACAGAACTCCTTGCAACTGGTGGCGAGTATTTTCAGCTCAGCTGTGAGCTGAGACACATACACAAATATACAAAATGGCCTAGAAAGCAATTTCCACTCCGCACTTCAAGTCGCCGCGATCGTTTCACGAAGTTCTCATGAGTCGGGGTGGATGTTTTGTTTCACTTTTTAGTGAATCTACTTCACCAAAACGGAGACGGCAGTGCCTCTGATCAGGTGGTGACATCTGCAGCGGGACCGCGCCTAACGTTGTGGTCGTGACACACTTGCATTATTTATAAAGGTACAAGACTCGGGCGCACCTCTGCGGAGCCATAATTTCTAACAACCAGTCTGTTGCGTATTTTTACAATTTAGGACAAAGCTCATTTCGGTTGCAGATATTCATTCGGTTGCATTATGTCTTACAGGTGTAGTACGATCATGTCCATAGGAATACTGAATTGACATGCCAGAGCGCCCCTACAGTGCCAGACAGCATTTGGAAAAAAGGCAAACGCGTCTTTATAACGAGAAAGCCGAGATTTGTCCCCGAATTTGGACACATATATCGTGCTTGTAGGGAAAATAACAAGGAGGTTAAGAAAACGCCCGATTAATCACAGTGCGAAAAAAAAGGGATTGCACAAAATGAATAAATCACAAGACAGAAACACATGCCATAACGATCAGTTTCTTTGTGTTGTGCGATAAAGCAGGCTGAAGATTCTGATATTATAAAAACACAATGGATTTTTGGACGCGTACTCATCCAGTTAACGAAACAACGCAGCCCGTGATTTGCAGTGCGCTAATGGGAGGGCTATGGACCAAGGTGTCCTCTCCGGGTTGTTGATCTGAACCTCAGCACTGTATTTTCTGCACAGGACGGGCCCTGGCCATCCGGTATGCACGACACCCAAACAGAAGGTGTTCTGCGGTTTACGGCGATCCGCAGTTATCCCAGTAACGGTTTGTTGTAGGGCAAAATCGAAGATGACGTCATCAGCTCTGCGTGAGACGTAGCCGGTCTTCTGAAGCCTCTAGGCAGCGCAGACGTAACTCTCGAAGCTTCATCCTCATGGTTTATGTGGTGCAAGAAAGCCGGTGGTGCTCTGAAACGGACAAGAGGAAGTTCTGTACGGCTAAAATAAAGGACTTTGTTAGAGTCGTAGCAAGATGCGTAGGGGAGAAAAGGGTCCATACAATAGGGATTTCATGTCCCTGGGCGCAGATGCACCTGCCTTGTTTTCTAGAACACTATGGGGGGCCAGGAAGTTCATAAAACGTTGTCCTGCGCTTCCGTGCCCTTGCATAGGTGGTGGAGAAGGTAGGTAGTTTCACGAGAGGCTTGTTCGTGATCGATGAAGCCGCCGCAGCGGTGCAGGCTGAGGAGAATTGCCTTCGACGTCATGGAGATGGTTCACTGCCTAGGCAGATTGAAGAGAATTTCGCGAATGGATTACTTGGTATCGTGAAGCTTGGCAGTCATAGATGTTGCTCATATTAGGTTGTAGGTAAAACGGCTGGCCGCGGAGGACATAAAAATGCTGGAGGAGCGGTGGTAAGGCGGACATCAGCTGTGTGTTATATTGTGGTTTGTGCCAGAGTACAGTCTGGTAATGTGGTCGAGTGTTATGTGTAGCTGGTAACTTTAAAAATCATATTCTTCTTGGAGGTAATTCCGGGGTTGTTAGCACCTGATATATTTGTTATGGAACTTTTGGCATTAATATATTTCTCCCGACACAGGGACTGCACTGCAAATAATTTTGCACCGATATAAAACCCCTCTTCTTAGATCCTATACAGCAGGCTGTTAAATGCCAACCTATAAAACGGCCCCCATTAACAAAGCATGTTTCCATAAAATAATAGAACCGCCATCGTTTACGGTACTGCCGGGGTTTCTATGGTTACCTATCTCCGTTTTTTAGAGCTCAGCAAGGTTCTTCCGTGACGCAATTCAAGGCTCAATATTGCTGATACGAAAAAAGCGCAGTCACCGGATCGATAAATGAAAGAAGTGTTTTAGACGTACAAGTGTTGCAGCAAGATCATCTTTAATATATCAAGTTACAATACTTTACTAGTCATCAGGGTTCTTCATATTTTGTTAGATCCGTGCCTGCTCTGCTGCAGGATAGTTTATTTTATGGCCGAAAGATTTGCAGCAAAACATGGCGGTTTTTTTGTTGCTATTGTGGTTTTGGTTTCCTGCGCCATGTTTAACTCGCACACGCACGCTTATCCCATTGCAGAAATGATTTCTCTCTTCAAATAAAAACCAGCGACACCAAGCCTCCATAAGCAGAAGTTATCAAAAGTGATTAATTATAAGGCCTAATACGCAGACGCTACACAGGCGATGAGGTGCACCGTACTGAAGGGCTCCAGGTTTTTGACACCCCGGGAATCTTTACGTACGCCAACATCTCGAACACAGGAGTCGGTTTCACTATTCCCTTCTATCATGAAAGCGGCCGCTGCGTCTGCGAATCAACCCTGCGTACTCTACTCCACGAAAATACTAGCAAGCGTGGGGAAGTCGACAACGATCAACAATATTCAACAAACAAAAACTCGATAACTTTGAGAAAATTATAAATACACTGCCGAGAAAAACAGGAATCGTTATAAAAATATCAGATGCATAGGTCTTTATAAAAACAAACAGAAAAAGTTACAATAAGCCACGTCCAAAGATACGTGATAAAAGCCAAAAAAGGACACTGAAATGAACGATAAATCGGCGCACCCGTTTCGAGTGGAACTAAAAAGTCATTTCAGCTTGCAGTAAACCTCACCGTTCCGAACAACTATACCAGTGTCTGTCCAGTTGGGCGAAAAACTTGTGAGCCATTTCACCATATGCTGGAGGATGAGTGAAGCGTTGTAGCACTCGAGGTAGAGTAGCACAGAATTTAGTCGAAACGTATGATCGAATTATCTACACCAAAGATACAAAGTAGACTTTTTTCACAGCATTCCTACTTTGAAAATCAACATGTCGAACGAGTGAGTGCCTCAACATGGAATCCTTCTTATCAAGGTACCCTTTTGCGCTGGCATGCACATTTTTGTTTGTTCGTTCGCTATAAACACATTGTACCTCGCATCCCTCCTCGTCACCTAACTTCTTCTGTCAACCGCGCCGGTCTTCGTCAACAGCTCTCCGCTCCCCGTAACTAAGCTTTAAAATGAATGCTGAACACCCGAAGACATCGATACGATTTTGACAGGGAAAAAATTGCAGGCCATTGAGGCACTTCGGTAGAATGATTAGACCGCGCGCATTCACTAATAAAAGAAAAAGATTTTCCCATTTGAAAGGTGGTCAACACGTGTGCTTTGCAGAATGTATGCTACGTTCTACTCATAATACTACACGGGCACCATGAGTCTTACTGGTTTTCTCTTTTTCCTCTAAGAGTACAGCATTATTCACTCTCGCGGGTTTTATAACATTCAACTAGGAACGCCCGGTCTCAGCAAATGCCTCAATGATTTTGCTTCTCTAACGGAGCCCTGCAACAAAGACGTGCACTGCCCCGCTGAAAATAATTGTGCTAAGATGGTACAATAGAATTTCAGGAACCTCTGAACACTTCCGTTCGACCAGAACTGCCCCTTTTGCACGGCTCCTGCTGAAGATGCCGACACAGAACATTTGCTGTGGACGTGCCCTTCGTTGCAAGCGGCCAGAACACGACACCTACGAGGCACAGGCCTCCACCCTGGCAAACCACCTGACCTCCATCGGTGAATATGGGGACCCCACCACTGCTCCCTCCTTGCGTTTGTTCGCGAAACGGGAGTTAACCCATACTTGTAGCATAGTATTTATGCCAACAGGCATACTATCGCAATAAAAAAAAGATGATATATACATATTTGCACAATTATAACACTGCCCTTTTCTGCTAAAAAATGGCCTTTCATTATGTGGGGGCATTAGAATCCGGATAAAAACCAAAATCAGCGTCGAATTGGCCAGCAGCGTTGTTCCCAAAATAGTCAATCAGCATCTGGTGAGTACATTTTGGTGTAGCCATTTCTCAATGGGAACACCTTAGCCAGATGCCGCAGATATTTCAGTGGCACAAATTAGCACCTTATTTAACTGAGCAACATCATGTACCCTGAACATACCGGAGACATGATTCCGCCTTCACGTAAATAAACTCAGAGCCATATTTTTATGCAACGCTTCACGCACCTGTAATACCTTTATTTGCGGGAAATTGAAGATGCCCGGGTGAAATTCATCAATAAGGCTCAATTGATTATTGGCTGGCCACATCTAAAATTATGAAGACTAAGACACTTCAAGTCTCAAATATTTGATAGTTTTCTGCTTCAGTTATAATGGGGACAGGAGCTGGCTAAGCAACTTTTCAAACGCAGAATTTTCTAAGCCACAGTATTATGCTTAAAATAAAATGTATTCTGCTACGCAAGTCAAGTCATGTCTTTTAAAACACTTGTAAAAACTGCATCACATGATGTTTTTTTCTACGTAAACATAAGCGCATATTACAATAGGGGGCGCGTATTAATCATGCAAATACGGTAAACGCGAAGGCAATATTGTCAGATGGACAAACATGGCGCCCATTATCATGATCACTATTTCCCAAGTTTGTTTTGCGCTTTTTTCTTCTATTTGTAATGTGATTGGGAAACTGGGAAGATCGCCCCTGTTATCTCTAACTTTAATATATTCATAGAGCGGTAGCACCGAGCCTGAACACATGACAACGGCAGTCACATCTGACGCACTTCAAACTGCAGGTACCGTCTGCCGTTCCCTCCTAAAGAACCGCGTCCTGGCGACAGCAGACTCACGCGCTTGCTGGTGAGGCACCACCATGCAATCGCAGGTTTCAGTGGATCCCCCTTGTTTCCAGCACTAATGTTCCGCCGCCACCTTCCCGGCGTCACGGCGATAGGCATAAACGACTGTTGCAGGGCACGTACTCTCCCGCTGCCATTACTGTTACCTCTGCAAATTGCTCGTACGAATTAGTCATGTCACCCTCACTACATGTCTCCTGCACACGTTACTAAATCGAAGCCCATCACCCCTTCACTGGTCCCCTCATATTCGCCTGAATTCGTTCAGCTAGTTTATCGTAAGAAGATTGAATGCCCCAGGCTACAACATTCGCCGCATGCGAAAAGAAAGTGGAAGCCAGAAAAAACGGTCACTTCTAGCTATGATCTGTGCGGCGTTTTTGTGATCTCGCTTTTTGATCTCCGGTGGGTAGTACAGAGACCAGTCTGTTATCCTATATTCCGTAAATCCGCCCCGCCATCATCTATACAAAATGCAAAACACATAACGATGCAAAGTCGGATGACACACTGACAAAAACGGTACCGCTACAGGCTCTTGTCAGCAGGTCCGTATGTACCAACGTATACGGACAAGCACTGTTGGGTCCTTGAAGCAGCAGATGAAGCTGGTGTCTCACCTTATACATGCTGCGTGAGCTCAAGGTTCCCCTAAGGAAGCTCTTGCGGAAGAACTGATAATTGAAATGGGCCATGCGCTTTTTGAGGGTGGCACGTTGTGACTAGAAATGGAGGAACAGCAGGCGGTGGTAGTGTTGGGGAAAACAGTGCCCGAGACACCACGTATTTGGCATCGACCAGCCAGTACATAGAATGCAACATTGATGTGCACGTTGGGACATAAAAACAAACTAACAATAATTGGGTTGCAAAAAGCGAGGTATAGGAGATCCGCAAAGCAAAGTTTCTCGGCAGGTACTCCTCGGGTCTATCGGCAAAACCCTATCCTGTTTCGACGCCTGGAACGCCGTTTGTCTTTGCTAAAACTTTGATGACGTGTCGGCCGTTTTAATGTTTTCCGGTGTATCCGTACTACTGCTGATTATCATCTTTGCACACAACCGGAGTGAGCAGCATGTTGCTCAAAGTGCTTGTGCTTTGCTACAAATGCACGCGCTCCGTAGAGAAGTACAGACTGCCTAATACACTGCGTGGTATTGGTGTCGAGGTTGCACCTTATGAAGAACGGGATGCCCAAAAGATCCATCACCTACTTGGCTTTACGGTGTTTGGTGCGCGTGATGATTCTTTGTGGGTTGTAGTTGCTCAAGTCTGGCTTGGCGAGAATGACATACACGCATATTTAAGGCAATAAAAATTGTATTTTCCCTAACCTCGGCCAACGACTCTGGGGAGTATTTTATAGATGTGAGGATTGATAGTAGCGGTGTTG
This sequence comes from Haemaphysalis longicornis, assembly GCA_013339765.2. Lineage (NCBI taxonomy): Eukaryota > Metazoa > Arthropoda > Arachnida > Ixodida > Ixodidae > Haemaphysalis > Haemaphysalis longicornis. Next base: position 82,751,817 of record CM023455.1, on the reverse strand, counting down.
TGGCGGAGGTAAACTTTGCTTTCGTACATACATTGACTGCTTCTGGGAGTAAGGGTCTTACTGAAGATACAACATCCTTTTGCGGCCGTTTGGTGTAGGGGGCAGCGTCGGTGTGAAAGGCATAGCTCCTGATTACGTGTATTATTGAAGTCTGGCCCGCATTGTGGATCGCTGCAACCATACATTGTTTCTGCGGAACCGCTTTTTATGCAGTGTGCGTTTTAATCGCATAGCCAGGGAAAGCGATAATGGGGTAGGTTACGTGCGAAATAAAAGTATATTAGGTTATACCTGGTTTCCCCGTAAACAATAGGTACGTGCATTCATTAAATTCCGAAAAGTTGACGGGCTTTGTGTATTCGATAGAGAATTATAACGGCGAATAAAGTTAGTGAAGTTAGTGAAGGCGAATAAAGTTAAAGTTGGTGAAGACCACCAGCTGCGCTTTTTCGTCTGTATTCACATCTGAATTTCGAGGGTCGCCGCATTTTTTGCGAAGGCTCTAGAAGCCAGTCCTGTTAGTTACCGTGACGTTGACCCTTACTACCTGCCGAAAGGCGCAAAGCTGATATACGTAAAGCTGCAATTACCTGGTCATGATGTCACATCTAAAAAATCAAATTACACTAAACGTCCAACTGGTATATACCCAAGTTCTCATCGCTACGCGCACGGAAAACGTTATGCAAAAGGGCTTTGATGTTTGCCTGATTAATGTTTTTGTAATTTGCAAGCTCAAAATACTCGTGTACGCACCATTACTTGTCTTGACACACTCATCTACTCCGAATTCCACCATGCACACCGTGAATGCGCCTTTACAAGTAGCACCATGGTTCCGTGGGTGTTCGTAATCACCTCGCTCTCCGGACGCCCTCGGTTCAATTCCCATTCAGATCCAAAGTTTTATACTCTTGCCTCCTGGGTCATTTCCAATTGTTCTACCTGGAGACAAGCATTTTGTACTCAATCTGTGCGCCAGGGAGTGGTGCCATAGTTTTGACCTACTGAGTCACCTAATACTTCTGCATCGTGATTTTTGAGTCTCGTTCTGCGAAACAAGTGCTGAGACGGTTGGTAAAGCTCGGAAATGGCGCAGTACCTTTGCTATAATTTTCTTTTTCTACTAAACTACGTCACAACTTCATTTAGGCCTAGTTTTCCGTGCTACGGACCCTGTGACAGCTTGTTTTTTTTTTGTTGGTCAGCGGCGTCAAACCGTGCAGGACGGCCTTATTCAGCGCCTAAATGATAGAGTGTTGTTGCTGGCTTATATACACGTCCGTCTCTATGAATACAGAGCAAGCACGGCGCCCGCCACTCACCTCGATTGCTCGTTTCTTTTCGACAGGGTTATTCAGTGCAATTGGATGTTCTAGAAGCAACAGGCCTCCTGAGAAGATTGCAGGGTCATTTGACTCGCCGACTCTCGGTGTTGCTGTATCACGGTTCTATCGACGTCTGTTTTTTTCTTGGCTTCTCTTGCAACACCATTTAGCTCTCATACCCTTTATTTAGGGCAGAAACCCTCCGCAACTTGTCACAGCATGACATCTTGTAGAAGTGCTGGGTACATGAGCTCTCAATCTCCGAATAGTGAAGAAGCGATTCCGAATTGTTCAAGCGCCGAGAGTAAGGCCTGTCATTCCTGTTTTGTAGCCTGCCGGAGAAAGTATGACGGCTTATTTTGCCAGCACAGAGGCAGTAGGAGAGCTCAACACATTACTGAATTGGACGTGTTTCCTGTTTTGTTTTTAACACTTCTATTAATTTCTATGGCCTTTCATACTTTCCTTAATTCGTGTAAATGCTTCAACGTTGTCTTCTATGTTGAAAGGTATAGTGGGTGCCTCCCCAGAAATCACCATAAAGCGGAATACATATAGCGGGAAAAATAACGCTGTGAACAAGGTTATATCGCGTCATCGTCGTGCAGTCTTTGAAACAGTAAACCTACTTGAAGAGCAATTTCGCCATTTGGCTAATGTACGTACATCTTCCGTTGGCTAATGTACGTACATCTTCGGGTATCGGTTGCTCTTAGGGCATGTAAACACTGTGTCATGTTCTGCATCACTCCAAGTGCAAAAATCCGGGGTCTGCTCTGAGCCAATATATATTTCCCAGGTGCGTGCTCTGCTTCCGTAAGTAACATGTTGTGAGTATTGGACTCTCAATAAATAAAAATCCTGGGGTTACGCGTTGGCCAGTACAACTGTGCATGCAAGTTATCGGTGTTGTTCATGGAGGCGGCAAGCAAAAAGGAAAGTACGTCAAGATTTCGGCGCACGCTAAGCATCCCCAGAAAGTCGAAATACATCTGGAACTTTCTCAACGGCGAACCTAATAGCATACGCGCCTCTACGGCGGGTTATTCCACCGAACTGTTTAGTGGAGATATTAGACATACATCACGTAACGCTAACGTTGAGTTTAGGCTGTGCTAACCAACGTCTGTCTCATTATTCGAGCTACGGGTGCCTGTCATCGTGCTTACCACTCAACGTTTGAACGCAACTGAAAGCTGGAGGCTCGATCTTTCAGATCTTGAAGAGCGCGGACACGTTTTGTGGATGCTACGATGAGAAGTCGCGAAATCGTCGTATTTGCGCCACTGCTACGGTGGGTGTCTCGCGCCTCTCGTCATTAGCAGCCCTGTTCGGTGCTCCTCTTCGCATTTTGGATCTGGGACATCAAGGTTTGATCTCGCTTCTGGCATTCGCTCTGCATTGCAGGTGCCATCGTCACCATCACCAGCACTGTATCTTCGAGTCTTCGTTGTTATTGTCGGCGCTCGCTGACTGAGCGTTCTTCTTGGGCGGTCGTAACCCGACACATATCGGTCGAAGCTTGGGCCAACACACCCGTGCGCCTGTGCGTTGAGCTCCTTGATAAAACTTGTGTTAAAATCACACGAGCATTGAAGAATATGAATAAACTTAACAAACGGCAAGTTGCTCATGTAGAGACCCGCCACACCCCGAGAGGATGGTCAGTCTAAGTACCAATGAACTATTCCAGCCAACGTTCCGCTCTGCACCAACGGTTGCTTGTAGGCTAGCTCATGGCCGGGCAGCAACTCCACACATCACGGAAAAGAATAATAACATTTTCGGCCGACTAGCGCCGTCTTGGATACACCAATAAAATGTGGCATGCGAGGCTGTATTAAGGTAGTATTTGCCGTAGGCGTTGTGTTGTTTGGAGTAAAAGCGGTAGAAGGGGCACAATAATTCATATAAAGTGAATTCTGGTTGTTAACCAGATGTCTAGTGGTACATTCGCTCTCGCATTCACTTGGACATCACATAGTATATACCCGCCTGAAGAGACAACAGAAACAAAAGAAATGTTCTGCAAGCTGAATATTCCCTCCTTAAACAGAGTAATGAGTGCAGGTGTTTTTATGCCAACAGAAGCATTCGGAAATCTTTCAGGACGCGGGGAACAACCATAGTCGCAAGATAAAGTCGAGAAAATAAGCATGCCTATTTTAAAAGTGAGAGGGATGACTTTTCATTACAAGGCCCTTTGACTTCTGCGTGCCTTACAGCTCTCATTTCCGGCAGGAGTTAATCACTAACGATGGCTCTGGCCACAAAGCCTCCCAAAGCTTGTAAACATGCAAGTGGTATAGTGCCGAATTGTGCCGGCTCCCAGCCATCACCAATATTAAATGGGCCGCCGAGGCCCTGAAAAAGCCGCCATATCTGAGACTATTGATTAAGAGCAATATATGGCACTTCGGGCGAGAGGGAGTGGCCGTGTCGGACAAACAGGGGGAAGTTCTTCTCTTTTTTTGTATAGGTGTTTCAGTGGCGATGCCTAGGCTATCGTGCTCAGTTGTATTTCTGCGCATACTAAGGCTACGTTCCTCCTCCTTGGTTGCCGGTCCTCCACAGGGTAAATCTCTGTATAATAGTGGGGCGACTCTCTTCGTGGGATGGCAGAACCACCTACTTATGAGGGTTCTGTGTTGCGGGTTCTGGAAATAGTTTTGTTCTCTCCAGGGAAGGTTGACCGCATAAAAACTTGCGGCAAGTTGTCTACGAATAAGTTTGAAAGATTTGGGATAAACTTTTTATGGTGGCAAGGGCGATGGCTGCGGAAAAGTTTTTCGTCTTGTTTTGCTTCCTTTCGTTTTTTTACAACTTACTTTTACCCTAATTGTTATATATACGTGTTTTTCTCAAAATAAAAATTGGTTGCCAGACAAAGTAGTGCATGTCTCTTCTTTTATTATCCTCGTTTTCTAGCGCTGTTTTTTTTTTCGGTTGCAACATGCACCAAACCGGCCCGCATCAGTTCGCGTGTTTAGTTGCGGTTTCTTGCGGATTGAAGTGGTTCTATTTGGGAAACCCTACGCTGATGACAGGCTCACTGTGATGGACGAGTGCCACTTTCGTTGCTTTTATGCCAGAATAGTATGCCGCGTTGGCGTATGCAGTTGTTGTTTACTTCCTGGAGTATTTTAGATGACTTAAGATCTCGCTTTCTTGTATCCCGAGCAATACCCCGGGATCATTTGCTTTCGAGTAGTGTGATTCGTAAAAATCCCCAGATCTTGTGACCGAGCGCCGTGTTTTCTCAAAGCCTGCGCTGTATAGCTTTCGTGAGCCTAATACTAGTCCCACGAATTCTTCCTGCACGCTTGGTTTTAAGCCTTATTCTCCAGCGCAAAAACGGGCTTCCATGATGTCGCCAGTCACTTTCTGGGTGCCGCGATGCAAAAGCGATAATAGTTTGTCGGTGGCCGTGCTGACGGTAAGCCCATGGGCCTTCCTTGTCGAAGCATCAAACTTCTTTTTTCAGTTGGCTAAAGAACAAAACTTACGACGTGTATAACTGTAAAGACTATTACAGCCCGATTACAACAAACCCGGATAGAGCAAACTATGCTATATATCAAACAGAAGAAAATTCGTTACAATAATGCCTGCTAGTCATATTCATTATAACGAAGTTTACATCGAATATATCGAATTCGGCGCGCCCACCATTGCCGCCCCTAATGCACGGTCTCGGAGGGGCGATTGAGATGCTGATTGGCAACGATTCAGATGTTGAGACTCCTATGGAGCGACGTGACACCCCACACCTTCACTAACTGTATTCGATGCACGGGATTCACGACGGAGCCCATCCCGTCAGCAAGTATTGAGCAAGACGGCAGCATCGGCGAACTGCGCAGAGAGCTCGCCAACGTTCCAGATGCTGTACCAAAAGAAGTGTCCTTTGAGAACTTCCTCAGTGTCAACGACGACTTTGCCGTCACTATGAGTTGACCAGGCACAGACAGCGTTGCTGATGTCATGGCAGCTGGTGCTGCTGAAAGCGCCGAAGAGATTGAGGATGCCACAACCTAAAGCCATCCGGTGCTTAATGGAGCGCTTTTGCAAACCGATGTGCCTCCTACAATATTGCTTCAATATTGAAAGGCACCGACTTGAACCGGTGCAAACGATGTCTCGTGTAGAGAATGCGGTGCTAGTTGGTGCCGCCACATTTATAGGGAAAATAAAAATCACCGCTTTTTTTGCAAAGTGGGCAGTTAAGGCGGAAAGTAGCTTTATTGCATGCAACAAATGAATTCGTTTTGTGTAAGGATACTTTATGTGTTAGTTTGTCTATGTGGCAATGGCAGGGGGGGCTGAGGGGGGGGGGGGGGGGGGGGGGCCAGGCGTCCCGCGTATTGCGAAATCGTAACAAAAAAAATTCGTAGATTACAGGTTCGGCTATATCGAACTATTAGATATATCGAACTACGCGGGGCATATTACAGTTCGCTATAACCGGGTTTGACGGTACGACGAAATGTGCGCACGAATTGGTCGCTGATACGTTTGAAATCATTTATGAGGAGGGTGTTTCTATGGCAACCTTGAAAATGTCACTCCTAGGCTACCGACAAGCGCCGTGAACTTCATATGTCGATCTCCATGCGAACGAGCACGGTCGGTGAATGGGGAAGATCTTTGTGTTCTTTTAAACACAAGGACGGAGCTGGCATTTTCTTCAAGCCCTTTCGAAACCGCAGGGCTTGCGCCACAGTTCAAAGTTTCCGCAGCGGTTTACAATAGTTTATTTTCTATTGTAATCCGCTGCTTGACGATGAATTGCAACGTCGTCTGCAAGAAAACCATCCTTGATTTCACAGTGGATGTTTTCATAGAGAGAAAGAGAAAGAGACACACAGAGAGACAAACATACAGAGAGAGACAGCGGAAGAGGGAGAGAGAAGAGCAGCGTAAAGTGCAAAAGTGCGGCCCTTTTGCAGATGCGTCGGTTTCCGGTTTATTGCCGCATTTCAGTGATGTCTCCAAGTTTCTGTAGTGCCCTCTGATTCAACAAAACCAAGCCCCTCAGTACAGGGATTATGTTGTGAAAGATTGACGTTATGTTTTACTCAGTCTAGTTCCCCATTGAAATCCATTGAAAAAGCGCGTGGTTTGCGTGCAGGAGGCAGCGTTACTTGTTATTTGAGTTTGGGCGAAATATAGTTCTTGATAGTCGAGCACGAAATCCGGACGCGTTGCCGGAAAGTGCTTTTAAGAGTCTTTTTCGAATAACATTTGTAGTCTGTTTAAGACGCTAAGTTCCTAAATTTTGCTGCACATGGCGGGAGGAAAAGTACTTGTTGGTTCTCGGTACTGGACTGTTTGCCAGGCTTAGGCATGTGCCTGAGTATCGCTGCTTTTGAATATTCTGGGAGTTATCCCATATGAAAGATTTCATTCTGATGATCAGTCAGCTCCAGTCGGAGCCGCTGTCAAGAATGGCCAGTGCCCCGTAATTTCATTCTTTCCGCCAGCTCGTTGTAGCAGATTTAGCCGGGCGAGCCTTGCTGAATAAGACGGATGCGTTTGATTAGGAGCGGGTTGGGGCTTGTTCAAGAGGGTAGGGGGAGAGGAAGGACCGGATAGGGTGGGTAGAGATCTAGGGGTTCCTGGGAGTGGCAAGAAACTTGGGTGTCTGTCTGTTATTGATGGCTGACCTTGTTATGTAATTGTATTTTATTCATTTGCTTCTAGCCAAGTCGATCAGAAACCGTAGAATCCTCAATGCTTTGGAAGTGCGATTTGAGCTTCGCATCTCTTTATAGAAGGTAGGCCAGTTATTCTAGCGCGATGTTTGGGTATAGCGTGCCTCCTTCTCTGTAAGCCCAGCAATATGCATTTTTAGCTTTTGATATTGGTTATGTTAGCGTCAGAGTTTAATCAGACTGCGGGGACTTTGCAAATGCGGTAGAGTCGGTGTGCACGCGTAGAGCTCTACTAAACGTTTAAGGGGCATGTGTTTGTACATATTGATGAAGGTGGCCTCTTTTTTCTTGGGGATTGGAAGAATGTTCAGTCGTTTTTTCTAATTTCTAGTTCTTCTTGAGACGCGCGTGCTTGCAGATAGACACGCTGACGGCCCTGCCCCAAAGGGTGCTGATAAACTGACATTGTCCAGTCTTTAGCGTAGACAGAAAAGAGAGTAACGTTGTCATGGCAAAAAGCGGGCAATGCTACATGGCTCCATGGGTCACCATTGTCGATGAAGACAAGTGCAACCGCCGCTGGCTCCGGAATGGCCGCCATGCAGATGCTGTAAACATGTCAGTGGTATCTTCTTGAAAATAGATCACTTCACCGTGAACCATGGATCATTCCGTCATAGCCCTCCCGCCACGTAACAATATCATAGTTGGAAATCCAATAGTAATCCGGAGGGAACGATACCGGCCATTCATTGTGGGTAGTGGGCGTTGCAAGAGACCGTCTTTATAAAATGTGTCAAATTAAAAAAAAATTTTATCTTCTGTGCTTAGGCACAAGAAAGGCTCTATGATGACTAGAATGAACGCATAGCCTCGAGAAAATCAGAAAGATTATGCAGCATTACGGATCGCTCGTTAACACAGCACAGTTTTCTATCACTAAGGCCTCAGCCTTCTTTATCATTCTCCACCATCCTAACTTCACAAAACCCGATTTAATGGCTTCTTTTTCTATCCCTATCCACATTACTTGCTGCCTTAAGTTTTGCCCTTCGAAGTTTCGTTGATGCAAATAAAGCTTAGCCGACCCGGGAGAATTTCTAGTACATTGCTAATAATCAGTCCTCCCTCTTATGAATGGCTGCTACGAGATATTGCGGGCAACAATTAGAGTTTTTAAATTTCCTCGCTACGGACATACAACTTCCTTCGAATGCGAACATTGGGAATTTCGTGTCACCACATACACATTAGGTGATCCCGTAATCGAGAAAATAGAAGAGAACAGGCGACGCATAAACGGCACTGTTTCGTCTCGGTCACCCTACGCGCGTGTTAAACACAAAATTACAACAGGAGATTCTCAAAAGTGCTACAAAACTTCGAAGTTGTTCAGTCAGAAGGGGAAACTAGGAGACTAGGAGAAACAGGCGCACTGGTTGGTGTGACCCCGCCATGTCTACTACAAGAATTTGCGAACATCTGCTCTAGTCCCCGGTTGTAGCTTTTGATATCCGGAATGTTTGCCTGGTACAAAACGGCGTCGTGGTCTTTTCTATGTACATATATCCATTAAGATCAATAACGCTGCTCTTACGCCGACACGTGGCTGACGCGGGGTTACTTGTAATGCAAGTAGAAAATTGCATAGGAACATCCGAATGCCGGGTACAAAATGCCAATGCTGACACAGCGTTCCGATAGTGAAAATGGATCCGGAATTTCTGGTAAGCGTTGCAGGACAATTGTCCTTTTTCTCGTCGGCACATTGCTAATATTGCGGTCATGTGGCGTCTTTTTGTCCTTCAAGAAGTCATTCCTCTGCCATGTTCGGTAAACAGAGAACAGGAAGCAATTTAGCAGTCTGGTTATCCATAATCCCTTTTCCCGAAACTCATCATAAAATTTGCCAGCCCGGATCTGAAATAAGGAGAACGCGGTGCGGAAGATGACACGGCAGTATTGTGGGCGGTACAAAGCAATATCAAGCCGTCGGCCACTGGATCAGAGGTCACAGCTTCAACTTGGGTTTTTAAGCTCAATATGTCATTAGTAACACGGGATTAAAAATTACGGAATCCCAGGTTTCTATTCGATGAAAGTGAAAAATCATCTTCGATTATAACGTGGCAACATTTAGAAGTTAGAGAAGGCTTGAGACCTTTGGAGACGACACCACTTATGGAAAGCCGGTGCTCTCGCTGCGGAGGCAACAACAGAAAATAAAGCGACAGAGCACGCCATCGGCGGTTTCCCTTTGGACAGTGCATTATTTTTATTGCCTCAAATTCCAGCATTCATGACAGTCGTGAATCCCAAAGTGTGAGGGCACAAACAACACACAATGTAAAGGCTTGAAAGTACACAGAGGGCTCACTAATTTCTTTGGCGTTGGGGAATTATATATGCGGTTCAAATTTTGATGATCCGCACTTACCCTGTGCTAAAGCGCACGCGTCAAGAATTCATGATTATTCCTCTGTTATAACGGTTTCGATATTTGATATAAACATTCCGTAGCGTGCTAGAATGCTGTATCTTAGTTATCTGGGAGGGAGACAAATTGCGCGAACGTGAAGGGCACACTATCCCTGTGTTTCTCTTATAATGTCACTAAGGGTGCCGGTTTACTATTCCACACCTCTATCCTAAATTACCCTCAGCTAAACGTTTCGGCATACGACAAGTCTAGCTAGTAGTAACGCTTTACCGCTGACTAGTTACATTTGTGAGTAGCGTGTAACTGCAACAATTGACTTTTATGTAAGAGGAACGTGTAACATGTAAATCATATACTTTCACGAAGTAACGGTAGCAGGGAATATCGTTACAGTAACTTCCTTTATTTAAAAAAATTATCTAACAGTAACACTCGTTAAAGGCTGACGTACAGATTGCACTTTCCACGTTTTCAGGCTTTCAGCTTTGCCATATTCGCTCCCTCCTTTCACGGCTCCGCAACACGGCTGCCCTCTCGCTTCGGGGCAGGATGTGGCTGGGAGGATTCCTTCCTGCGCAAGATCCAAGTCCGAGGTCGGTTTTTGAAACTTTTCCTTTATCTTGAGTCGCCATCTCCACTCCACGGGAAACCCGCGGAGGAGCGAAGCATCCAGTGTATAAGTGTGTTATTCGCACCTTGGCGGTTTTTCCAACGGAGATGAAACCGTTTTGGGGCATTGGTATATAGCTTTGCTGTAATCTTGTGTCTTTAGCGCGAGGCATCGGACAAGTGTTTCAGTGTGTTCTTGTAATACGTCTTTTTCGCTCACTGAAATGAAACGTTCTATCGCCAGGCGTTAGAAAAAGAGGATCCCGGTGTATCCTTTTAGTACGCGTTACTGTTCTTGCGCGTGCTGTTGGAAATTGAGTGTCCCGGTATTTTGGTATCGTGACTACATCGTACTACGACGACACGAGACGACGATGAAATGAGACGCCGATAGCCGAGGCCATAAGGGGCTTAGGCCCTAAAAAAAGAAACTGGCAATTATGCCTCTGTCGATGAGGAAGCTGTCCTTCTCGTGCAAAGAAAGGGCATCGCAGAGGGTCCCATTGAGAACGGAGGCTCCCCATATACACACCAACGATGAATCTACAAAACTTCCATGCAGCAAATTGAGGCTAGCAGAAAAAGTAACGACGCTACTTTTTCGCAGTAACTTTAAATGTAACAAGTTAATTTTGGAAACTCTGTAGCTGTAACTGCAACAGATTTTCTTGTTTGGTTGAGATAACTGTCTCTTTAAGACTTACCTCTCACTGGAATGAGCTCATGATTGCTTACATCAAAACTACTGGAAACACTGAGAACGATGTTGATATTGAGCCATCCTCTACCGCTCCACGTCGGCCTTCCTGCCACAGTGGGCAGGAGCTGAACATCACGGAGAGCCACCGGTTCATTTCAAGAACCGCGGGAGACCGGGGAAGGTCCTCCTATGCAGGTTCAAAGGAACTTGCTAGAGTGCTCGAAAACGGGAGATGCAGCCGCTGAAGCAGTAGACGAAGGATTCCACCTACAATTCTGTCTCCCCACCCCGTCGTCTTTACTCAGATATTCGTTAAATGAACTCTGATATTCAATATTTGAATGTATTGTTATTTTCAAAACTTCAGGGCTCTACGAAAGCGAACCAGTGAAGTTTCTTCTGAACATGACGCAAAGCAGTTAACTAAGTACCTCAGTACTATTTCCAGTGGTTTATGAGAATCGCTCCCCTTGCGTTTCGCAGTAATATGCAAGGCGCATATTTTGCACTTCGTAGTATTTTACTATCAAACCGGCGAAACTTTTTTCACGTCCTGAGTATTCATTTTTGTATATGACCACAGAACAAATGCACCAGCTGCTTAAACAAGTAATTTATAAAGACAAATCTCTCATTTTACTCTAATAAATAAGATAACTACCAAATAGGTTTCAGATAGAAGGGCGACCAGCGTAACAAACGCAGCTTGCGTAATCCGCTGAGAGAATGGGTAGAATGTACATCTAGCTGTTTTTTTTTCGTGAAATTATTTCGCGCCCTCCGTACACAACTCTAAGAGCAAATAAGACAAACATTTGCTGCTTCCACATTTCTCGGCCTATACATTTCAACTTTTAATATTTTAACTCCATGCCTGTCATTTTTTTCTCGTTTGGATGCCAGGAAGTGAAATTGCACATATAAACTATAGTACGTTGGAGGGTGTGTTTCCGTATTTCTTCATGGCGATCTGTAAGAATTCATTTCAAATTATTTACCGCTGAATATGAAAAGTTTGTCTTTTACTATTAGAGCAGTGCGTGCAATCAGACGGACGAGCGAACACTCGCAACGTAACCAATATTCTGGTTTGCACTTTCTTTCAAGATTACGTTCCTATTAGGAGTACCCTACCCACTGTGGCTATGTTTTGGTTTCCTTTTGTGAACATCAGGACGTTTAAGGTTGCTAGAGAGGGACATCTAAAGGCTTTGAAGAACTTTTTTCCAGGATTCTATCATAGGGTGAACAGGCTGACAAGAAAAAAAAACGTTAATTCGAAAGCTACCATTATTCTCCTCCAGTGGTGTTGCCCAAGCAGTTGGAAGGTGGGATATCTGGTGTTAGTAACCCAAAATATGTGCGAAAGACGAGGACTAAAGATTAAAAAAAATATCTGACGTATTTGCGTTCGTCCTGTTCATACTTACGTGTCCCTCGTCACCCCCTTGGACCCGTCATCTCTATCTCCTCTTGGGACTTCTGTCTTGTAAACATGCAGAATTAATGAAAAAAGTTTCTCGCCGGAGTTGTATGCTTGCGCTCCTCTTGCGGTTAATTAAGATGTACTCTGCATACCCAGCGCATTCTTATCTCGTGGAAGCGGCATGTGCAATCAGTGAAGGAGGCTCTGATCCAGGGTGTCACTCCGGGCCCGGAACCGTTTTAATAATTCAGCATCAAATGCTGGCAAAGAAGATCCACCCATAGTCAGGACTTTCAGGAAGGGGAAAGTAATTAAAGGGAGCGATGAAGCAATTGTGTGCCCTTGGAAGAGATCAAAACAGCGTCGAATAAGACGAAGGCAAGCAAGGTTTTGAACGCAGTGGATCTGCACAAAACATCTCAAACAATACTGTGCTTTGGGTTTTTATATTTACAAAGCGAGGTCAATTGCATTTCCTGGTGTGAATGTGGTGAGGAACCAGGAGCTCTCAACTTTTTAGACTGCTTTTGTGTTAGCGTAGACAGGTATTTTTGTTTACACATCGCCCTATTTGCAGGACATCGCCCTTTGGAGATGTTTGCAGGGTCATTCTTTTTGGAGCAAGTCCTCCGAAACATCTTCCCTTCTCCAAAGAAACATTCTTCGCTATTTCCCTTCAAAGATACGAGTCATTTGTTCCGCAGCAACAAAATACTTTAGATGCACATACCTCCGGCATACCTCGGAAATCTTCAAGGCATGCTGGTTGTAGCTGGATCTTCTCGACGATGTTGTAACCGCTCAAAAAAATCTGCACTTATGCGGCTTTATAAATAAGAAATCGTATTCGAGTCCTTAAGATTTGTGCAACAGCAGAAATGAGATAAAATTCTCTATAAACGCTCTTGAAGCTCAAAATGTTGGAAAATAAAAGTGGAGAAACAATCATAGAACGAATGGCCGTCATGGAACGTACGTACAGGTGAACGAGCTCTTCCTTCTTTCTTGGTGTACATGGACGGGTGTCTAGATCAAAGATACTGGAAAGGACCGTTGCGACACATTTCCTCATTGGTTCGACTTTTGCGGTCTCGCTTGGCGGCGTTCTTAGTGAGGGGGATTCAATACGGCTAAGCTTCTCGAAGTTGCTAGGTGGGACGTGTCTTGCAGAGCGCGGCTTCAATGTGTAGCGTTCAAAGCTACCAGTGTCGACAAGCAGATCTTCTAGTTCCTAGTGAGAATCTTTTGGATCTCTCTGATTTGGTTTTTTTTTATGTCATAACTGTTTTCCAGAAAGTGCTGCAATAAAAAAACTGAAGAAAGCAAAACAAAAAACATTTTAGCGGCAAGAAACCGCAATGAAGACCTATGTCCCTTCGCTACTACCCCCGCCAGGTATCCCAGCGCTCTGCAGAAAAATACAAGGGTAATTTTTTCGCGTGCATTTTGAGTGAATATTATTATGGTATATATTAAGCGCATACTTGAATGTGCGAACATCGTTCTTTCTTTAATCAAGAACGTGAAATCACATACCTGACTTCGACTTCACTTTCAGAACAAGAATATGTGGTTGGTCTACTCGGACGGCTAGCTGACCGATAACGTTGTTCCCTGAGGAAAAAAACGTTCGTAATTTTAGACATCGTCGCGTGCCTCTATTGAAGTGTTTCCTCAATTCCTCTCACACGACAACAGCGGTCTTGTCTGTACGCTTCTCATTTTTATCATAACACATTGCTTTCTTCACTGTTTTCTTGAAAATGCCCTACCCCCTTGTTCTTCTCTCAAGAAACCGAGTAAGCCTCTGCATCGTGTCCCGACATCGGAAGTAAGAAGTGCATTCACGGGAAACAAAAATGGAGGCGGAAAATTTGTGAATTTTTAAATGGAGCAATTTCATCCTGATCACGATTGTCATCAACACTACACACCTGGTCCCACCTCATCGAAATTCGGGATATCCCATTGAGTGAGCTCCATTTTTAGGCCTTTAAACAGGCAGCCCAATGTAGTTTATGTGTTTATTGCTTATGTAGAACCAGCGAACACATTACATTTCCCCATATTCATTCTATCTGACTTCAAATAATAACTGAAATAGACCAGAAATATTTCCAGCAATTGTAATGGTTCCAGCCGCGCTTCACCTAAGTGCGCTTGCGTAAACACAAATATTCAAATTTATAAAGTGGATTCCACTTTAGAAAGTTATATTACAGCGTATATTCTCTGCCGAGTACAGTCAAATCTCGATACAACGAATTTCAAGGGACCGCTAAAAATAGTTCGTTATTTTGAATAATCGTATAGTAAAAAAATAAAAAAATGCACGGTGAAAATTGTGAACGTAACGAAAGCATCCACCTATCCTTACTGGGAACACGTGCACAATCGCGTCAGCCTCTAACGCGGGTCTAGATGCACGTTTATTTGAAGAAATCGGTGCCTGACGTGTGCCACTCAACTGCTGCAAGACAAACGATTAAAAAGTTGTCCACGTTCTTGTGCACCGCGTCGATGGCATTGGTTCACCTGCTAAGAAAAGTGCGCATTTTTGCTACGCACTGCAAAACGTCCTGCAAAAAAAACTGCCTTCATTTCTTTTTCGTGCTGCTTCCGGAGCTCATCGCGCTCGTAGAAACAAAAATAGCCGTATGATTAGCGTGCCGACATAGCCGCATAGCTAGACGACGGAACAAAGGCGGCGACAGAGGCTAGCATGGCTGCGAGACCCCCCAAGTGCAGGCGATGGCGAAAGAGCTAACGCGCATTAGCATGCTGGATGATGATTGTTGTACATGCCCACCATTAGTCGTCGTTAACACCAACACGAGTAATTTTGTACACTCGGAATTCATTATTTTGAAGTGTTGTTTTATATGAGGACGATAAAATTCGTTACGTTATTCTGAAATAATCGTTGTTCTGAAATTCGTAGTAGCGAAATATTTTTACATAGAGATGAATGAGAATTTGGTAGGGGTTTTTGAAAATGTTCGTTAATCGCAAAAAAAAATTGTTATTCTGAGGTTCGCAATAACGGGATTTGAATTTAGCCCCCTAACACGGACCGTGCAACTGCCGGCATTTACTGAACAATGCATAACGGGCAGAAGTAACACATTAACGTTGTGACAGCGTAAATATATCGGCACAGAATTAAGAAAACGAATAAATCTGAACAATTTAAAAACAATTTCCCAAAAACAATCCGATTAAATCCAAAATACATGCGTCTTATACATCTTCTCCACAAAACAAACACTGAATTAAAAAAGCCCAGTGAGGGGCGTTTGAAATTTCAAAAAAATAGAGAGAATGAGCAAACCGGGTACTACCCTGCATTTCAACCAATATTGATCACTGCCGGAAGTATCCCATTTATTGTTTTACAGCGCAATGGAAATAATTGGTCGTACAGAATTTGGAAAACCAAAAAATTCAATATAGAAACTGACATTTTCACAGACCTGCTCTGACGAAGTCAAAGTATGCACCTTATATACCTACATAAATGGACGCTAAATGAAGAAATCTGTTAAAGAACATTCTAAATACGATTAAAAAATAGCAATAACGCACCAACGCTACCCAACCCTGCGTCTCCGAAAAATTGCACATTTGGCGAAATAACCTTATTGCTATAAACGTATTGCTGCATCATTGGCGAAAGAAAAGAAAAGTAACCATAAATACAATAGAATACCATTTGTAAATGGAATCTGATAGCCAAATCTGCCTGCAAGAAAACGAAAACTCTACACGATTGGGTAAAAATGCTATCCATTATTCATCTGAGTTTCTGCAGATTTTTTGCGTTTACTTGAAATTAACGTAAGACAATGTGAACGTTCTGCAAACTGCTTCTGGCAAATGACGTGAACAGTATGTATTTCTGTTGCTTAAGTAAGAGCTTGTGTTTATAGAACTAATGGTTAGTGTTTAAATTTCGTTTGTTTTCTATTCGTTTTATATCTCTTCTTATGGGGGAACGACAGTGCGCCCACACAATGTTCCTAAATCACGGGGCAGCGTTCAAATTGCTACTGTTTTGGCCGTGCCCTGTTCTTCGAGACTTGTACATTGTTCATTATTCATGAGCTCACTCAACACAACGGTATTATAAGCACTTATCTGGGGATGTAGCGTGCAGCTTAAATTGCCCAAGGTCATGTTTATTCGGTAAACAACAGCCTATCCGCTGCACACCAATCAAGCGAAAGCACCACATTATTTGCCAATATTTTCTGCTCTTTGCATAAAGCAGGACCTTAGTCAGCTGTAAGTCTTCCGTACAGAACCTGAATGTCAGGAGCTAAGGAGACATGCTCCATCTACCAATCCCTGAAAAAAAAACGAAGTAAAGCCCAACTTTATGTATCCGCGCGGACGTCGGCGTGGCAAGCAAGAAAGCAAGCTGTCGCAAATACCAGGCAAACCCAGAAATATAATTTTACGTATATTTCTAGCTTCGCGAATATCGAAACTCGGCCTTCTCCTGGTAAGAATGTGGTGTTTCATTCGCATACTCTTACCAGTTTGACGTCACTGCTGTCTTAGTGATTAAAATGAGGCTTTACATTGAGCAAAAACTAAATAGGTGTAAAGTGAGTCCGGTGGTGGAAGGTTTCGTGGGTTCCTTACAAGAATCCGAACATAGCGTAACGAGTATAGAACTTGCAGTCTTACAAGTTTGGAGGGGCGTTTTGCGTCCTTAATACTACTAGTCGGTGTGGCTCCATACACTTCATGCGTCATTGGGAAAGCACCTCCAGTTCTACCTGCAATTAAACGTCACCTCACTTAAAATAATTCCGAACTACCCCAACACATCATTGATTAACTGGACGAAATCACCGCCTTAGGTTATCTGGCTCATGCGCATATGTTAAAGAAACGTCCTGCTACCCTTGTAACGAGCTGATGTTTTACGTCGCAGGCATAAGGCTTGTTCCTAATTATTATTTACTGAAAACGAATTTCATATACGCCTTAACCTTGCTTCGAAAAATTGACAGATCATATACCTATTTCTCGAGGCCACTTTAGTGTAAGAAACCCACACGCGCTGAGGTGTAGGAAAAAAAATAAAGCTGAACAAAACTTTTATCTCAAAACGGCAACATATCAGATAATGACCGGGATATGAATTGACGCTTTCCTCCATCATCTTTTTTGAAAACGTGAGACTGCCAGGAAAGGAGTTGCATTTTCAGATGAAATGTACCCTCAAACTATTCTACTGTTTTCTCTGAAGAGTCCGAAGACCACTTTGACTGAGACGTTTGCTGATATTGTGAAGGTACTACTGCGAGAGCGTCGCTGACTGGAAACCGCATTTAACCAACTGCACATAGGGAAATACAATTCTGTCTGAAAAACCAACACATTACTGGTATAGGGCTAAGCAACTTGACTTTGCACGGAAGAAAAGCTGCGACGTTATTTTACCAGTCCCGAAGCGAGAAGGGAAGTTGTTTCCCGGATTCAGAATTTTAATTACCGCACAAGTTTTTAGTACTGCTTTTACAATAAAGTTTCGGAGCTGATGATTGTACCCAGAGTACAGACAGACTTATTTGAAAAAAACTTTAAACGCGCTGCACTCATAGCACTAATCCTTGGAGTACTAGACAAGGTGCATGCGCATGCGCGTAAATTCAGACGGAGAAGACTTTAAAGTTTTTTGGAGATTACACAAAGAAGGCCTGAAGTTTACCACAATTCTTGCCACAACGCTATCCCGGTAAGGAAACATACGTTCCTTCTATATATCAGTCCTTCCGACATGCCGTATAGGACAACTCATATATTATACTTCATCGGTGTTCCACCCTGGGTTGACATCTCCAGAAGCTTCCCGATGAGTGTAGCACGCCTCCACACGTCGCATTTCCCCGGTCACAGTTATATCACACAGCGTCCCCCTTGTCTCGAACTCTGACTTTGATTGATTGATTGTAGGGTCTAACGCGCCGACGCAACGCAGGCGATGAGGCGCGCGCAGTATGAATGGCGCCTGCAAGGCATCCTACGCGCTTAAACCTAGATAAGAAAGTCTAGCCTTAAAAAACAAAGTCAAATAAGCCTGCTCTGAAATATGGCGTGGGTAAATAATGTCCTCAGAAATAGTAGGGCTCCCTGAAATGCCACGGTAGTTTAAAATATGCACGCCAACTCTTCTGCGTTTTTCTCGCTAAGCAGTCAGAACTAGGCATTCAGTCAAACGCTAGTTCGTATTGTGAAATTCCTTTCTGAGCCCCGCGAACTTCAAGCCTCTTTAAATAAAGCGCTCAACTTGAAAAGTACTACTAACTAGTGCCCTCCAATGTACTGGTGTGGGTAGGGTTAGAGTAGGTCTTTTTCTGGAATGCAATGGTAGCTGGTATAGGTTCACGGCGACGGCGACTTCAGAATGATATATGG
Source organism: Haemaphysalis longicornis (assembly GCA_013339765.2). NCBI lineage: Eukaryota > Metazoa > Arthropoda > Arachnida > Ixodida > Ixodidae > Haemaphysalis > Haemaphysalis longicornis. Next base: position 82,733,231 of record CM023455.1, on the reverse strand, counting down.
GTTCTGGAAACTATGCAAATTTTTAGTGCTTAAGTCATCTGGGAGTTTTTGAAGAGAGTAGTTTCTCAGCAGGGACAAGGCTTACAAAGACTTTGGATGTTCGAATATTTATAATCCTAACCCTTCAGTTCCGTTCAAATTTTTTAATGGACGTGCGACCGCAACGGCGACCGAAAAAATATATTTTTTGTAGATAATAATGGGAGGTAGGCATGAAGTTTATGGTCGGATTATTCTGCGCTGTCACAAAGATGAGGACGAACTCAGGAGCAAAAGTGCACTTTTTCTTGCGATACCTTGAACTATTGTACATGCAGAACTTCTTGAACTAAGCTAATGAGATCAAGCAATGGTTGGTGATGACGTTCCATTAGTACGCTTTCACGATAATGCCCTATTCTTTTAAGGAGAACCAATTATGATGAAAAGGCTGCTAAATGTGCTGCGAGATATGTTTATTACAAGTTTTTCAGATATGCGGCTTGACGGCATCGACTTTGATGCCGACTTACAGCAAAAGTGGATGGAGCCACTTTTGATGGGGCTGTTACAAAAAATGAGTGATATTAGAGCACGGCCGTTCATCATGAAGTAAGTAGCAGTAAAGAGCAGAAAGAAGGATACCAAAGCTACATTGTATACTCCCCATTGACCTCCTTCGCAAATTCAGTGCTGTGTTTTCTCCAACACTGCTTTCCTCGTCTGCTTCTCTCTCTCCGACGTTTTGTTGTACCTTTCATTAGCTTTTTCCATCAGCGCTATGTTTGCCTACCTTTCAGTCACTCTTCACTGCACTTCGCGTTATCCCTTTTAGCATCCTTAGTGCCAGTAGATCTTGAATGCCTTTCTGAGTGCACTTACATCCTGAATGGGAATACATTCTGAGTGCACTCACATTACGCCCATGGCTCCAGAAAACACGCGCAGAGCGTTAAAGTGCTGCGCTATGGAGAAACGCGAGTTCGAAACTGCATTTCAGAGTCCTTGCGTTTTGATTGGAAAGGCCTAACAGAGAACAAAACAATCTATGTAACACACACATACCCCAAAAAAGCAAGTTTTCGGTCTCGGTATGTCTACAACAACTTCATTGGAAATCTAATGAAAGACAGGCAGCAACCTACCCTTAAAATAATTACAATAAGTCATTTTTCTGGCGCCATTCACGCATTCGCCCTTTACTTCTCGGCTGGGGCAGGCTATTTCTGCCCAGCCCTTCTTCCATAAGTACTTAGACTGGCCGGTACGTTACAAAAAAAGCCAGTAAAGCTACCATGTTGACAACATGAAGTTTCGCAACGCTTTTATCTTACCGTTCTCGTATGGTACTTGTATAGATAATCCTTCTTCATACGACTTCAGACGTTGTTCCTCACTTGCAGAAACTCAAAGAACTGCTCAATCGTCAACGTCTTCCCTGGTGATGGCCGCCTTTCTCCGTATGCGTTAGACGCACCTTTGTTATTTGTAAAGGTGGCCAAAGCAGGTGAACTGCCACACCAATTTGTTTCTAGGTGTATTTATTTATTTATTTATTTATTTATTTATTTATTTATATTTATTTATTTATTTATTTTTATTTATTTATTTATTTATTTATTTATTTATTTATTTATTTATTTATTTATTTATTTATTTATTTATTGTAGTGTTTAACGCTCCGACGCAGCGAAGGCGATGAGGTGCGCCGTAGTGGAGGGCTCCGGAATATTTCTGACCACCTGGGGATCCTAACGTGCGCCATAATCTCATACACACAGGCGTTTTTGCTTTTCGCGTTTATCAGAAAAGCGGCCGCCGCGATTGAGAATCGAACCCGCGACCTCGCGCTCAACAGCGCAACGCCTTAGCCACTGAAACACCGCGGCGGGTGTTTCTATGCACGCGTAGCCTGCTATTTGTTGTTCTTGCTCCTAGATGAACGTCGACGAGTTCTTTACGTGTATCTAATGTCTCTCTCTTTCTCTCTCTCTCTCTCTCTCTCTCTGTTTGTATGTGCTTGTGCATGAGTGTGGGTGTGTCTCTGTGTGCGTGTCTTCGAGCGTGTAGCGCGCGTTTCTGAGTCAACAACATTGTCACAGAGAAATCTGTGGAGGATAGAAATCTTGTTATACAGCAATTATTGTTTCTGAAAAAGCATTTTTTTTAGTATTCACGGCAGCAGTGATAAAAGCTGTGAGGGAAAAGGACGTGCGAAAAACTTTCTTAGGGCTTCTGAATGATATGCACGAGGAATATATAGTATTTCTTAATGAGAGATTGAACGCGTCGACGCTACACAGGCTATAAGGCACGCCTTAGTGGAGGGCTCCGCATCAATTTTGACCACCTGGCGATATTTAACGTGCGCTAAAATGTCGAACACACCAGCGTTTGAGCTTTTCGCCTCCATCAAAAAAGTGGCCGCAGCGGCCAGGGATTCAATGCGCAAGCTTGGGCTCAGCTGCGTTATCTTTCATGAGCACATCGTGCGATAAGTTTTTACGCTTCTCCCGCTGGCGTTTCGATAGATTAAGCATATACTTTTGATATATTTTGCGCTATTCTAATGTTTTGATTTTTATTGCAACTACAAACGAGGGCCTGAGAAGTACATTTGCAGCAAAAAACGATAACACATGCTCACACTACTTCACAGATATTTTCGGTTTCATCAAGCTGCAACTACCATCAGTGCAGATTTTTATGCGTGGAAAAAAACGCGTCTAAGAGTAATATTTCAAGTAGTGAGTCCTGTTACCAAATGTGTTAGAATATCGCAAAACATCAGTGATGTTTTAAGACAGTTCCCGCAGAGTAAACCTGGGTATTCAATGGTGCTGTATGAATTCTTCGCACTCCTATTTCTTAAGCACAAACCTCATAAGGGGTAATTGAGTGCCTATTGCCACACTTTACCCGTATTCTAAAACACTGAAGAGAGACAATCTTGCTCCACAATTTACGAACTATTTTATGACTACTTCGGAAGTGTTGGAAAGGACGGTTTTGTTATTGTAACTGCTTCTGGAACTTCCGAAGCCAGTCTCGCCTTGTCCGACCAAGCGCACCGAATGTGACTTCCAAAGCTCTATATGCGCCCCGAATAGCCTTTATTGGCACGAGCTCGTTCCAACGTACGTCTGCAAATTAAGCTGGACAAATATTGACATACGACGTCGTTAGCACTTTCGCCGAGGGGAGCTAGCATTAGCCTTCGACAACACAGTAACCAACAAGCAAAAATATAGTTAATGCGTGACACAGTTAAAGCTGTCCGCATTTTAATGTGGATCTTACTGACAGCGAGGTCTAGTTCTGAAAACGTGTACGGCTCCGGCTAAACAGGCTGTAGGACAAATAAAATGTAAAAAAAAGGTATGTCGTCTTATTAGGCTGGTTAAAGCTGTCATAACTTCGCTGGCGTGCCTAACTGGTATTTCGCCGCCAAGAACGCATTCTCGGTAGTTACGTTTCCCAAAACAGAAGTATTACTTCTCGCTCTTCTAGATTTGCTTAGCTGATTGGTAATTACAGCAAAATAGCGGGACTGCCATTTTCCGAATAAATTAGTATTCAGAAAACGGCGCTTAGCTGTAGCTATTTATCGCCCCCTTTACCTAACCTAATGGGATAAAAGAAATACAACTAATTTGAAAACTCATTACCGTATTGCGACATGACGTGTGGAACTTCATCTAGTCAATCGTTTCCCTCTAGAGACGTCCCGGCTTCCACGGGAAATCGCCCTATGAAAAGGGGGGGGCTGCAAAAACGCAGGAACTTTTTTTCTGAAAGAAAAAAAATTACAGACGAAATAGCAAAATTGTGTCTATTTGTGATTGTGCACATGCATGAATGCGCTAAACTCTGTTGGTAATCATTACTTCATTTGAATTATCTCCTTTATCGGGCAACACACCCTTGCAATCTCTTAGACAAACGACCGAATGAAAATCGCGTTAGCCGTAAGACGGTTAATGTAGCATACCTTCTGGAAAAGTTGGGATGTAGACGCGTTGCACGACATTTGACACTGCTGCAAGAAAAGTGCAAAATTTCCCATTTTTGTTAACTGGTATATAGTTCTCCCGCGGTAATAAGCATCAGATTCATAACACACGGAAAAAAAATTGTTCTTGTGGGACGTATTCCGGGAACGACGGAGTTCAACACACTGCCTAACAGGCGTTATACATACTCCAGCTTGTGAAACACGCGAGAACGCGAATTTATTTTAGGAACGTTACAATTCCAAGACCAAATCTGACGCATCTCTATAAAGGATGGTGTAAAGGTACCTAAGAAAATTAATTGTGAGGCTGAACACAACTCTGTCGGCCAGCAAGTGCTTGATGAACGAACGATTGGCACAGTCAAATAAATTTTCCTAGAATACTGAATACAGTACGCCCATGCGTGGCGCAGACATTGCAGCTATTGTGCACCATTTTGGATTTCTTCGGTTCCCGTTTACTTTATATTTGATGTTCTTGCAGACAGTTACGTTCGCAAAGCTTTAGGTGCAAATGAATTCATTGTTTCAGGCGTTCTCGCTATATACGGATATATACCTCAGCTTTCCACGTTCCAGTTTACCTCAATTCAACTTAAACACATAGTAGCCCGACGTCAGTTTAGGTCATTTGAGAATATTGGGTTTTGTTTGTCTGTTTTGACTACATAACAGTCATTCCGCCTGTGGTCAATCAGTGATTTCTAATGTATTTAAATCCAATATGTTCTCACCTTTCAAGTGTGACTTTTTTTATTTGCCTCTTGTTATTTTGTGGTATTTACCAAAACGTGGACGGCGCCTTTCCCGAAATTAAAGTACTGCTAGGTGTGCTAGTACAGTAGTTTCTTTGCATCAGCTCTGGATCGTGTTTGATCTCTCATGGTGTTACAAATTTTTACTTGGTTATTGGTTCTACCTTGACCGTTCGGCCTTGCACACGAGGCGAACGGTTTACACGGCAGGAAAAAAGGCATATAAGTTTTTTTGGACACTTGCGTACGCAAGGGGGTTGAGGGGGCCACAGCCCTCTGCGCCCCATTCAAAATGTTTGGCATGGGGGTAATTTTTAAGGCAAGACCCCTGTTATATACACGTTCATTATATACACTGTCGGTTCTCCATTCTCAATTTGGATTTTCTTCTGTCGTCATTGCTTGTGCCTGTTATATTTATGCTGCGACAAAAAATCTGCCACTTTTATGTGTGCCGTGTGCTAAAAAAAATTCCCTCGCACTTCCCTGAGGGGGAGAGTGTGTAAGTGCGAATGCACGGTTGTTGATTGCGCGATTACGGTGGATATCGTGATCTTGGAGTGGAGAGGATGCGCCCAACACCCGCAGTTACTGAGCGGAGAGAGGAGGAGGAGAGTAGCGCCCGCCGTTACGGCGAGGGCTACACGAGCGCCCTCACGCGTCGGAATGCGGAGCGCCCGCTACGCGAGCGAGAGCTCTCCCGCCCGAAGTGGAGAGGAGGCGCCCAACACCCGCAGTCACTGAGCGGAGAGTGGAGGAGGAGAGTAGCGCACGCCCATCTCCCCCCCGTTGCTAGAGAAGACGACGAGGAAGACGAGGAGCGCGCGCACCCGCAGCTGTTGCTATGCGGACGACGGCGGCGGACGATTCAGGCTCGCTTAAGAAGTGCATTCGCACTTAAAAGCTCCACCGGTCGTCTACCTTCACAGAGTCTAATATCTCGTGACTTCTATGCACAAGCTCCTCCCCTTCACTCTTCCCTTTTGTTTCGGATCTTCCGGAGGAGAAACAGCCGCGCATCATGCGGCGCTGATGGAACCACTGCAAAACAAATTTTGCTCAGTTGGTTCACTGGCGCCGCCTGATGTCACTGCTGTTCCTATTCACGGAAATCGGTTTAGGCACACGTGTTGAGAAGGATTTCGCTGGCTGGTATCTGTTGCTAGTTTACCAACATGGAAACAGGACGTCGTTATTGTTAATACTTTCGGCGTAAGGAGTGTAGTTGTCTGAGTACGAATGAGGCAGCTGTGCTCCAACAAGTCTTGCCTGCCTTACTTCGGCCCTTTTGGCAGACAGATCACTTTCCTGAGTGGAGTACCGTGGGCTTCAGTGGGGTTCGGCTCTGTGCAGGGGCATCCTGAAGGGCGCCGAGCCCCCGCCTTTGCGCTCTAACCGAGCAATTTATTTATTTCGACAGCAACGTCAAGCCGGTGCGCTGACACCGCGGTGGTGCCGGCAGGCGTTCCAGACAAAGCGATGCCGTAGAGCCATGGGCCGTGCGTCTCCTGATAGAACTGTGCGACCGACTCCGGCGACGGATTCTGTTTACAGCCTGCATGCTGCAAGCTGTGTTTGTTTCGTTTTCTAAATTACTGTTTCTTCCCTCCTCTTTATCCTCTCTCGTGCCTACTTCAACCAGCCCTCATCCTGCAAATAAGAGTGTATTGCTTGTGGAGAGGCCCACTTCCGAAGTCTGCCCTCGCAATAGGGGGCTCTACATAGTTTTCTGGCTCTCCACATTATTTTGAACGCCGCGGCGCATGAACAGCCTGGTGTTAAGATCGTCTAGGTGTGTTGAACAATTTGTCGTATTATTCGCGGGTTCGACCACCCTACCCTTTCGTATGTTTGAATGGATGGTTCAATGCAAACATTTCAGCACCTGCAGCCACAGTTGCGACAGAAGTCGTTCGTAAGCGGATGCCTGAGGAAATACAAACTTCCTTTCAGCTGCAAGAATAAATGCCTTCGATAGCTACTTGAGAAAAAGTAGCGAAACAAAACAGTAACGGAAGCCGCATAGTTCTTTGGAGACGAGGAAATCTCCCTGTCTCGCAATCTCGCAATCTCGCAATTCTCCAATTAGATTACTCAGAAAAAGCGCTGGCTGCTCTGGAAAAGAATTTCAAGGAAGTGGAGGACAAGCCGAGCCAGGGGAAGGAACGTGCAATCGCGCTACTAAATGACCACCATCTGGAAAAAGTAGCGGCGTCGTCTGTGAGGAAGGTATAAAACAATGTCTTAGAGGTGTTGTTCGCAGCCAAAACACACAAGCCTGAGGTACCGTTGCGCGCAATAATATCGAATAACATGACATGGCATTCGCGCATGTCGGCATTTCTACAGAAGCACTTGAATACACTAATCCAGAGAGACCCATTCTATGTATGAAAGTCCGAATCAAATGTGGGATACGTCAAAGAACATAACCCTCATGCTTTTCAAGTGTTCAGCATGGACGTAGAAGGTTTGTATTGTGCCATTCCGCATGACAAACTTCTAACAACCGTGAGGAAATGCAATAAAGTTCATCAGTATTGGTGGCCTATCAGTTAGCAGCTTCCTTGAGATTCTTTTGTTTTATCTTAATTCCACCCTTTATGAGTGGCGAAATGGGGTCTACACGCAAAAAAGTTGAATTTGCTTTGGTTCAAAGGTGGCCCCAGTGCTCAGCAGTATTTTTCTGGCAAAAGTTGGCAGAACTCTGGAAAAAACGTAAGCTGCATGTGCACAAAAGTGTTTCGGTATGTTGATGATATTCTAGTTTTAACGGAACCTTGTCATCTCGTTGGCAGAGTGCCTGACGTGATAAAAATTTTTAAGGAGTGCGGCTTAGGCCTGAATGTTACGTTCGAGCTCCCAAAAAAAGCAGATTCACTTCTTGGACCTGAAGTTGTTGTTTGAAAGAAGACATGTTTGTTGGGAGTATCGACCTAGGTCTAGGAAGCTGATGATGATGATGATGATAGTTGGGTTTTATTGGCGCAAGGCCGACTATGGGCAAAGAGCGCCAAAGAAGAAGTTACTGAATTATGATGAGACCGTACATACTAAAACATGTGACTAGAAGTAAAGGTGATGCAAAACAAAAGACAATGGAGATGGCTGGTGTATAGGGCCAGGGTGATTACACATGATAAGACAAGAGCTGCAGAAAGTTTACCTCAGCTAAAAACTTAAAAACACGTTGACTAGAAAACATTGGTTCGTCGGCTTAAAAGTATGATGGGTGCAAAGGAATGTGTTGTCTGTATAATTCAGGGAAATGTTTGTGTCGTGTTGTGTCAAGTGCCTTGCATGTGATTAGTATGTGCACTACGGATAGACCCTTTCCACACCTGCTACACGTGGGTCCCGAAGTTCCAGTGAGCAGGTGGGAGTGCGTTGCATGTGTGTGGCCTATCCGCAGCCTAGCCAGGGCGACTTCAGTGTATCTGTTGTGTGAGTCAGTTATGTAGCGTCCAAGTTGTGGTTTTATTATGTGTAGTTTGTTGTCTGTTTGTTGACTCCAGTGTAATTGCCATGTGTTACGAAGCTGTCGTCTGATGTGTGTCTTTAGGTCGGTGTAAGGTACTGTTGTAACGTCAACTGTAGTCATGAGAGCAGCATCACCAGCCATTTGGTCGGCGGCCTCATTGCCAGGGATTCCACAATGCCCTGGTACCCAGCATATAGTTATTTCAAGATTTGAGGCATATGCAGACATTAGTACCTTGAAAAGAGCATTTATGACATAGTTTTTAGATGACCTTCCTAATGACAGTGCCTATAAAACGCTTTGAGAGTCTGTCTAGACAATGGACTTGGGAATTTTATGTTTGATGATGTGGTTTGTAACGAGTAAAATGCCATATGCTACTGCCGTGTAAATACTGTTATGAAAATTCATTGTTTTGCTTACTCTAAAATTTGGTCCGTGCGCTGCACAAGATACCGTAGAACCAGTTTTCGACGCGTCGCTATAGAATTCTGCGCACCTGTACTTGTCCTGCAGGAACAGGAAGTGCTGCAGAATTGCATTCCTGGGTACCCTATTTTTTTCTACAAGAGTGAATGACAGGTCGCATGATACAGGACGAAGATGCCATGGTGCGATGAAATTTTGAATGGGTGTCTTGTGCGTGTCTGAAAGAGGGACCGTGAGTGCAGAAGCCTCCTCCCTAACTCTGAGAGAGAAAGGTAAGGAAACGGATGGCCTGTTTAAAAAGAGTTGCAAGTTTGATGTATTGTTCATGATGGGATTAAAAGGATGGTTGGTAAGGGACACAATCTTAGATGCATACAGCAGGTCAACATACTCCCGCTGATGCCCTAGACACCACTTGTGGCACTCGACATAAAGGCTTTCGACAGGGCTAGTGCGGAAAGCGCCGCATGAGAGGCGAAGGCCAAGATGCAGCACTGGGTCGAGCATTCTCAGTGCGGTCTTTGTCGCCGACCCATACACGACACTGCCGTAGTCGAGCCGGGACCCCACCAACGCTGTGTACAGGCGCAGCAGGAGTTGTTTGTCGGCCCCATAAGATTGATGTGAGAGAACCTTAAGAATATTCATTGCCTTTAGGCATTTACATTTGAGCTGTTTGACATGAGGAATGAATGTAAGTTTTTCATCGAATAAAATGCCTAAAAACTTGTGCTCCTTGTTCACAGGAATTGGCACATTCGCAAGAGTGATGTCTGGGTCCGGGTGGACCCCACGCTTCCTGGAGAATACAACACAAGAGCTCTTTCCGGGATTAATTTTAAAACCATTCTTGTCTGCCTAGCCGGCAAGCTTTTTGACGCCGAGCTAGACTTGACGTTCGCAGATGGACATATTACATGATTTAAAAGATATCTGCACGTCATCTACATACATGGAGTAAGAAATTGTAGGCGGCAGTGCCTTCCCAAGGGAGTTCATTTTTACTATGAAGAGAGTGCAGCTTAGAACTCCGCCTTGCGGCACGCCATTTTCTTGCACGTGTACCTTTGACAGTGCAGAACCAACTCTGACGCGAAAGATTCTCTCCGACAAATAGCTAGCAAGGGTGTTAAACATATTACCAGAAACACCGAACGACTTCAGGTCAGTAAGGATCCCATAACGCCAAGCGGTGTCGTAGGCCTTTTCTAGGTCGAAAAACACAGTTAAACAGAACTGTTTATGCACGAAGGCATCCTTAATATACGACTCTAGTGCCACAAGTTGATCATTCGGGGATCGCCCCGCCCTGAAGCCTGCCTGGCAGCTCTCGAGAAGGCCGTTATACTCCAAAAAGTACACGAGCCTCCGGTTTATCATCTTCTCGAGAAGCTTGCACAGGCAGCTGGTCAGGGCAATGGGTCGATAGCTAGCGGGAGAAGAAGGGTCCTTCCCTTCTTTCAAGCATGCTACAACTATGGCATCCCTCCAAGACTTTGGAATGTGCCCCGAAAGCCATATCTTGTTGAGAAGGTGAAGAAGTGTTACAAGAGTGTCTGTATGTAAGTTCTGTATCATTGTATATGTAATGTTGTCTGGGCCTGGAGCTGAGGGTTTACACGTGCTCAGAGCAGCCCTCAGCTCATGTAGTGAAAACAGGGAGTTGTACGAAGTCTGTGATTTGTTGTTGTCGTGTAGGGACTTCTTTTCACAAGAGGCTTTATGTTTCAGGAAAGTGTTCGTGTAGTGTGCTGAACTGGACACGTGTTGGAAGTGTTGTGCGAGTGTGTCAGCCTGGTCTTCCAGAGTGTCCCCTGTTGTACTGACCAGGGGCAGGCTGTGTGTCTGTTGTCCTTTGAGTTTGCGTATACGTGTCCATACTTTCCGTGTGTCTGTGTAGGAGTTTATTGATGTTATGAATGTACGCCAACTCTCTCGTTTTGCCTCACGGCGCACACGTTTTCCTAATGCCTTGGCCCGTTTGAACAAGAGGAGGTTTCCCGACGTGGGGTACCGACGGAGGATACCCCACGCCTTGTTCTGGGCCTCTCACGCCCGCCTACAGTCCTCATTCAACCACGGCCACCGCTGATTGCGCGGGGCACCAGAGACGTGGGGAATGAACTTTTCGGCGGCGTCGAGGATGTGCGCCGTGAGGAGTTGGGTAGCTTCTTCAACGTGTAGGTGTCCTATGGATGTGTGGTGTAGTTTGGATGTCTCTGTAAATGTATTCCAGTTATCTCGTGCTTCATTGAACCTATTATGGGAAGATGAACTGCTTGGGCCTTTATCTATATATGTAAGTGAGGTGGGGAAGTGGTCACTGCCATATGGGTCAGTTCCCACACCCCACTCGAGGAGAGGAAAGAGAACTGCGGAGCCAATCGCCAAGTCAAGACATGAGTATCTGTTGTGTCCTATGTTATGGTATGTAGGCTGTTTACTGTTGAAAAGGCATGCTCCTGAAGATGTAAGGAATTTCTCTATGAGGCGACCTCGGGCATCCGTGCGAGAAGAGCCCCAAAGAGTGTTGTGAGCATTAAGGTCGCCTGTCAGGATGTAACATTCGGGCAACTGGTCAACAAGCGCCTCGAAGTCAGAGCTTAAAAGTGAAACATCAGGAGGAATGTATATGGAGCATACCGTTATCAACCTATTAAATTTTATCGTTCGAATTGCCACAGCCTCGAGGATAGTGTTCAATGTGACAGGGTGGCATGCTAAGGATTTGCGGGTGATTATGGCCACACCGCCAGAAGAGTGTGTGCAGCCAACCCTGTCCTTTCTGTATACCAGGTAACTATTCAAGAAATTTGTGTTCTTGGAATTCAGGTGTGTTTCCTGAACACACATTACACTTGGCTGATTAGCATGCAGAATCTCATAGACGTCGTCAAGATTATTTAGAAGGCCTCTGCAGTTCCATTGAACGATATTTTCTCTTCCCATTATTATGTATTAGAGCTACTGGAGTGCGACTATTTATGTAGGGTCTTTCGGGGCTTGGACTCTTGGACAGGGTTTCTTTACCTCCTCTGGAGGTTTAGATGGGGGGACCCGTTCCTTCCACTGCGAAGCAGACAGGAAGGGTCCCACATCCAAGTCATCATCTGATTTGGAAGGGGTACCCGGCGTACCGGACCCCCCGGACCTGGCACCCTTTGCGGTGCCCTTCGTTTTGGCCGCGACCGCCGAGGGCGTCAGGAGCGCCCCGGGTGGCACAGGCGGTGCGGCGGAGGTGGGAACTGCTGCGGTTTCCTCCAGCTCCATCTCCTCTGGACCCTCGCATGTGCTTCGGGCCGGTGGAGAGGAGGAAACAGAGGGTGCAGCAGCATCCCCAACGGACATGGATGCCACCACAGCCACTGCTGCCTTAGCAGGCGGTGCGGTGGCGGGTTGGGCCGTTAGAGGCAACCCAGGGGGGGGCGGTGGCGGGACCAAGTCTGACTCGCGGTACTGGGTCCCCGCCGAAACCAGACGCCGCTCCGCCCCCCGGCGAGCTGCGTCGGCGTACCTGCCCAGAGGGAAGGAGGCGAACCTCTTCCGTGCCTCTGGGAAGGTGATGTTTTCGTTGACTTTCAAGGCAATGATCTGTTTCTCTTGTTTGAACTTTTCACAGCTCCTAGAATAGGCAGCGTGTGGTCCCTGGCAGTTGGCACAGGTGAAGTTCTCGGATTTACAATTGTCAGTTTGATAATCATGTGCTGCACATTTTGCGCACGTCAATTTACCACGACAGACGTTGTGCCGTGCCCAAACCGCTGACACTTGAAACAGCGGCGTGGGTTTGGCACGTAGGGTCGGATTGGACATCTCAAGAAACCTGCATTGACCGACTCAGGAAGGCTAGAGCGGTCAAGTGTCAAGATTATGTGCTTAGTTGGAATTATTTCATCATTTCGGCGTATGGTGATTCGCCTCACTGCTGTCACGCCCTGATCTCGGAGGCCCTCGAGCAGATCTGCTTCAGTCTCATTCATTAGATCCCGATCAGAGATCACGCCCTGGCAGCTATTGAGGCTGCGATGGGGCGTGATCTTGATGTCAACATCTACCATGCGCGTTTGCTTGAGGAGGTTAGACGATTGTTGTTTGTTTTCTACTTCTATCAAAACTTCTCCCGTTGTGAGTTTCTTAGCCTTGTACGACTTTCCGATAAGGCTTTCAAGAAACTTGGAGATTAGAAACACAGACTGGGAAGTGATGGGCTTTGTCTTGTCAACAGATTCCATGATCAAAAACCGCGAGAAATTATCAGGCTTTGGGAAAGAGATCGATTGCAAAGGAGAAAAAGAAACTTCGGTGCGGCCCCTTTTCGGGGGCCGATCACGTCTGGGGGGGGAAGGGGGGGGGGGTTGGAAAATGCCATATGATACATTGGAAAGCAGGGAGACGGGGTACTTTCTCCTTTGACCTTACCCTGGTAGTCAAAGAGGTCCCGGAGCTCCCTGCCTGGTGGACAGGCAGGGAGCCCATCGGCCGGAGCTTGACCAAGGCTCCGACGGCCACCGTTAGAGGTTTTTACCCTTCATCTTAAAAACACGTCACCACGGTAGGTCACAGCTTATGTTGGGGGGCTCGGGGTCCGCGGAATCGCCAGTACCGTCACCAAGATTACTCAAGGTGGCCGGTGCGGGGAGGTCTAGGAAGCCGGTGCCTAATTTCAATTCAGGGCATTGGAAGATTGTTAACACTGGCATAGCTGTTTCTTCCTTATGCTGCGTTTTCGCCAAATCGTGTGTCCATCGGTATGCCAACAGCTTTGATGAACAAGTAGCCAGGCTGACGTCGGTCGGGTACAGCAAGCATATGATGCGTCTTGCTGTTGAAAAAGTAAAGATGTCGGTGAAATCTCGTTTTGTAGTGGGTAGAGATACACAGTCAAGAAAAAAAGACTTCTAGGTCATGCCATATGTGCACGTGGTGTCCCATGTCTTAAAAAATGTAGCCAGCAGTTATGGTGTAAACGTCTTTTTCTCGGCACTGGACAAAAATAGGAAAGATAGGTAGCGCGGTAGATGGGAGGTTGGCATGTACAACTACACGTGGAAGCTGTGCAGTAAAAGATGTGTCACGTTTTGTGCCTTGTAGCGTTGGTGTGGTGTATCTGATTCCGTTTGTCTGTGGTGAAGTTTATATCGGCCAAACGTGCCGCTGCCTTGCCATTCGACTAATGGAGCACAAACGTTCTTTGAAGGGTGATGACTACTCACACGTCGCACAGCACTGCAAAAAATGTAATGGTTGTTTCCCTGTTTTTAAGGACACAAAAGTACTAGCCAAATATAAAAACCAGCATGTCAGAGATAATAGAGGCTTTCTATATTAGAAGGAACGAGGGCAAGTGGGTCAGTGTTATTCTGAGTTCATAACCGCTAGGAGATTGTGTAACATCTTGGATGCCAAATTTTGCCGCGTGCCACATTATTTAAAAACCAGTATGTCAGAGATAATAGAGGCTTTCCATATTAGAAGGAACGAGGGCAAGTGCGTTAGTGTTATTCTGAGTTCTTATCCGCTAGCAGATTGTGTAACTTCTTGGATGCCAAATTTCGCCGCGTGCCACATTGTTTGAAGTTGGAAATTTGTTGTCGCTCACACGCTTTGTCTGTGTTATCTGTTCACGCGATAGTATGGTTTTTTGTCTATAAATACTTCTTTTCTTTTCAATGAGCTTTCAGTCGCTAGTTCAGCGCTCTGCGTCCTCCACTGTTCTTTTTGTCCCTGTGTTCCTTGCGCTGTTTTTTCACCCTGAATCTTAACCTGCACCAACTACCCCAACTTGCCATCTTACTTCGGACAGATACGTCGTCGGTAATTCCCCTGCTGTCGGAGTTACAGCATATACAGTGCGTCGACAGCGGGAAGCGACTGTAAAGTGATTGCTGCAGTGGCAAGAGCCGCGGGACATAGCAGGCTCATCCTTGACAAATAGGAAAATAATTAAAGAACGTGGGAAATTGGTCCAGCGGGCTTACAAAGCATTTAACAAAAAAAGTACAGCACAAGGACCAGTTGAAATCTTATCTGAACAACCCCAAACACAGTATTGAAACAACCACTTTCCTGTACAATTCTAGAGGCGGGAATCATGTAACACTATTTTATCTCTGTAAAAATGAACAAAAGGGTGCTCCCCAAGCTCTCACAGCTTACGTGAACGGCTTATCAATATTGTTTAGTGTGACCACACACTCTCGCGGTGGTGTAGTAATCTCTTGAGTGAGTCGGGTGCCTGGTCACGCTTCCCGATGTTTTGTGATTATCAAGCTTGCTCTCGCTCACCCAACGGCTCGAAAGTAACATGTACGCTAAAAAAATAAAGCGCAAAGTTTTATGAACAGCCCCGAGCAGGAACTGGGTAACACTACTTTTACTCTGCAGGGATCAACAAAAGGGTGTTTAACTAAAGCTCACACCTCCTGTAAACAGGTAATCAATCTTATTTAATGTGACCACACGCAATTATACTAGGAAGAAGGCAAAGCTTTCCAGGCCGATATGCATAGTCTCAAAGTTTTCCGCAAGTCACTGAAAAGAGAGTTTGAAACTAGACGCACTAGAAGATCGTAGGGCAGTGATTAGTTTACAACTATTCCGATCCCTATACTATTCTGAAATTGACATTCCCCTCGATGATTACATTTTTACACCTCACTACGTGTCAGTTGGAATGGATCATACCAACAAAGTGCGGGAAATTTGATGCAAGGAATTTGCATTTGCAAACTCAATATTTCCTTGACCAATACACCAACAGAAGCAGTTGCCGGCACTCGTACTTTCGCAACAGTCTGGGGATTCACTTTACGCATTGATGCATTTGTTACAAGCTCTGCAATAATGCATCTTTCTGTCCTAAAATTTTATTTTTATGCAAAAGGGGTCTTTTGTGAAATTCGAATTGTGTTGTATCTTGATGTGGTGAGCCAGCGTTGTACTCTCACGTTTTTCTTTTTATTGCTTATGTTGCCGTCGATACAGTATGTCACATTTTATGGGAGCACCAAGAGTGTAAAACAAGTGGGGGACGGGGCGCTGTCTTTTTATAGCATTTGGAACTCACTGACATCTCTTACCCTTTTGTTCGCTGGCTGACGTGTGTGAGTTGTGAACTTTAAAGACCATGGCGCCTTTATCTCCTCCTCTTGTAAACGAGTGTATGTTACAATGGCTTCGCGACTTCTAGGAAGTTTTTTGATATCTATGTAAATGATTGATGTAGTTCTATTTGTTATTACCGCTTGCTGTAATGCCAGAAGGCACCGAGGGAACCAGTCAAAGAAAACGGAAAATAAATAAAGAATACATCAATATACCCGCGTAGTACACCTGAAGGTATACAACGTCTATACCTTCTGTATAAACAATTGTGCAAAAATGCCGACGAAATAACAGTTCCTCAGTCGTCAAGGCCAATGAAAAGGGAAGATGATCCCAGCACACTTCCGGGTTGTCTGGTAAACCTATTTAAAAACCTGTCATGTTCGGGGTTCTGGGAAAACAATATGGTGAGTTTGGCATATGGGAGAACATGACGATTGGTGTCACCAGGGCTCATTCCCAAGCCACCCAGTGCAGTTCAATTGGTGGCACAAACCAGTATCGGAGAGAAGAGTGACACTAAAAATAATTTAAGACACGTTCAAAGCAATTGTTCTAACCTGGAGCAGTCCCAAACAAAACGTGGCGTATTGTAAAAGTCTGCAAGGGAGCATGAAGCAATACAGTTGCGATAACTCAAAGGTTAGCTGCTAATAAGGCGAATAATTTTGAAAGGCCAGCCTCAGATTTCGAATATATAAATATCCCATGTGCGCTTTTTCGGAATTTTTTTTAAATATTTAAACCACTACATCCATTTGCATTGACGATCAAAGTCTACGCGACACTTCTTTATGATTTACCCTATATGGGAACGCTGTCATTCCTTAATGCACAATAGACCTTCAAGGACTTAGTCCCTACGAAATGGATTCATTAATCAGGAGAAAATATTAAGACACTCGCTTTGAGGTGAATTCTAAAGATGCACTTATAACTTTCTCTTTTGAAGGACAGATCACATCTATTCATTCCTGTCTATCTAACTTGTTTCAAGCTCAAATGTTTTATAAGGTGGTTCAAAAGAATTCTTTAATTCTCAGCAATGTGTGCTGACGGGTCTTTTGCCCCCACGTGTCCCGGAGTTGCGTCTCTAGAATTAGGGCTGTCCTTAGAAACTTACAATGAAGTCTGCGCATTCAGAGCTCTCGGGGAAACTTCCAGTTGACTTTAGTCGGTAACAAAAGCTATTGTTGCGAGCAGGAGCCGTCCCATTTCATTCCTAAACCCAAGAACAATAACGTTTCAACAAGTTCGGTGAAAGAAGCCAAATGGCAACCCAGACATGAGTTCCCACTCTCGTCAATGTTACCATCGCTTACGCAGTCTAGTACAAGGACATTCACAAAAGGCACATTAGAGTACTTCAGCACATGCGCTGCACCACCCTTCGCACCATCAGACTGCTACCAAACCACGCTCATCTTGAAAAGCTTTCGGTTCCTCTTGCCCTTCCCTAATGCCAACTTCAATTTAAAATCAGGTAAATTATTCCCTCATAAACTCTCACTAATTTATCAAGCTCTCCTCATTATGGCCTGTGACAGTCTCAAGGAAAAACATCCCCAGGGTATCCCACAGCGACTGGCTCTCTGAACCTGCCTTTCTTTCACAGGTGCTATAGCCAATTTCCCCGTCCAGTGTAAAGCCAGCCCCGTCCGTGCTGCCCATATCAATGCCCATCAGAGCAGTAAACGCCCCATGAAGTCGACATTCATACCAATGTCAGCATCGCTCTTCCACTCGTTGGCATGTCATAAACTTCAGATCTTCTCAGCTCAATCGTAGGCCAATGAACCCTTTATATTCCACGGGCTACTAACTTCGAGCCGGATCCCCATGCCTTCATTGAAACCCGACCGACACCTTTGGAGCTCTGGAGATTCCAAAAAAAGTCTACACCGACAAATCCGACCGCTAACCATAACCCTCATTGGCTCTCTCTCCTCAAACCTGGGAGCATTCATCTTCCCATCGACTTGCCGCTTGTACGCAAGGAGTCATCACCCAGGAACCCGGCAGACCAGTCGGCTGCACAGGAGCGCATAACCTAACACCTTCGCTGCCACCCCACTTGGCTCCGCCACCCTACCTTCTATTCCCTCTCCCCCACTTCACCTATGGTCCTGCTTCCCAGAAAAGCTATATCAGTCTAAGTAAAAAGTAAAGTTAGTAAAATTAAGTAAAAAATATCCCTCTCCAGAATATTAAAAGAACAGCTCCCGTTGGTGGGATGCGTATATTGCGCAGCCTGGACTGGAAAACATTAGCCCTGCATTTACGACGCAATCGCGAACACATTCTGAATTATGCGGTACAGACGGCAAAGTAAGCGAATATTACGGAGCGTGTGTCAAGAATACGCATCAAGAGAGACGGTATGCGTTGAGCAGAGGAGTTCTGGATGCAACAGCATGACAACCAATCGTGAACTTCTGCACTACAAAAAAACTGAGTCATACAGTTTGTCATACACTGAATGATACAGTTCCGGAATGCAACACAATATAAAAATTAGGCTCTCAAATCTACACCAAATTTGCAGAAGGCAAACAGGGCTCTAGGAATATGGTAAAGAGAGGGGGACAGCCAGTATCGCATTGCGGCATCATCAAGTCGCAGTGAAGCAATATATCGTTCACCCCACTTTATTCAGGGACAGCCCGTTATGACAGCAGAAGCAACCACAAGGTTCGCCTTCCTAATTTCCTGCTGAATGCACAATGGCAAGAACATGTTCCTTCGGGAAGGCATTGAACTTAATAAATCGTAAACAAGTAAAGAACGTGAAGTTTCTTATACTGCCAAGGAAAAGGCAGAATCTTTCAGGGGGTTACCTACAACTGCTAACGTGATTTGCAGGCAAAGGATTGGCGATACTTACT
Organism: Haemaphysalis longicornis; assembly: GCA_013339765.2. NCBI lineage: Eukaryota > Metazoa > Arthropoda > Arachnida > Ixodida > Ixodidae > Haemaphysalis > Haemaphysalis longicornis. The sequence continues at coordinate 82,714,583 of CM023455.1, read as the reverse complement.
GAATTTACTACCACATCGTAGATGTGTCTCTTTTTAAGGAGAAAACATTAAGCTTTTTCGGGCCGTTAAAAGGACGACGTCGTCACTATTAGTGTATTCACATTCAGCAAATAAACTAGCGGCCGCTTTAAACAGTAAATAAACGATCATGTGATGCTGCCACGTTTGAATCATCGTGCCTCTTTACCACTAAGCAATCACTTCATTTCTTTATTCCAAGGAAGCAGATGCCCCTTCAATGAAGCAAGCAAGAGGACAGTAAAATATATTCGCATATCAAACACGACAGGCAGCAAAGCGAACCTGCAATAACAAAACCAAAATGCAGAATTGAATACATAACATGCACAAAACAAATACATAATTCATAAATACATAGGTTCAATACTGTGAAAATACAGTAAGTATAGATACATAGCGAAGAAAAGAAAAAAAAACCATCATGCACCTATAAATGCACTCTACACACAAAAGCCAGTCAAAATACCCTTTAAAAACAAAAAAACCGTAGTTGTCTTCAGTAGCAAACAAGTAAAAATTTGGGAAGGAGTTAACACGATTATGCCTGGTTTGAAGGAAATTAAAGCGCAGTGCGTTTCCGAAAAGGTACACGATATGCGCGAATATGCAAAAGAAGACATAAAAAGGCGCAAAATAGACATGAGAACGATGAGATGCTCAAAAAAGCGTCGCTTTTGAAGTGTCATGGAATTAAGTGGGTGTCCTTTTCTCTGAAAATTGCTGATGATCGGACTTCGTTCGCTATGCTGGTAGCCATGGTGTTTGAATTTAGAAGCGAAGGAATAAGTTCCGTCATAGTCTTCAAGAAAGAAGGGCAAATACGATGTGCAAGTATGAGCAGTCGTTAGTATAGATCGTCATGCTTTTGATTTCAAACCACGTAAGCAGCCTTAAGAGCCCCTCCATTTTTTTTCGACGTCCGTTTGAGGATTTGGCGCGAAATGTTTGTCCAGGTAGACCCGTGACAGGCACCACAGCTTCACAAGCTTCGGAGTACCGGGTAAGTGGGTTGCACTTGTAATACTTACGTGCCCTCACGTTCATTTCTTACGTGGAACACGATTGCTTTACGTTTGACCCACAGTTGGTAGCGTGCGGACATAGCGAAGCGGAAAAGCACTGGTCCTCCAGTGTGGAGGCCAGGATTTCAATTTCTTAGAGGGCGAACCATGCTTTCTTGTTTCATCTTTACAGCGGCAGCCTCGCACTGACCGCGCTTTGTGATCTGACATTCTAATGTGTCAGTATTGCCTGCCTCAGCAACGGCAATGGCTGCCATTCTTTTTTCTTTTCTACACAGCATCCACATTTCGTCGCCGTCGTTCCCATTCCACACACTTCTTCCGCCTTCTCTGCCCTGCAATCCTTGTGCACTTCATTTTGCAACAGCGACAAGCGACTACAGGAAGCGTCACTACGCAGCGCGTAGGCAATGTCGGGTGTATAAGGAAGCGAGCCACCCTCCGACGCGACGTTTTCTTAGCAACAACGTCTCAAACCGCGTGAACTCATTTCCAGGATAAATAGCGACAGCTGTAACGATTTCACTCCTCTCTAATCGGCTCCATTGTACTCTATCGTTGTATCGTTCTCTATCGTTCTCCTAAATCTGATCTCTTGAACCCAAGTGCCTGCGCGCAGAATGTTCTCCGTGCTTGGGGTTGGGGACGTACTTCCCAGAGAGATTGCAAATTCCAACGCTTCGTATTACATCTGGTATTTCTTGAAGCACTAGCCACTGCTCGCAGTAGTAACTATTCAGTAACTACACAAAGTACAACAACACTAACAAATCTCACACGGGGGCTCCTTTCAACCCTGGAATTTCACGACGAAAGCTTCGCGTTACGTCGATTTCCACCTGTGCATGGGCTCCCATCTTTGTGTCTCCCCCTGTGGCTTCGAAGCTTCTGCAGCACTGCACGGAGTTATTCACACGGGACGTACTCGGGCCAACTGAAAGGCTATCAATTACTCTTTTGAGTGAGACCTGGTGCTATTGGGACACAATGGTCCTCCTCGATTTACCCGCCCTGGACGCTCCGCGGGCTGTCTGAGGACGGCATTCGGACCGGATGGCCCATAGAAAAACATAAAGAAATCGAGCGTCTGATCGCGTCTGTGGCAGCTCGCGGACAATTAGGGACTAATAATCGAGCAAACCCGTATATAGATACACTATTGAGCGGTCTTCTGCCCGCGTTGCAACTGCATGCTTTTGCCAGGTTTCATTTAGGCGTTGCGAAAAATAAAAACAGGCAGTAAATATGCCTGAAGAGGATGTGCCTACGCAGAATAAGTGGAACCAATACCTCGAAAAAAAAATTTCGGGTTACGTCTCACCACCGCCTACACAGCACTTTAATTTATGTCTCCCAGTTACTATGCCCTGTCCAGCCCCTGGTGGAGTTTTACTGTAATTGTGCCATGCAGGTCAGCAACAATAAGTGCACAAGCCGCGCGTTAAAAAAGGAGGCAGACCACTCCGTAAAAATGACACGACCTTGCCTGAAAAAAATGAATACCAGCTGGCGTCGAGAATAAAAACAAGCAAATATCACGCTGGCGATTGTATTGCAAAATAGACAAGTTTAAACACGTAAGCCCACCATTTTCTGCTTGTTGTGTTAAAATAAAGTAAAGAAGGAGTAACATATCTAAAATACGGGTATCAAACACCTTCTTTGTAATACCACGCTTCGATCTGAGCAGGTGCTACAACACTTGCTGTGCTTCTTCCATTTATTGTAAAGTGAACGTCAGTTCGTCGAAGCCTTCTGCTCAAATTTTAGTATTTATACACAGGGGAAAGCGAAGGTTCGGGCAATTCATCCTTTCTCTCTTATTTATGAAGTGTCGCCTTTTTGGCAAGGATTGCACGTGAGGCGTTTAGCACGTCGTCAGACATAGTGCGACACCTTTGCTCTGACAGACGTGAATACAGACCACCGGACGGTAAGTTTGAATACAAACACTCCTCTCCACGTGCAGTCTTCAGAACAACCTCGGTTGTTGCTTTCCTACACTTTTCAAAAAGAGCAGTAAGTGAAACAGACTCGTGAAGAATGCAGGCCCATGTGAATCCCGAAATAATGCCAGAAATTAGTTTCATTGTCTATCTCAGGTGCAATAAATAAACGTTAGGGAAATCAAGTACGTCTATTCCAAGTTCATATATACTCTTAACCACAATAGTTTACAAAAAAGCGACGACGGTGAGTATGAATGACTTTGAAGAATAAATTAAGTAGTTTACGCTAACAAAATAAAAGGCCTAGCTTCATGCGCTCATAAACACAGTTGGAGAAAGTAAACCCTGAAGATGGAGGAAGTAATGCCTACGAAGCATGAACGACATATCCCCGCCCACCAAAAGCAAAAATACGGCTCAGTTTTTCTTCAATTTTTAACGCACATCATAAAGCCCACGGCGATAATCGATTAGGCATCCAGGGAAAAAAATGCAATTTATGGCTATACAGCGTCAGGCTTCCAACGCCCAAATCCCAATGGCCGGAAGGTTTCGTTTGACGAGGCCATTCTTCCTACAATAGCTGAAATACGCCCTAATGTGGGAACAATAGTAGAACAAAATATCCGGGGCGGATAGCTCAAGCCAGGAGTTTCCGACAGCTAAGGTATGGCCGGAAGTACATTGGCAGCAGTATCATGAATTCGATTCCGCTGTCCTGGCCAGTACACTGCACTGGCAGGCAAAAAATGAACTGCCCGAAATATACAAATACACATCCCGTTTAAAGAAAACGCTGATGATCGATTCGGCCACTGTGTTTTATAGAGACCGAAATTTAAATGACGAGAGTTTTTCCATTTGCGAGATCATGCATGATGTGCTTGCGGCTGCTGAGGCGTGCGCTAAACTTCTAGCTATTAACGTACTTATCTTGTCCTGTTTTTGTTGCCATTTAAATTAACACTTTGTTCTAATAGACCCGTCCAGGAGCGCTCAAAACGTGATTTTTGACTGGAGAGTGCCCCTTTTTTTCCTTAAAGGCACCCAAAAATTTGATAGCGTCAACTTTGCTTCAACAGCGTTCCGAAATCGCTTTTTCTGGACTTCACCGTGCGCGCACTGTTTGCTGATATTGGTACGTAGTGGGTGCCAAACGCTACTACAAGGACTCATCAACAATTGTACATCCCCGTTGAAGACTTGTAGTGAATTTGAAGCTACGCTTTAAAGCTTTCTGCCTCGGCATCCTTACGAAAAAAATTATGGCCTTAAAAAATTCAGCGTTCTACCCCGGCCTCCACGTGATGACGTTCTTCTACAAAATGGCGGGTTGTCCATACATCGACACCATCTACGGTGCTGATGACACGCAGTCCCGTCTCCTGGTTCGATTCATGCGAAAATTTCTTCGGGGAGCATATTTGTTTATCTGCATTTGCATGTCTTTAGGACCTGTCCTTACGTACTTGGCAAGGAGAATATTATTCCCCTGGTATCTGGACCCGATCACCGCCATCATTCGAACCGGTCTCTACCTTGTCGTCTACATACAAATTACAGTCAGCTTTCTCAACCTTACCTTCAGGTCTGGTCAGCTCTCCGAAATCTTTGAAACTGCGGCCAAACTGGAGCCGAAACTCCACATTGACCGCACCTCCGTTCGTCGCCGAATGTTAAAGGTGTCTATCTTATGTCTTCTCTACGTTCTTCTGGATGCCTGTAAGTACATCACTGGATTAAGCGTCCATATTCCCGCAGTCTTTCAATTGTTGAAAGGACACAGCGACTACATCAGGTGGCTGTACATTCTTGCGTACATTGTGGGCTGCATTCTCGTCGCTGCTTGGTACAACGTTGCAGTCTGGCACATTGTCTTCTTCGCAGAAATGTTCCGCGAGTATTTTGCCGCCTTGGGGAATAGACTGGAGCTAGAGTTGAAGCAGGAATCGCAAGCTCAGAAAAGAGGTGCGACAGTATTGTCGACCGAGGGCGTGCGTCTCAACTTGGTTGCGATTCAGAGGTTACTGCGCAGCGTGAACTCCTTCATCGGTGTAGAGGTGCTTTGCTTCTACGCTGTGAGTGTGTTCTACCTTTGCGCAACGTTCTACAGCACAGCGATCAGCGAAATCGGCATCTTCTGGATGATTGTGCGTGTTGCGTACGCAACGATCCTCTCGGCGGGCCTCGCGATCACTGCACGAGCTGCGAGTCGAATGTCCGATGAGGTAAGAGACTTTTTGTATTGAATTCTTATAAGGAGAGACAACCCCCCTTGGACAAAGAATTTTTGTGCTGCATTCGGAGAGAGAGAGAGAGAGACAAGAGAGAGAGAGAGAGAGAGAGAGAGAGAGAGAGAGCAACCTTTAATGGCACTGGAGGTATCAGCCAAGCTAAGATTCCTGGCATGATACGCCAGAAAAACGCGCAGACGATGATGAGTATCTAGGTGCGCCGATGTTGAAACGCTATTGCGTATTTAGTTAGTAACATCGTCGGGTGGATACGTGTGTCCTTTTCGCTACGCCAATAAAGCTTTTGTCTGTCACAGCACATTTCAAACAAGTGCAAGGATATAATAAATCCCTTAGTTGTGGTTTCAAGCAAGACTGCCGCTCCAAAGGCGCTGCCAGGAAGAATCTTTCGGAGTGAATGACGAAGAATGATTGAATGAAGGCTGAAAATACTCGCATACGTAAGTGGACACACCTATCTCGAAGCGAAAGTATCGTTTGCAGGCAAAATTCAACCACCCAAGATGGAGTAATGCTTCATCATACCTCTTTTCTGGTGCGATACCAGCATGTAATCGTATGCACTGTCTAGTGGTCAAGTTAAAAGCATATAAATTTTGTTTATAGTGGTTGCGTCCAATGGAGGTGAAAGAGCAGACGAAAAAAAACTGTTCTTGATTTAATGTTTCGAGGGGTGCAAAATGGCCGCTTGGGATGGTACGTCAGGTTTCTTAGTTAAATGGAAAGAAATTTGAGTACAAATATTGTTTCAGTTGATACAGTAATCATAATCTTAAAATGGCTGAACATTTTATTTTAACAGCACGAAAGCCCGGTGCCGCAGTCTGTGACGACGCCAAATGAGGCGCCACTACAGCCCTGTGTGTGCATTTTTTTCTAGCCTTTCAAACGAAATTGGCATTCGGCGAAATTTTATTTATGAAAAGTTATTTTTCTGTAGCACCAAATTGTTTTAATGAACATGGAATTGAGAAGGCACCTTTTCTCTCCATTTGTATGAATAATAAGATTTCTTCCGCATTTTCGTAAAAGCCACTTATATATTCCCTTTTTTGTTTGTATTTTGGTTTTGGCCATTCCAAATGTGCGACAGAGTAATTGTGCGTGCGGTTTTGAAAACACGATTCGTGCTACTAATGCATGGGCCATTGTAATTTAGATCATGGCGGTCTTTGTGGATATGAAGGTCACTCTATATTTTATATTTATAATATATTTAAATGGAATTATTAACTTCCCATTACATCAATTCAGCCAAAAATACCGTACAGCTTCCGTATTCTCAACATTTCCGGCTCGACTTCTTTGTGTCAAAGCTCTAGTCAACAATTTCTGCATTGTCCGGAAGCACTGTGGGCAGCGTATTAGTGCTTAGCATTCATTTTATAAAAGATAAAAATGTATGAACATCTATGCGTGCTTAAATGACAAATTCTGGACAGGAGTGTCTAGAAACAAAATCGCAATTAGGTGACGCTGCAACAAATTGAGCAAGTAATAATATCCCTTTTACGTGGTGCCGTTTTATTTCAACTGTATTTCGTAAAAACATGTTTGGCAATTTTATATCATGACTACGAGCACCGGCTTTTTTGAATTATCAAAAACCCTGATTGCTCGTATATTAATTCACTGTTTACCTCTTTCGTAGACACTTAAACGTTTCCAATTATAAGCACAATTCAGAGAGGTGTCGCATAAACTGTGGTACTCTTCGCTCCTCTCCTCCTGTTTTAAATTATGTCGGATGCAAGTATGGGTTTACTTTGAATATATTTGGTCCAATTTTTATGGTTGCTGTTCCATGGTTACTGTTTCGACATTTATGGGAACTCTTTGGCACTTCTGGGTGGCATTCTTTCTTTCAGGCCGCAAGGATCCTTTGCATCATACAGGCAGCAAAATTTGAAGCACTCACAGACGCCGAAACTCACAGGGTAAGTTTAATGAATGAAATGAATGTTTGTCATCGGAAAAAAATAAAAGTTTTACTTGTTTTATTGCTACGATAATAAAAGTTCCTTGATATTGGTACAAATGCAAGAAAACAATATACATTCTTTGCTATAGAGTTCCACGTTTTCCTACAATTATAAATAAAGAACTACAAACCGGACTAAAGTTACCTGTAATGCAAAACTTCAACTCAGAGGACCACAGGCGACCGTTTTGCACGTAGGCCACACCGTCGCCGTCAATTGTGGAGGTTGTTTCAGTCTTATTTATTGCCTAGCATTCTTGGGCGTATGGCCTGTAATTATACACGGTTGCAATAAAATTTTTCAGGGTGCTATTGACGCTTTGTTAATTTTTCTTATGCAAGGAGCTACGGGTGCCTTTTTTATATTTTCAATAATAACCTGTCTGAAAAAAAAGAATATACATGCGAACACTTCCGAAATTATGTTACTGGTGGAGTGGATCATAAACAAATACACAAAACTACAAGTATCTTTACATAGAGGTAGGGAAAATGCAAGTACAAAAACAAAAGTATCGATGCTCATTTCTTGAGTCATTGGCGTTGGTAGAGGTTCACGAAAAAAATAAAAATCTGTATTAAAAAGGCATTGATTACAGCCTAAATATGTGGCAAATAACACATATGATTCTGCAAAAGCTGCTAAAGTGCAGTTAATACTAGAGAACTAAAGTGCAGGTGTAATATTGAAAACCAAGTTTTTAAATACTGGCCTGAATTACTGTACTGTTGCCCATAACACGTTACTGTAGAGCAAACATTTTTTTCCGTATTTTGTTCTATTCTCGCGGTTAAAGAGCCTTTCGAGGCTGATTTGATCTTACTGATTTAGAAAGGTAGAGTTTTTTCCTTCCAGCAAGCTTGATTATTTTTTCTTTATGGTCATTTAAGGGTAACATTGCTGGTGAAGGAGGTAATTTTGACGTTAGGGTCACATAGAACTAAGCCGGAAATTGCAAAATGAGCCTAATGCTATGCTTTGGTGCCAAACGGCTACCCACCAGGAAGAGTGCTCGTTGTTCACGCTGTAATTCAAAGGGGGGGTACTGATGGATTACTTCTGACCAAGGTTTATGAATTCAGGCGCACAAACGGCAGTTACGGTGGTTACTGTACCGAAATGTTAAGCACGCCGAGAGTAGCTCATATGCACATTGGTGTAAGAAAGCTGTGAGAAAGCTGTCTATCCCTTTTTCTATAATTGCTGGCAATATTTGTGAGAAAAAATGGGAAAGCTGCGGATATCACATGTAACAAAAAACCACTTTAACTAAATGTTCCACTGATTACTCAAGCATTTTCAAACAGCTATTTACATTCGCTGATATGGGTTCTGCAAAATTTGTTAAACACTTCTGCAGCTCACACTCACGACAGATCAATATTCAGTTTAAAGGCCTTCCAAAAATGTTTTAGTCACTCGATATTATTCTAACCATCCAGATTTATCAGCTTAAAACTTTGCAAATGGGATTCAAACAATAGGTGGAAAAGTAGAAAACCCGCGTCCCAAGTTTACTACGGCCAAAGTTTATAACTCTTTCCACGCGGGTCTTTCGGTGGTACTTTTTGGAAACTAATTTTAACTGGATAGAATTTTTTTTCCAACATCATTTACTGTGTTACATTTTTTTTTTCCTTTTTTTCATCAGTTGCACATCCTAATAATAACCGTTGAAGACCTAAAAGGTTCCTTGACCGGCTGCGGCATGTTCGTCATCAACCTTCGCCTGATCGTTTCGGTAAGTGGACGCATTTACATGAGATTTCTAACTTCGATTACAAGAAGCAAGGTGCTCATTTTATTGTTTACTAATGCACCGTAAATGTTCACGTCTGACCCGACCATTGCAGTTACAAGGGATAAGGCAGAACGAAGGCTATACATGAAACTTCAAAGTGAAACAGGGGTGGCCCGCATTGAACATGATGACGCACTCCTCAACTAAATTTAATTTTACCGCGCTTCGCTACGGCTGGACCTAATGGAATGCCACCAGAAGGCCGTCTGTCGCGTGCAACCGGTTTTGTATTTAGCAGTAAAAACATTTTTTCAAGGCGTATCTTGTATTTGCTATTGCAAAAAACAAGCAGCCGTACGTATTTTGTTAAAGAACACTCTAAGTATTACTTATGTATCGACGTTTTGCTTCAAACATGCCTAATATTTTCTTTTCTATCAACAATGTTGAGAAGCGTGTAAATTGTCATCACATTAAGAAACCTGAAAAAAATTTGCGTATACAAACGTTTTGTATATACTTTTGGTTACATTTACCACGGCGGCGGAATCGAAGGAAGGACAAAGGGCAGATAGACATAGGGGCAGACCAAAATTTCCGCGTTTAAGTAAGCCAAAACAGACTGCATTCTATAAAAACATGATTAAGGTATGTATGTTCCTGCAACCTTGAAAGCGTGATCGCTCGAAAGCTGCATTAAAGACTTCGTCCAGCGTAATCAAGTACACTTTCCACATTGTTAAAATTTCAAAGCACCTGCCATGGGAATAAAATACAACTACGAAAATGCAAATTCATATAATTATAATAATCGCGAGGTTAGGAAAACCTGTACTTAATATTTGAACACTAATTATTGCTTCGCTCGAGTGAGATATCTCATGGCAACAACAATTTCCAAAACGTGCTAAGTTAACGTCCAAAAAAACCTGTTCTGTAGACCGCCGAATCAAAATAACTTTTCTGGATGTATTGTTAGCTCCTTTCAACTGTTGTTTTCGTCGGGCACATTTCAAATAAAATTATATGACTAATTCAAGCAAGTGATACACGTCCGAATTGGATGCTGCTTATTTGATTGAAAAGAGACTGATATACGGAACAGGCCAGGTACCATTTCTTACGTTTTAGTTATGAGCGTCTACTTAGTAGAACTGTTTCCATGCATAATTAGGTATGAAGATATGATTTATTAACCTACCTTGTGTTATTAATTTCGAAAATATTTACGCTTATACGAATACTGGCGGCTCTAAAAATTGAACAAAGATTCATTTCTATAATGCTTGTTCCTGCTCTTTACAATTGACCTGGCTCTTTCACAGCAGTAAGCCAACTGTGTTCACTTCATTTTAGGGTTTCGCTGTTCTTCGTTCCCTACAACTTTTCGGCAAATAAACAAAACGTATTGGTTTAGGTTACCTGTTTTGCGTGCTTGGACTTCAAATTGATTGATAGAGCTTGCAATAATGTATGTCTTGCAGGTGGTTGGAGCGGTGATCACTTACACAATTGTGCTGATACAGACCAACGAAGGGGTGATGGGGCCCAAGTGCGTCAACGGGTAGGCATTCGAAGGAGGGTGGCTGCGGTGCGTCGCTACGTTTTTGTCACAAACGAAGACACCACTGTGAGAACATCAGTACAAGAAATAAAGATGTGGTTATTTGGACCTGTTGGCCAGTTGGTTGTGGGGGCAAACGGGCTTTTGTTAATTCATCACATTTTTGTGCCGTTCCCTTCAGGAGCCACCAGAAAACATTTTATATTCCCTGAATATTACGAACGTTATTCGTTGTCTTAACCGACATAACACAGACTTCATTTTGATAGCAAAAGTGAAGACATGCAACTTACGTATCCACAAAGGTGCACAAATAGCCCTATACGAAAACAAAATTGTGCTCTAGGGATGTTTAAAAGCCATATCGATTTTGTCAAACTTCCTAAACTTAAGTATCGTGTAATGACTACGGGGGTACCTGTTTTTTTCTTCTGCGAAACCAGGTACTATCTGATTGTTTACCCACCATCTTCTCACCACGAAAGAGTATATAAAATTGGGTTGCACATAATTTCTGCCTTAAAAAGTTTTTGTTACCAACAATGTCCTTGTTGCTCTCTATGACGTGAGCCAAACTAATAGCTGTAATATCAATTTCCTGCAGTGAATGAGGGAACCGTGGTTTTGTAATATGCGCAGAAGAAAGTTCTCACTCAGCACAGTGACGTTTTCTGTTTCGAATGAAAACGTTCGTTCCCTGAAGTATTAAAAATGCTATCCCTTTAAATTCACTCCGGGCTCAAAGGAAAGAAGTGCTTTTTCGTCAGATCGAAGCAGTTGCCTCCTGATTTTTTTACACATTAGCACAGAATTGACGCGTCGTTCGTTTGCTGTAGTTGGCGCAAAACCATGGAACTATTTACAAATAGCTCCTTCAGTGGGGGTGAAAACCTAGGCTGTATGTCTCATGATTACCCTGTGCACAGGCACAGCACTCAGTATCTGTTGAAAAAAAATGGCAGAGAATGTATTATTTCACAAGTTGCGTAAACAATTTTGTTTGCAAGTTCCGGTAAATGTATGCGTCTTCCTGTCATTCCCGGCCCAGTTAGCTTGTTATCTTCCCACACAAAAACGCATCGCGTTGTGCGCAGAACATCGTCATCCGTCAAGCCGCTTCTACTGTAGACAAAATCATAACAATATCTGGTTATTTTAGAACACCAGTTGCTTTCGTTTGCGTAAGAGCAACAATGGTGCATCAAAATTCAACACAATCCGATGCATCATACAGCGCGCACCTTAGGAATAAAAAGACGAAAAAGAGAGTGTGCCACGTAGTACTGAAGTACGTGGCTCAGAAAAACACAAAATATCGGCAAGCCTCTGTTGTTAGGCAAATCAGTCGCGCACTTCCTAAGCTCGTAGCAGTCCACACCAGTAGCTGCTGCTCCTCAACTAGCGGCGCAGAAATCACAGCTGCCAGGGCGAAACAGATAAATGTCTCCTCACCATGTCGCCGAGGACATCACAAAACTTAACTAATAAAAAAGGCAGAACTCAGCAATCGCGCGAAAATTCAACGCACGAGAGAACAGGATTGAAGAAGAACACGAGACAAGCACTAGAAGCTCCTCCTCTTGCGTCCTGTTCCCTCGTGCGCTTAGTAATAGCGTTTCGCAACCGCAACCAACATGCCCACACGGACGCTTCAGAAAGTCAGCAACCTGGTTCAGATGTGCAAGGCTTGTGTCCAGCGTGCACGGGTGGCAGGAAATATTTGTGACAGCGAAGCGCGCACGCGCTGAGAATACGACACAAATGCTTTCGCATTCTCTGTATTTCAAGAAATGCTTATCTGAAGTTGTAGTTCATTTCGCAAATGGTGTCCTAATATTTGTACGCAGTGAATATCAGGATATTGTCTGGAAACTACGCCTGGTGAACAGTTGAGAAGTATATTCTCTCGCAACCCTCACGGCTCTCCTCCCACGGCGCTACTTCACATTGAAGTGATCGCTTGTTTCCTTTTATAACCTTGAAAATTTTGCTTATTTGCACGTTTGAGACTGTATTTGGGAGTTGTTCTTGTTTTATACATGTTTCCTATTGAAAAGCAACACCCACTATTGCCGATGGATTTTTGGTTATATCTCTATACCAGAATATTTCTCTAAATCGTGAGGACATTTTTATACCTGCAACTGTACCTTTATGTACATTTTATGTACATTATTTATATTTTATTTTACCTTTATATTTTATGTATATATTACCTATATGTATGTTTTCTGTACCTGTAGACATATTTATAAGAACTGTATAGAAATTGTGTGTGTGTGTGTGTGTAAATGATCAGCGTTTCTGCTGCAGTGACCTGATCGTCGTAGTGTTGTACTGCTCCCGTTGCTATTTTTATTTGCGTCTCCTTGAGCCTGTACTATTTAAAATACAGCTAAAACATTTTGCGCTGACCGCTTCAACTACGGGAGACATTGTGCGCCTACGTACCCAGGCTGAATGCTTGATCGTTTATTAGCTTACCCGCCTATCGGCATAATCGCGAGATTGCGCTATTACGTGCGCGTGAACACTTCTAAATCGACATGAACGTGCCGGTTTAAGAGCATCCATGCTCAAGAGCTCTCTCTCTCAGTCGCGCCAAAGGGCCGGGAGCTTGTAAGGGTTTTGTACAGCTCCCAATGGACAAGATAATCTCTAAAAAATCAAAGTCAAGAAAAATATACACTCCAAGTAAACACTGAGTAAACCAAACGCTCACAGCTACCATCCACAACATATAGGCAATATAATTACGCGGCAACAGTTTTTTCAAAGGTTTAAAAAAGATGCGAATATGCTGCCAAGCTGCAGCACGGAACCACAGCTATAGCCTTGCTTGAATAAATCTGCGACAACTGCCCAAACAATTTTTATAGGACAAAATTCGCATAAACACGGTGCCTTATTAAATATATTTTAAATCAAACCACATGTATCTTCGAGCTTCCGACTGTACTTTAGAAAAAAAAGAACTTCCTTCAGCCACAAAACTTTTGCAGCAGCTTTTGTGGCAGCGACTGCTTCGAGTACAGTTAAACAGATTTAAACTTGAAGCCGTTATTATTCAACTCTTATTTTTCTCTTGACATACGTTTCGTCACAATAGATGGCGAACAAGCAATGCTTTACGCACGTCCATGGTTTCTACGGCTTTGCTCTAGGCACGTTTACCTAGATGCTGGTCTATTGAAAATTGCTTAATTTTCGCCTGTGCTCAATTGCTTATTGCTAAGTACCAGAAAGACGCACAGAAAAACTACGCGCTCTTGCGAATGCCATTTATTCCTTACAGCGCGGAGGAAGCAACGTTTTGAACTGTGCGTGAAGGTTTGTGGGCAGTAAACACTACCGAAGTTTTAGTAAAGTGAAAATGTACGCAGGGAAGTGCTACATATTTTATAAAGCATCATCAGCACGTCGCTACAGAATAATAAATATTCACCACCTCCACTGCTTCAAAAAGTTAGAATAACAAAGGCCCAAAATAAAGAAAGCAGCTAATTTTATCACAGTAGATTTTCTCTCTTCTATTTTTTGAGCCTGGTTGGCCGTTAATGCAGCTATTTTCCGCTTTTCCCTTGCCGGATACACGAAGAGCGAAGAGCGTGTTGCACAAGCAAGGATGCAAAGTGTTTGCAATAGACATCGCTGCCTAGCCCTGCCTTGCTGGTGACTTTTCCGGGAATAAAATTTTTTTTCTCATCGAATACTACCTTACGTGCATGCTTCATACATTTGTCACACACTAATGTTAAAACGACCGTGAAGCCGGCATAGCACTTCGATTTGCGCAGAGTTATGCCGTTCCTGCTGAACTGCAACCTTATTCGGCGGTAGATTCTGCTTGCATATTCTGTTACAAATAGTTTTTATTTACTCCTTTATAATGACAGATATCGAATTGCCCTGGAGCAATCTCTCGAATTTATAAAAAACTACCCACCTCATTGCTAACCTATTTTATGCAACATTGTTGTAATATCAATTCAGGAAGCAAGAGCGAAAGAACCGACAGCTTTTCGGGCACACGCCAGTAGTCGCATTCAGTGGGCTATCGCCATTTAAGCTAGGAAGACCTAGAAGTTTCGGTGCTAATAAACGACTAAGAACGTAAACTCCTTCCTCCCACAACAATAAAATTCGGTATCTGGAAATCGATGCCATACATGGCATTAGAGCCATTGAGTGCAGGTACTTCGTCAAGCCACAAAATAATTTTCGCTCCCTTAGCTAGCCTGTGGGAAGAACGCGTAAATGACTTCAGTTATCTGTAACGTGAAACCTAACTAGTAATAATGAATGCCTCAGAGACAGTGGCCGATATATTGGGTGGGAGGGGGTGGCAAGCACCCTGAAAACTATCACCTCATATGCTATAGTGTGGGAAACCCGCCCTCTTTGCTAACGAAGCAAGGAAGGGGCTCTTTTCGCCAGCTTGAGGTATCCTTCTGAAGCCGAATTGTTTTGGAGATGCTTCTTCCAGCACTTCAAAGGGCCTCTTATCTGCCCACCAGAAATCTCTACATTGCCTGGTAGGTGTCTACCGCGCATGCATGCGCCTACAGAGTGAAACTGGCCCCTTACTACACCAATCGGCGCACTTAAAGCAACTAACACTGCAGTCGAAAATATGTTGGGTAAAAAATAAATAAAAGCAACGGAACGGCGAAGCCAAAAACAACAACAAAATTCGCGTGATTTTACCTGGGCAATGGATAGCAAGGTGGTGTTGGTTCGCCCTTGACTTTTCAATATAATGAAATCTAAACATGCTCATCAAACAAGTTCTTGTAAGAGGCACGGCCATTTAAAAGCCCAGTTGTGATTTAGTATAAACGAGTGCAGCAAAAGTGCATGTGCACAGAGTTCAGGGTAGGTTTCGATCAATCGTTATTTATACGAGATTCAATCCCCTAAACATTGCGTTAGAAAACCGTGTGGGCACACATCACATAATTTTTTTAGCCTGAAGCAACCACTGTCCAACATGCTACTGTTCACTCGTAAGAAGTCCCAAACTTCCCCATAGTTACAATACATAAGCGCTGGCGTTTGTGAAACAGCGTACTGTCGCGATTTCGCCGCGTGACGCGAATGTTACGGGATGTTGTGCTGTAACATGCGCTGGTATTTTCTGGTCTGTTTTTTGTTCCGCCAACCTTCAACACATAGGCCTAACGAAAAATGTTTGCCTCACTGCTAAAATAAAAACTGTCAAAAGAGATTCGTTCTAGGTGCAGTGTACATAATGTAACGTGTGGTGGGGCCCCTAAATGTGTCATTGTTCTGCACGCCTTCGCCACGCAAATAGTAGTGTTCGAGGCAGACATCCTCACATTTTAATGTGTAATTTCATGCTTCAATACAATTGCCCTCATTCCATGCACCATTTTTCTTGAATGGACGTTTAGAAAGTCAATCAGAGCGCCAGCTTCAACAATGAAACGAAGTCGCCATCATTCCTCACGAACAAGGCCTAATGAAATTCAAATTACATCGCTTCAGGAATCACATTCTTATAAACATTTCTTTTGCTCATTTCCGCAGTTAGTTTTCTATGTTCGTGTAGTATTATACAAACATTAGATCAGCGTCACGCTTCCAACTTAGAAGCAGACATACAACTCTACGTTTTGATATCTAAGCTACCGACTCATCCTTACTATAATCTCGGATTATATATGAAATCGTCTGGGAAGTGAAATGTAGATAGTGCACTTCTTGCAAGCAAGTTCTCGCACTTTGGGAAGAACTGTCGGCACTCCGCCGACAATAATCAGCGGTCACGGGACTAATACCCTAAACAATATTTCAGAGAGACAAACGAGGAGCTCTAAACTTTAATTCACGCGCACGCACGCATGCACGCGCACACACACGCATACACACACGCAGAGGCACACGCACACGCGCACAACACACACACACGCACACATACACACACAGACACACACCACACACGCACACACACGCACACGCACACGCACGCGCACACACGCACACACAGACACACACATACGCACGCACACGCGTATTTCCTATTTCTCTGGTTTATGTCCTTAAAGAGCTCAAAGAGCGTATACTCTAACAGCTTATTGCTTAATATTTTTCATTCCTGTAGTGGCGCCTAGAAGACCAAACGTAATTCTGTAGTCTACATACGCAATTACCGCATTTATATGCTTATTGTTTTGATGATGAGCAGCATGCGACCCTCAGTGAGTAGCCCCTCCCTGATGCTGCCTATTCCCACGGTCATTCGAAATGTGGAAGGTCGCTCATGTGACGTATTATCCGAGTAAAACAGCTTGTAAACAACGCAGTGTAGTGGAAGTCTGTATTTGTACCGTATTTACGGAATCTTGCTTTCAACGCGTCTGCAGCCTCAAGCCACGCAAACCTTCTGAGGTGACTTCGCAAGCTGTGTTATTCTACTGTTAACTACATCTGTGGTTATTGGGCTCTCTATTTTAGCTTTGTCTTCCTTGGTTCCTTCTCTGTTAGTTATTCCACTCGTATCTTTTTATGGTGGTAGCTAACAGAGAATGAACCTATGCAACAGTACAGTTTCTTGCTTCATGTGCGAGTACGACCTCTACATAGAACATACGAATCCCACTTTTCTGTGCCATTGGAGTTGGTTGATGTGTGTCAGTTTTGCTTCCGAGCCACTGCACACTATCTCTCTCAAGGCACTTTGTTTTACTGCAAATCAGTACACGTCTAACCCCCCCCCCCCCTCTTCCCAACCAGTTTCATTCCGGTGTCATCCTCTTACTCGGCGCGCTCCGGGGTTCCTTCCTCACCCCCGCTGACACATCTTCCCCAACTATTTGCACCCTCGCCTCCACCGATGCCCCTTTTTCAAGTTGCGCAGTCGCCAGCTAACGGCGGTATTGCGGTTATCAGTTGATTGCGGAAAAGAAACAGAAGCACGGATGGGCGTATAAAAATGCACTGTGTTTACCACACTGCCTGATAGGTAATTTGTGCGCAGCGCGAGCTGCAGTCTTCTCGGACACGGCGCATTTCTGCTGCGTCCCAGGAAGCGTTCGCGTGATCAGCGAACGTAGGGTGGCGTGCGTTACTCTGCTGCTACCTCGCAGTGCGGCGCCGCATGCGGCCAGCATGCTGCAAATCGTGTTCGAACCTCCCGCGAGAATCTCACGTGGTTCGGGTTAGTCCCGGACAAGGCAGCAGCGAGCGTGTTATTGCATATCGTGTTTGGAACTCCCGCGCCGCGCATCGTCGCATGGTTTGGGTTAGCAGAGGATGGAACAGCGCCTGGGGAAAGTGTCAGGGGGAGGGCGCTTCTTGGTGGCGACGCAGGAGACATGTGTGAGGGATAGGCAGTGAGAGATATGACGCCATAGCCGCTCGTGTCGTACTCAACTTCACACTTCGCTAGACGCCCCTCTGTTTTCTTTCTTTCGTCGCAGCTGCGTTCGCTCACTGGGTTGCGCGGACATAAAACGCTGCTCCCGTGAAGCATAGGTAACGGCTGCCTGGGGGAAGCCCTTTTAGGGGGAAGCCCTTTGGCTTCCCCCTAAAACTACTGAAACCCGCCGTCGCCGTTTTCGGTCAAATTCACTTCTCCATGTCGCTGCGAATCCCTCCCTTTAGAAGAGAAACTTTCCCAGCTGGAACGCCGGCTTGAGCCTATATTAAAGCAAAGCTTTTTACCTCTACCCCCCAAGGGTTCATTCGCGACCGTTGGTGTCACCAGAAAACTCCAGTGAACAAATAAAAGAATTTACAGGCACCGCCGGGAATCGAACTTGGAACTTATACACTAACAAACAGAGAGACCGTTGTCTTACCGATGTAGCTACGAGCCCCGCGAAGACGGGGAAGACGGGTGGTGTACTCACCAAGCACATCTACGGGTTTACCCCCTGCGTTCTCGCTGAATGCCACGTTAAAGCATCAAGCGACCACTCAAGCCCGTCTAGCGGCCCTGTGCGCACCTTGCTCATGTGCTAAGGGTTACAAAAAGTAAAGGAAGCTCACACCAATGCATGGAATCTCACTTCTAGTACGCCAATGTGCTAAAGCCTGTGGACTCCAGTGTTCACGTAAAAAATCACAGCTCTTTGTCGTCCGCCCTAACGCCACATCAAGGATTGCATTCAAATACTCCTTGATGGCCAGGCCATCACTCCAAGCCCCAGCATCAAGATCCTGGGCCTACATCTCGAGGCTAACACCAAGAGTGACGTCTCCTTGCTGCGCCTCAAAAACAGCATTAATCAAATCATACACATGATTACGCGAGTTGCCACCAAGAAGCGAGGCCTGAAGGAATCCGGTACCTTTCGTATAATTGAAGCTTTTGTCCTCTCGAGAGTCACTTACGTCATCCCCCTGTCTTCTTCTCGACAAGGAAGGCATAGAGATGCTTTATATGGTGATTAGAAAGGCGGTCGAGCAGGCCATTGGTCTTCTCATGAGTGCATCTACACAGAGGCTGCTGAACACGGGTTCCACACAACACGGTGGAAGAGCTGACAGAAGGCCATCTTTCTAACCAGAAGGTCCGACTCAGAACTGCGGTGGGTAACCGTATGCTTCACCAGATTGGCTGGGCAGCGCATAATGTCACTTCGC
Source organism: Haemaphysalis longicornis (assembly GCA_013339765.2). Classification (NCBI taxonomy): domain Eukaryota; kingdom Metazoa; phylum Arthropoda; class Arachnida; order Ixodida; family Ixodidae; genus Haemaphysalis; species Haemaphysalis longicornis. The sequence continues at coordinate 82,695,439 of CM023455.1, read as the reverse complement.
TTGACGTACTCCCAGACTCTTTGCCACTAAAACTGAAGATGCTCCCTTTGCGTAGAAATATGAATCCTTCACATGAAGAGGGTCACCGAAAAGCACGGGCTCAAGCGCTAAACACCACCCCCGGTGGGGATCACGCAGTTATCTACACAGACGCCTCCAAACATTGAGGGCAGCAATACGGCATCATCGTGGCTACCTCCAGAACAAACCTTCTTGCGAGTACCTCGCTTAGGGCTCAAGAAATGACGGCAGCAGAAGAGGCAGCTATCACCCTGGCTCTCACTCAACCTGGGGTTGGAAGGTAGTCACCGATTCCCAGCAAGCCTACTGGATTACCAGTCGGGTTGGGTGTTCTGACCTGCCCTGCGCGTGCTAAAAAACCACTCCCCAAACGGTTCCATTCAGCTCATGTGGACACCCCCTCACGCTTCAACTGAGGGCAACAAATACGCCCACCCAAGAAGCCTGCGCTTTTACCTCCCGTGCTATGGAGCTGCACGAGGACAGTCACCCGCTTGTCACGTTCAGAGAGATAACCCTGCATTATCGCCTTCTGAGACAGACAGTACCTTCGACTTACCCTGACCTTTCCAGAGAACAACAAACTACCCTACGGCTCATACAATCCGGGCTCCTTCCTACAGCCTACGCGTCTTCACTTATTGCATCCGAATCGCTACGACGCTGAATGTAAATTTTGCTGCAGAAGTTGGAACACTCCGCCCCGTAATCGAGGTGTGCGACTTCAGCGCTGAGCACCCTCCTCTCTTTCCGTCAACTACCCAACAAGAGCAATGGGAGATGCTGCTGTCCAGGCCCTCTCTACCTACCCAGCTTCAGCGGGTGGACGGAACACAGGCCGCGCGGACTGCATATGGGCCCCACAGAAGAAGGAATCACTCCCCAGGGCTGCACTCGGGCCGTTCAGAAATCTGAACAGAAGTATGTCTTCCTCCTCCTTCTCCTTCTCTGCCGCAAATCTCGTCGCCTCCGTCCGTGGCGCAGATACGGAGAAGTCAGATCGTCTAACACCGGGTTGGAGCTTTAATTTTATAAAAAAAGTTTGCACTCTTGTGCTACACCAATACAACTCAACCAAACACCGTTCGAGCATCATGCATTGATTTAACCTTACCAAGAATATATCTTTGAAGTAATAAATGGTGTGGTTACGTGCACTGCACTTTTCTCTGATTTTACTCTTTGTAGAGCGATGTGAGTGAATTTAAGTGACGTGGCATGGGTAATTGGTATGGGTGCCGTTTACTGCTTTACTTTCCAACCACATTCACGGGGTGGATTGGCGCGGTTTTTTTTTCAGCTTAGAAAGCCTTCCGAACGACATTTTCGCCGGTGTCTTTCACGCCTTAGTGTACGCCATCACCAGTTGCTGGTTTATGCGTGCATGGTTTGCGGGTAGAAAGAGGGGGCCGTGCACGCACAGCTAGGCTGAATTCCGATAGCGATGAAATGCCGTTTGTGCTGGTAGAAGATGTCGATGTCAATATTCCATGGCTCATTGCGGTTAGTTGGCTATCATCCTTAATCGAGTGGTTCAGGTGTGGGTTGATATGCTACAAAGACATCCGACACACACAGTAAAATGCATATGAGGGGGGAAGGAAAACGGACAGCCACATGTTTGTACGCAAGAATGGAGCTCAAGGAATTCCAAGTTTTAAATATTTGTGAGACATGCATGCCCTTCGTTTGCAGGAAGAAGAGCAAGAATTAAAGCGTTGGCCCGAACACAAACGCGAATGGGTGCAAAAACAACGGTAAGTTGCTGGCGCCACCGTTAACGCCTGAAGTTCAGCTGGTCGAGTAGCGGCGAATCCCTCCCGGATGAAGAGCGACTTGCCCGCTTGGAGCTCCAGCGTGAGCGAATATCACTTCTTCAGAGGGCTTTCAGGGGGCATTTTCGATGGCGTCTTTCACTTCAAAGCACTCGCACCTGACCGGTTGCCGGTTTATGCGTGCGGACGTTTCAGTAAAGAAAAGTGGGAGGGACGAGATGGGGCGTGCACGCGCAGCTATAGGTTTTATGTCCGTACTGATGGATGTCATGTCCGTTGTGCTGGTACGAGGTTTAAACGCGGACGTTAAACGGCTCAATTAGACATGTCCGGAATCAGTGGTAGAGCAGATTGGATTTGTGTGTTAGGCTATATTCAGGGTACAGACGCAAAAAGGTGATCTATGCACGTAAAAAAAATGGCATGTCACGCAGATTCGGTTGGCTGAGACGTGAAGTGACGTCATTCTTTAAAGGTATTACGACAGTTGCGGCAACAGTCTGAACCCGGCCTTACACAAACAGTAAGATGCTTACGGCGACGAAGGGCCACAGGCAGTTCCATGTTTATCTGCAAAAACAAAGCTTGGATCCTTCAGGGGTTCGTACAGCTAATGGGCTAGGAAGTATTCTCCATCGCATATTACGATAAACGTGTTTTGTTTCGTGCACTCCTTGGACTGCGTCGAACTTTGCAGGCATCCTTCTTCACAGAGTGAAAAGGCACTAGTTTTTTTTGTTCTGTTCGTATTCTCTTCTGTTCTAATTTTTCTTCCCCGCAGCCAATTTGTAACCATTCATTTCCCTGGCGTAGTTTCCGTTGGTCACTTTGGAAGACATGGACAATTCAATTTGCACTAGGCTTGTAAGCTTTGTATCCTGCAATTTCTCAATAATGGCTTTGAACTTCCGCAGTGGTTTGCTAGTTTAGTTCTGTACGACCCTCTTGCTTACGTCTTGGCCGCGACTAACTTTGGAGCTGGAAGACTTCCTTAGCAGTTTCTCTAATAAAGCGAACTTGGAACAAATGTCTCTTGCCTTTTTTGTGGTGTTATACGAGCACGCGGCATCCGAACACTGTAGCGATTCGTGTTTTCGGGACCGTCACGCTTTGTTGAACCTATTTGAAGCCCCCATTTTGGTTCAACACATGCGAAAAGGAAGCTAGTGTGCCTAATTGAACCAACGCATCCGCACATTGCGTACCCAGCTCAACTTTGTAATGTGATGATAGCTCGGTAGTTCCGGAACAACAAGCGATTGTTGTCTGTCACACACAACAGGCAAACCCAAAAACGGCTTAGTTCGTCGCGATCTAACAACTGTATACTTTTACGCTTCAGCGTCTCCTTCGTGTAAACAAAGTTCATGAGAGGGAAAACTCTGCGGCTGAAAAAAGTATACCTACTTGCAACGGAAACATCGCATGTCTTTGTCTGCCGCCAGGGAATTCAGGCTGCTTATACCCATCCTGTTCACTTTAATGGTAACCCTATTAACAGAGGCTTTCGGGGTCTTTTGTCCGGTCCTAATCAGTCACCGTGAGAATGGTGGCTTGCGCTATATAAGGCGAACAGTTAACGCCTCCTAATTGTTCAAAGGCAGGCCTAGTACAAGGAAGCGTTGTTCAATGTAATGGTTACGAATACCGAGCAAAAGTGCAACAAACCACTATCAAAATTTCCCAACAGGCACAGCACTGGTGCCCGTTTTTATACTATGTGTGAATATCTTTTTTTTTTGGAAGACCCCTCCTCGAAAGCAGCTTCAACCTCCTCTTGCCGAGTTGCGACTACTTCGTGGGATAGAGTTAATATTATGTGTATGCGGAAAGCTAAAAATAGTCAATTAAAGCGGCATAAAAAAAACACCAAGACTTGCTTTTTAATATATGTGTGTAGGCACCCTGCTACTCTTAACAAAAACACACCTACTACCGTTTCGAATATTTTTCCAAAACGTTCCCCGAATAAAGATTGTGTATCCCCAGAGCAAATGTTGTTTAGCAGTCATGTTTTGCGAGTTGAAAATTTAAATTCATTGGAAGTGCACAGGATCAAAGCATAATATTTTTACTCACAGTCGATCTTTTCCGAAATAATGTCTTCTTATATGGTTATAAAACTTCAATCTCGCAACTGCTGCTCTAACTTCAACTTCTAGGGTAGCATATGCGTTCACTACGCTCAAATGCAAACCACGCTAAAAGTTTATGACGTCCAGTGTGGCAGAATGAATACCCACTTTCTCAGTAAGGTTTGCTTCCGTACTTTCCCCGTCCCTCTAAAGTTATGTATGTCCTAAAATATATGAAACCCCGACGTCCCATCAAGCAACAGCATATACCAAAGAAACACGGCAATGACCGACAAAGTTTGGCCAAATAATGTTACTACAAGTATGGTGGGGTTGCTTGCGTGCGTGCGTTTGTGCTCGAGCGTGTGTGCTCGCTCGTTACGACAAGGAGACCTATTATGGGGGCTGTGAGGTCACATGGAAGGGCACAACGGAAGAGATCGAGATCGGCAGCCCTACGCTATCGGATTATTAAACAAAAAAATATTCGAATCAAGATCCGGCTGTCTGTACCTCCCTTTGCAGAATGTAACTGGAATAGCAGATATGCAAGTTTTATTTGATTAAAGAATTTGGGTATGGCCGTTAAGAACAACAGGTGGATCATTATTTTAATGGGTTGGTTACCAAGCCACTCTAAACAAAGCTGGGGATGGCAAAGATTCGACAGAGAGATGACGAAAATTTGGTTGTGAGGTAGAAGCAGGAGAAAACATTTTTTGGAGGGGTGTAGGCATTTTTAATTTTTTCTTCAGCACATAAAATGAATGATGATGGTTAATAATTGTGATGATGAAATTATCATAATCTGGACCATGCAGTGAAACACAGTTATGTACAATATTTTAATCAACGCCAACTGCTCACGACCGTGATAACTAGATACCAGCAAGATTTCCAGTGAAATTTTCAGTTTTGAGGAGACAAGTTTCAACGGAGGGGCGAGAACTTATCGCCAGATATGGACTTGCTGAAATTGCTAGTGATCAGAAAAAAGCGACCTCTGGCGGCAGTGAGCTCAAACAATGGCTAGAGAAAGAAGCCAGTGAGCCCGCGAACAGTAAACAGACGCGCGACAAGAAAGAGCGCTCGCTAGAGGTAGAACTTGGGAAGCCCGAGGAACAACGCGATGCTCTAGAACGTGAGATAAACCTCGCGGAGAACAAATAGCGAAGGTCACAATGGCAGAGCTACGTCTTGAAACTGCCTAATCAGAGCGTCACCCTGCTGCAAAATAATGCAGCAAAGACATCGCCTCACCCGAGCCACGTGAGGGCGATTGCACGCGAGTCGCAAACTGCAATGCGGCAGCGTGCACAAGAAACCAAAAAAGATTATCAGCAGTTTACCGCTGAAATAGAAATTGGCCGAGTATCTGCTCCTTTCGTTGCAAATGTCGACAAAAGACGATAGCCTTTGTCGACATATGCCAATTATCTGCATCTCTTGGCTTTTCCGCTCCCCTCTCATCTTGTTGCTCTTGCACCGCGCTATTGCCAAGGTAAACATACTAAAGAATTGCTCAAGTCAATTACGTTTACTGTGTTCTACTGCTCCAGGCCGGGTGCCTCGTTGCAAGCGTTGGCGTACGACAAAAACGCGTGTGAAACGAGGCGGCCTACTTCAACTTCTATCAAACCGCCTTGCCCTAGTCTAGTTGCGTTCCAAGCAGAACGTGGAACCCACCTCGTGGAACCTTTCGTAACTGTTCCCGCTTGATTTCTTAAAATGCCACCAGAAGCTATAGTGACGCGGGCGACAGCAGGTGGCAGTGTAAATTTTTTTCTGCATTGGTTGTAGTATTTATTTCGCGAAAAATCAAGCATCAATAAATATTTAAAGAAAGGAACACTATAAATATCCCCTTTGTATTACTTTTCTGTCTTAAGTTTGCATAATGTCTTGCTCAAGTTCAACAATGTTGACAAGTATGGACATATAGAGTGTACTCAGACATTCAGATTTGGCTGTGAGTATGTAATACTATTACGCAGAGTTTGTCTCACTTTGGCAAAGTGGCTGAATCGAGTCACAGACAGACTGACAGATAGATAGACAAACAGACATACAGACACACCAAAATTTCCGGGTTTATGTAACTTAAGAAATACTATCATCTATAAAAGCGCATGCTAAGCGCGCGCTCATGAACGTGCTGAGAAATTCAAGAAAAAGGAGGAGCCAAGTGCAGGCACATCTACGTGGAATATACTGGGTGAGGGCAGCGATGCGCAGGCCTGTACCATGGTCGTCACCGACCGTCACCTGCCGCAAGGGGTATAGTGTCTTAAGTTCGAGTGCAATAATTACGCCTTAGACTTGCCGATTGCTTTTCCTGTTGCTTTGCGCATATTTAGAAAAGTTTCTCTTCAGTTCTTTATTCAGTAGTCTACCACACAAGAAAAAATACCTGTTCAGTCGCATCTCTCGCACATGTACAATTCACCGACTTCTGATATTTTTGCGAAGTCTGCTCGCACATTTATCGAAGGTAGCGGTTGCTAAGAGTGAATAGTGGGGGTGTATTTGGTTTGTAGTGTTTTTTTCACAGCCTAAACTGGACAGACACGGACAAACATTGTTAAGCACTGATACGCTAAATAGGCCACAACCAAGAAAGGCATCTTTAAAGGCACAGCATATTCTTCTTTGTTATGTTTCAATACCCGTAGTCAATGCTTATGTAATACATGGACTTAGTACCAAACCCCTCAATAAAAAACAGGCCATCTGGCTCCAGTGCCCGTCTATACTTGTAATTGACGATAAAACCTATCATTACGTGGGGTATGACGTTTCTTACCTGCCCCTTCGACATTCCCCGAAAAAAAGCCCCAAAAGGTGGGCTTAACTCTACCAAGTTAGGTCACGGTTTTAGAAAAAATATTAAACCCTAACCCTGCACACTTCAGCAAAGAATCTGGGCGGGGTCGTGGTAAATATTGCACACCATCTATCCCCGGCTTCCGGGCACCAATCACGCGCAGTGACAAGGTATGCTAGCCACCCCGGACCCCGCCGATCAGGTTCGGTTGGTTGAATGGGCCCCGAGTCAGCTACCGCCGAGGGGCTTCTGGACTGACAAGACCCCCAGTACCCTTTCTTCATGCAAATAAAGTTTATTCCTCATCGTCCACCTCCGTTCTATAACGAAGTTACAAAATGAAAATTGTACGGGTTTATTGCGTCCTAATTACGCCTAGGCTATCAGCTAGCCATAGTGGGATGCTGAGGGTTCATTTTGGCCTCACCATGATCTTTAGCGTGCGCCTAAAAATTGACACAAGGGCGTTTGGCTTTTGGCCTCCACCTGAAAATCGGCAACCACAGCATTCAACAAACTCGTATCCGTATGCTCAGCAGCAGACCGCTATGAGCAATTTAGCACAGCTAAATGAAACACCGGTAATAGTGAGTTATGGTTACTTAAATTTTTTGTTTGGTCTACAGGAACCCCCCACTTGCATGTTTGAAAAGAGTAGAGGAGACGATTTGCCTCCAAATGCAGAGATGTTTTCAAGGTTCCCATTCAAAAATCTTTTTTTGTCCAATTATCCCCAAAGAAAAAGGTTTCGGGTTAATCAGACCAAATTGTGAAGCAAACTGCGCCCTTTTAAACCAGAAGAGCAGACTAGAAAACTGTGACGTTGTTATGGCCTCTCAACAAAAATATACCTGGCGACGTATTTGCCTTTGTCCACTTCTTTTTAACAGGCAATGCACTGTGTTGTTTTCCAACTTTCGTTCAGGTCTCCTGCTCTTCAGACATTGTTCATTTCCGTTTTATTGCACGCTCATTTGGTTTACCAGCGTGCAGGAGATTACTGCATAGCTCCCTTTGATTACTTTTCCCATCCTACTAGGACTGTCTATAATTGACTCGCGCATGCGAGCAGCGGATGTTGAATTAATAAAATCGTTCTGGTCTCTGTGCTGCTTCCGGGATCCGGGATCCGGGATTACTTCTCTTATTGCAGATGTCATTCCAAAACATAGGGATGCCTTCGATAAACCCAGTCTCAGCTGTATCGACCGCTACCGCTACAGACGCATAACACTTCCGCTTCCTGTATTTCCTTGTTGTGGTTATTAGGGCAAGAAGCCGTCGAGCAGATATAGATAGAGGGGAAAAGAGAGACGACGGGCAGGAAATCGCGAGGAGACGAACACTGGCCCCAGCTATTTTTCTAGGTACTGGTCCTTTCATATGTCTTAGGGATCGTGTCAGTCTTTGAGAAACACGAGCTAGCCTTTCTTTGAGGCTAGGTTCTCTTGAAGGCTACTGCGTAACGATGTTCCACGAAGGACTAAATGAACATGACGGATATCGTTATAGCATTTCAAGTACAACCTTAATCTTATATGGCAGTGGAAGTATCGAGATTGTTCCTAATACAAGCATTTGCTCTCACATGTGTACTTTTAACAGCCCGTTCAAATGTTCCACCGTTGGTTAACTCAGACATCGTTTTTATAAACAGTTTGTTTAAACTGCGTGGCACTAAACCAAAAGGACAAAGACTTATTCGTGTCGTTCGGCCAACGGATATCCTAAATTGGGAATGTTAGACATAAAAGCTGAAGTAGCTGTTTCAGTATGGTGGAAAATATTAGGCATCGCATGCATTTAAAATGTGTTTTATTAGTTTTGTAGAAAATGTGTTATAATTGTTAACGGAGAAAAAACTAATATCACGAAATTTTTTACCGGTGTGTCTCATGTTATCCAACTTGCCACCGCAATGCTCGCCGCCTGTCTGCCGAAACACGGGTACATAGACAGTTGTGATATTTTCTCAGAATGTATACGGTATGATTTTCAATTACTTTATCGTATAGAGGATCAAAGTGCTAAATTAAACGAAACTGATACTAAGAGCGTAAAAAACTTACTGTCCTTGGTTGGAGAGATGATGCCAAGGATGAGGGAATACGCTGTCAGCCTACAACCACACGAAAGGGTCGAAAAGGTGAGAAAAATCTGCAACAATATTGCGAGAGTTTGTTCACCGTTCTGTGCCCTCTTCAAAACATACTGATGCATGTCGCATTATTGGAGCTACGTTGTTTGTAGAAGTTGGTATGAAATCTAAAAAGCTTCTTCTTCTACAAGACGGAACATACATATTCCCAGGGTGCCTTTTTTTGTCTGCTACTTTGCTTTTCTGTAAGATCTTTGCATGGTGTATTGTAGCACACTGTAAATGGTTTGCATAAAGCGTCCATATACATTTTTCAGTGCACAACTATAAATGCGATACTTGGGCGGGTGTTTTACATTTGGCAATGCTGGCCGCTACTTCAAAGGAGCGATGGTGCAACCTTGCCAAAAGACTTGTGATGACTGTGCGCTTCCACGTCGTTTTGTTACTTAATATTTCTACACTGCCAGTTGGAACCCTGCAGTCCTGAGTAATGTTTAAAATTTTGATAATAAAAACATTTCTTGAAATGCGAAGAGTACCGCCAAAGTCAGACAATGGTTACTCTTATTCCCGCGTTGGCGTCATCAGAGCGTTCGCATGTCATTCCTCTAACCGAACGTTTCTTCAAACTGCCAGCTTGGCACTATATTAGAGCAACTTTCTCTTTAACCATGTAATGTTTACTTTCTTTAGTTCTAAGGGCGTGTTTTGCGGAAATTTTGGCCTACACATAATATAAATGCTCATCGCCTGGCATAGGCACAGCCTGGATAATGCCTTCTGCCGCCTGAAAATGTCTTTTCTTAACATTCGCACCGCGTAGCCCTTTTAGGGCGCAGCTCTCTGGGCGGTACGCCTGGCTGTGGCTCGCTCACTGCCTCCTTCTCACTCTTGTTTTTTGCGTCGCCACCGAAGAGCGCCTTCCCTCCCTTCTCCCCCCCAGACGCTGGTTTGTTGGCCGCTAATCCAAACCACGTGCCATTTACGCAGCAGGCTCAAACAGGATTTGCAACAACATGTTGGCCGGCGGAAGCGAGGGGCTGAGAGATAACAGCACAGTAGCGGGCGCCGCCATGCGTTCGCTTGTCAGGATATCACTTCCCGAGACGCAGCAGATATGTACCATGACGGAGAAGACTGCAGCTCGCGCTGCGCAGAACTTTTGCATTAGGGAGTACAGTAATAAGAGTTTATTTTAAGCAAGGCTTTACTACTTTTCGCCAGGCCCACTTTGGGCCCGTGATTTTCCAGGCGCACTACCAGCGGCGGCAGCATCGGGTGTGGCCGCTCAGCTGATAGGCAGCCGACCCACCCCACGACCTCCCATGCGTGCGGCGCGGTGATATGTCGCGAAAAGTCACTCCCTCGTCGTGCGCCCGGAGAAGGGGAAGGTCGCGTTCGCCGTGAATGAAAGTGAAGCTGGGCTTCCTTCAGTGAGCGTTGCACTATACCGACAGCTTTGAGCCGTGCTCGGCAGTCCAGCTGCATCCAAAGTTAACCAAGCACAACCAAGACTCCACCAGACTAAGCCAACCGTTTGCTTTGCATATCTAAGATTAGCTGAGCTAAGCCACACCCATTTTTTAGATAAGGTCAATAAATATATATCAGAATTTCGGCTGACATTTTACCCAAAATCCAAATCACCTTTAAGGTGTTGTTCACAAAACGTATGACGTTATTTTCTTTTGGCCTGCCGTGCTTTGTATGAAAAAAAAAATAACACGAGAATGCGAGAGAGGGGGCCGACGTGAGAACAACGCTTTGTCTGTTACGCTATAAATCCCACATCGGTTCTCATGTATCGGAGGCTGACGAAAAACGCGCATTTTTTATGCTGGATTAGGCAGACAAACAATAACGAATTGACGTTTCGACGCATTCTATTATATTTCAATTTAAAAAGCATCCATGTCAGTCCTGTGACAACACACAACAAGGGCTCGATCCTCTTAAACATATTTTTTGAGTAAACATCCTGACGCTCTTTTGAACAAGGGTAATATTCTAAATAAAAAAAACGTCTGCCGCAGACTAGAGCGAGTAACAACATAACCCTAACAGCAGTTCTATGGGCGCACACTGTGAGCCGGCCTCGTCTTCAATCCTACTTTGAAAGTCTGATAGAACATGCAGCAAATTTTATGTGTTTTATACTGCTTTGTGTCTTTGGCTCTAGTAGCTTATTATTGAACAACCTCGCAGTGAGATCTAAAGCAAAAATGACAATATGTTAGCGTCACCTCTTTGTTGCCATATTGTATCTTCGTTGCCATATTGCCAGGGTGGCGTATCGTGTACGTAATGATAGAAAAATTCACACTTTTCATTAGTGCAAAGTAAACGTCGTATCGGCAACGCAAAACGTTTAATCAGTTGACATCAGAATGTGTAGCACCTATTCACTGAAGAGAGAATCGTAATAAGCATCATCGTACCACTTCACAAAATTCAACGAGGGTTTCTTTGGTTCACCGAAACATCCTCAGTGCTTTTCTTACATGAGACATTGCGATTCATGTTATTTAACATTTGTGTTGCCCACTGTTCTATTGGTCCTCTTACGGTTATATATATATATATATATATATATATATATATATATATATATATATATATATATATATATATATATATATATATATATTATATATATATATATATCTATATTATATATATATATATTTTTGTGTGTGTGTTTATTGTTTTTTATAAGGGCCTAATTTTTATACATATGACGAATTTTGTGCTTTTATGTGGATTCGCGTACATACCCATATAGTTATTCGCTGGGCACATTTTGTTTTTAATTTCTGTATAAGTTCAACTAGTTCTATTTATTTTTGTGGTGTTTTTTTGCCGTCACAAAGCGGGGCAGAAACCCCGTAAAACTTCTTAGCGGCTTTTTGCTCCTGCACGGGAAAATTTGACTTTGTACAAGGCTGAAATACTAAATAAATAAACTTTAAACTTTCTGTTTTAACAACGAGCTATACATATTTTGACATTTTCATCAGATAAATTTTTTCTCCGCACTTGTACCTTTTTCTCTTCGTCTTTCGTTTACTATGTGTAAGGGCACTGGGTAATCATCCTTGTTAGCGTGATATTCAGGCTTTCTGTTAAAAAGTCATAGACCAATCCTTTTTTTCTTCTGTCTCTCTTTTATATACGCTAAGGTGGCGGAGTGCTGTGACCAGTCGCCTTGATATACTTGTGTTTATAGTATGGGAATGGAACAGATGTCCATCTGTCTCACTGTCACAGCACTGGAGGCTCTGTTTTGTCGATGTGTGCAGATTAAGACGGTAGTGTGGGTTTTCCTTGAAAGGTGCGACTCCAGATGAAATTTCGGCGGGCGGTAAGGTACAAGAGGTGAGCCCAAATTGATAACTTGAGCCGGTCATTGTTTGCTGTCTCTGTTCCCAAAACTACCTAGATTTTTTTTGTATCTCAGGGTTTGTATGATACTTAGCGCTGTTCGAGATTTCAAGGTATTCAGCCTTCCTACAAAGACTACCGCAAACACCACATGTAGTGCTATGGCTACATAACACGGCCATTATTGAGAAAACGCTTAGAAGAAATTGCAAAACACGGAGAATTACTAGCGCCGTTATATGCCCATCAGTATCTTAAGAAATTTCGGAGAGCAAGATTATACTTGTGCAAGAAAAAACTTGCCTTTTTATGCCTGTATCGTAAAAAGTGTGCTCGCCCCAGGACAAGGGTCTGTCAATTCTGGCCTGCGCCGACTGTCCGCAAGCAGTCGGTGCTTACGGGAACAGCACGCCAACGAGAACTCGCTAGAGCGTCAGTGTCAGCCTGCGCGCATTCTGTGAAGTAGTTCGTGTAGCAGTGAGCGTACGGCCCAAAAATGGTGAAGTGAGTATAGAAAACATCGGCCGAAAACGTCAACTTACCAAGAAACGGAATGAACCCTCGGGGATTGGAACTTGTGGCTCGCAAAATACCATCCCTAGCGCTCCAGCGCACTCGGCCACGGGCTTGCGCTACCAGTGTTGGAAATGTAAGGTATGTGTATAACCAGTTTAAACTTTTATTTAGTTTAGCATTTCAAGCAGCTTAGGTGACTATTTGTTGTATAGCGCTCATGCAGTAAGCGTCCCGAATATTTCCACAATATCTCACGTCTACCAATTGTATTTCTTAGACGGATAAGCGTTCGCAGAAGTGTGGTCATGCTGCTGACCGCTGTGCTTGTTCACACAGCGCCAAAGAATGCTTTCTGCTCCCTAGTTTTACGCTTTACGGTAAAAGTTTCAGTTGATTTTATTTCCTTAGTACCTATATTGACTTCGCTGACACTTCTCCGGCCTTCAAGTGGCCTTAGACAAGTGGCCTTAGTGTCCTGTCAGCGAATTATCACATGTGCGCTTGTGCAGAGCTTGTGTGGAGCGACCTGGACTTGAAGCTTGATACAGTGTACAAACAAAGTATAGAAAGGAACATTCTTCCATCCACAAACTTTTTGTCGCTCAGTTTCAACTGAGCGAACGAATTGCCGCGACTCGTCGGCGGCCAGCGGACTAAACGCTGGGTCGACTGACTCTGTCCGAAGGTCGGAGATCCGTGCAGTAGCGCAGTCAAGCCAAGTCATCTCCTCCTGACGTCACACGAAAACGCCACAGAAAAGGGGCGAGAATGCAGAGAGGAGGACAGCTTGTTCGAGTTGATTTTTCTACTGAATAAATTCCCGTAAACGCACTCAGAGGGGTTGAAATTTGGCCTATGGACTCAGGACTACAATTTGCGCTAGTAAACCCGCAATGTTTACAAATCACTTCAGTGTCCTTTTAAGGCGCTTTAAGAGCGACATGTTCAACAGTATCTGCCGCTTCAAAGCACCCGATCATGACCGGTTGGCGGTTTATGCGTGCACCTTTTGGGAGAGGAGGGTGGTGGAGGGGGCCACGCACAAATACAGGTTTCATACCCTTACTAGGAACCTGTGCGTTGTGTTGGCGAGGGGTTCAACGTGGCCGTCAAACATCCCAATGCGACCAGTTTGGTGTCATCTGTGGTAGAGTGGATTGGGTTGGCGTTGTACACAAACCGTAAGATACCTACTACGCGGGAGGAAAAGAGAGAGCTCTATGTTTTTCCGCTAGGATAAAGCAAGTTTATGTTCCAAATTTCATTCACGGAATTGTCTAGAAAGTATGCTTAGTTGTAAATTACAAACAACCGTGTTCTGTTTCGTGCACTCCGCGGAGGGCGTGCAGCTTTGTAGGTCAACTTTGTCGAAGAGTGGAAGCGCCCTAATTTTTTTTATATATTTGTGAGGTTTTTTTTTCAGTTAAAAACATCTTCTGCGCCTTGAATGGGCTTTTGCTTTTAGCAAACCCAATTCCTTAAAACAGAACAACCATATATTTTGTCTTCAAGGCCTCTTTAAACCTGCATCCTCCAATGAACCTGTTTTCTCGACTTTTAGCTGCGCATGCACTTGCGGGCTCGGCCATTACTTTTGGTGGCTTGCTGTTAACACAGTCGCCGTTTCTGGTGGATGCGATGGACATTCAACGTCCACTCTCAAGGTGCTAAGTCGTTGCACGGGGAATCAGCGGCATTGCGAAACAAAGTAAATTCTTAAACTGGTTACCCAAAGGCCGATGTTAGCGCATGAAATTAAGAAACGGAGATCAGTTTTTATGCAATCCAACCTACTTAGACTATCACCAGAAGCACGCCCCATGGTCAGCAACACAAAAAAACAGTGTCAACCACGACCGTGGTCAAAATAGCCACCAATAGTGCGGTTCATATTTTCCCTTACTAGCGTTTTCTTGGGGTGAAAAACATTTATTGGAGCCATCTGTTTCGAAGAATGTTCACACTTACAATCGGCGCGGTAGTACTAACATCTGCTTTTCCTGAATTAAACGCGCAGAGCTAATCAGATGACATGACTGTTATCTTTTTTTTTTCGGCACTATTTTTTGTCGTTTCGCTGCCCGTCGGGTTCGGTTTTTCCGCGTCAACGCTATTCCTTTATTCTGCTTTTTGGATATATGCACTTCTATCACCCGTGCTACATTATGTATTACAAGAGCCGAACAAAGTCTTGCAGTCAAGTTAAAATACTATCAAAAGTTGATATTGCTCAGTAAGAAATGTTTTAGAGCATCTTCTTTAAGGGTTCATAGAAAGAATGCTATGCCACAATTTGCGTTATCAAACAATCTCTGCAATACACTAAAGTCGCACTTTTCTGTGTAGAAGATATTGCAAATGAAGATCTACAAAAAAAAATATCAAATGAGCCAATACAGGGACAACTTCGAGCTTGGGAGGACTTTCGCCAGTATTTTATTTTTGGCGAGCACTTTTTTCGTTGCTGGTTTGCTCAAGCTCTTCGAGTGACCATGTTACTATATCGGGTCGTAACATTCCTTATGGCTAAGATGTAAGCAAGAATCACCCTGTCACTTGGCTCTACCCGCTACTGGAAATTTTCATTTCTGAGTATTTTTAATGGTGCTCTTGAGAATAGGTATACTGCATTGATTTTTTAACTACACTACCCAAGAAAGTGCATGTTAACTCTTATTGCTAGCTGGCTTGTCAAGTGTCCCTATAAGCTATCCCCAGGTTTCCACAGGGACAATATTGTTATTAAAAGTCACAAATTGTAACAGGCACCGTACTCCGAAGCAACACATTGCTCTAAACATGCATTGGAAAATTATTCTCGACAATCTAAGCTCCAGTTTTTCACCGGGGCGCGATTGTTATTATATTTCACATGTTCAAATGAGCACCTTAAGAAACACATTGCTCAAAAACGAAAAAAATATTCAGACTTTTCTTTTGTGCGTATACAGCCATAACAGCTACATCGGGCCAGTTGACTAGCCTGGTAAGGTCAACGTTCGTTTCTCTCTGCCGCCTAGATGCTACATGCGGCAGTCACCCACCGACTTGACATAAGTCTGTGACGACAAGAAAATATACGGCTAAACGGAAGTTTTTTTATATAGCTATGTGTTTTCATTGTCTGTTTTTTGGGTACTGTTTTTAGGGTTTCTACGTCATTTCGATGCATTCTCACGGCACGCCTTTTTACTACCAAAACAGCTTACTACTTATCTAAAATATACAGCTTCCCGGCAAATAGGGAAACAAATCAAGATGAGCCATGTACCTCACGCTATTAAAATTAAATACATCTTGGCTCTATATCGCTTGCTTTGTTACGTTGTTTCCTGTGTTGTGTTATTTTTTCTACAGCAGAGGCAAAGCTACCCTTAAGAGTTACATTTCAGTATTGGAATCATCTGGGACCGTTCACTGCTTTTAAGAATCGCTGTTTCACTTGTTGCCGTTGTTTTCCTGGTATAGTTCACATTTTTCTATTTTTATGCAAATGTATTTTCACAAAGCGTCGATGCATTTCCGTGTGCTCCTGCAAACATAAAAATGCTGCCTCGTATCGTGCCGCAGCGTGAGCATTGCGCCAAGCCGAAGAAGCATCCAGGAGACATGCCAAGACGAGCTGAACTGGTTCATCTTGCTGTGCCTTGTTTCTCCTACGATAACAGCTGGTCGAAAGCTGATTTCATGACACCTCGTTTCTGCAAGTCTTAAGTACACGTAGACTAAACACGCATACGATATAGCGCATTGCTTGCTCGCACGGGCGCGTTTTAATTTCATGAACATCAAGCATAGTTGTCCAATGAAGCGCATTTTGAGAACGTTGCACTTCTCCGTATATAACGGTTTTTTTTCGTCCCAAGAAAATTGGGCGCCTGGGCGCGAGCAGGCTTCTACCGGAACGCTGTCGGCTTGCCTTGGATATCTGCACCTGTCTCGTGTCTGTACGTTTTTCGTATCGTCAACCCCGAGTGTGGCTTCATTTAGTGCTTCCCCCTTCTGCGCCACAGCAGGATTAACACTGACACCAACAAACGGGGTCTACTTCGCTAGGTGGTTTTTGTTGCAAGTGAGGGGTCTTCTGCTGCTCATTATCGAGTTTAATGCCAGTTTCATTCATTTAGAAGACTTCTTTGTCTAAATTACTAGCTTGAAATGAAGGAAAAGCACAGAGAGAGCCCTGGCTACCTACGAATCACTTTGTCGAATGATCCATTAGCCATCAAAGGGCATTGTGCGATTGGTGGTCGCTTACAAAACCCTCCACCACAAAAGGCAAGGCTGATATTGCATGACTACATATAGTTTCTTTTGAATGTACCAAGGAAATACTGATGAGCTGCCCACACACTAAAAAGGGGGTGGGGGTCTGCAGTATCTCTAATGCGTCATGTCTGAAAACCGTGTAGCAAAAAGTTTGAGTTTTTCATACTATGTTTCTTGTACAAAAAACTGTCGGGGCTAGAATTGAATGAAGTGGGAGACCAAAAACCAGTTCTTTCAAAACAGTTTCGTATTGTCTCCAAGGTACCTTTAAAATATATTTGAAACGCAGTTCTCGAAGGAAGGTTTTGATAGCTCACACAAGGACTATTGCCTACAAAATAACGGCTCCAATGATAAACAAAACACTCAGTATCAAAACGTAAGGTCATTTCTTAGAATTCAAAACACAAATAAAAGTTTATGTGTAAATAAAATCACTGGTTTTAGATTTCAAAAATGTCGGGGGAGAAATTAGACTTCGACACCAGTGAACATACGGTTAAAAAACAGGTCAACGAAGTGTTACTTAAGCAAAACGCTTGCAATACTGACATATATTTAAGGGTTTGAAGTATATGTCTATATGTTCCCATAAAGGGGAACAATTACCAACAATTTAACAATTACAAACAAATCAGAACAATTAAAAACTAAAATACAGTAATATGTAATTGTGACATAGTAGTGTAATTGGTGAAAGTTAATGCGTACGAATTACTGCGTTTGTGTGTACACTGTGATCCTTCTGCGAATTTTAGACCTATGCTTTGTATAATACATAGTAAATGTAGTAATGACTTCTCTTTGTGCTATTTTTCTATTACAATTGTGCTCAGGGGCGTAGGGAGGGGGGGGGCTTATGGGGCTTCAGCCCCCCCCCCCCCCCCCCGAAATTTTGACGCGCTGTCATGCACGGCGACCAAGGCAACCACCTGCGCCGGAAACCATCCTAGGATTTTGTCCACAACCCCAGAAGTCCTGTCCGGAAAGCGCACCAGCTCTCCCTTGGTGGCCCGTTTCCCTCTTGGTGGTCATTAAAGTTTTGAGACGGCGCGCGCTTCGGGTCGCCGACAGACATTCAAGCCGACAATTCTACGTCGCTTTGTCGAGCGCCCCCCCCACCCCACTCTGTGGCCGCGCACGCCGCCACACACCGCTCACGGCACTTATCCCTTTTTCCGCCGCCGATAGGCGACTAATTGTTTCCCGACAGACCCCCATTCTCGTTCCACGCGCCCCGCCGTCCCGTTATTGCCGCCCTCGTTGTCAGCCAGACGACGTCGCGTTTTCAGGCCGGAAAGAAGACCACACGTGCACGAGACACGCGACTAAATGACCTGCGCGACCCAATGTTTCCAAGCCTAGATCCCCAGAATGACTGGCGGGAGAAGCCCATTCAACCGTCTCGCGGGGACACCTGCAAGCGAAAACAACCCTTCTACCCGCGGTTGGTCCAAAGTGCTCGGGATCGCACAAAACGAGCGCCACCCAGACGGCCTCGTTAGTTCGTCATAGCCCTCCCCGCGAATACTTGCCGCAGTTCGTCGACCTGCCCGATACAGCAGCGGCCAAGCCTACCACTTCCCTCAAACCGAGGCGCCGACACCGGGCGCTGCGGCATCATTACAAACAAACGAAACGATGCGCAGCGCGCGTCCCTTCTTTGAACCCGCCCCGTGGCCGCCCGCGTCAAACCCAGAGGCGCGAAGTAAATGCGTTTCCGTCTGCGCTCCGCGCTGTCCATTCATCACCGCATCCCAATCGGCGGGAAAACAAAGAACGTATGACAGAATAAACGAGCAGCTCGCGATTTTAGGAAAATAGGTGCTCGAGCTTAACAGGTGCCCTCAAGTGTTTGCACGTGGTTTCGTTTGTTGTGTTTTACTTAATTGTTTTTCGTCTTTTCCTTTTTTCTAGTGGTGGGAGAGAGTTACCAACGTTTCGGGGTTACGGGGGCGTTGTCCGCCGCAGTTTATGCACGGATTTGCGAATGCAAACCAACCAGATCGCCACGAGATGCTGATTGGCACGTGCGTCGTGGGCGGAGCCTAAGTGACCGATCAAAACACGA
This sequence comes from Haemaphysalis longicornis, assembly GCA_013339765.2. NCBI lineage: Eukaryota > Metazoa > Arthropoda > Arachnida > Ixodida > Ixodidae > Haemaphysalis > Haemaphysalis longicornis. The sequence continues at coordinate 82,676,406 of CM023455.1, read as the reverse complement.
GACACGACGTCTCGGGGTCGGATCATCAGGGTTTCACACAAAGTTAGCTGTCTGAAACGCTTATTTACTTCTTACTCTGCTCAACTTCAATTCAGTCTGCAAATATTTTTTTCTTTCGTTTAAATATACTTTTAAAGAAACCTCCCCTACAATCGTCGTCGTCAGATCATCAGGGAAGATAAGAACCTTTAGTGTAAATATTCAACTTAATATGTCTTCGGAGTTCATCTGTCCGCCCTTCAATGCCGCGTAGCGACTGCACGGAATTCGGCGTTACAATATGTCACAGAAGAGGATATCGACATTTTTTCCTCCTACGTCCAAGCGTCCGTGCCAAGACACTGAAGCCAGCAAAGGTAACTATGATACTTCTTTTACGGGTTTTCTTGTGTTCAATGTATGGTGCGTTAAAATGCATGATCTCGTAAGCCTAGAATCGGGTTTTCGTAGGCGGACAGGTATTGGCAGCTACGTTTGCAAAATAGCAAACATTATTAACTGATAAACCAGTAGTCCAAGTGAGGGGAATAAGATGCATTATTTGCGAAAGTAAGCGTTAGCATAACCAACATGTAACAGCAACTCTTTCTCATAAAAGTCAGGTCTCCTGACTTTCATTCGTGGAGACATTTGTTTGCATGCATTCTCTTCAGTACTGAGACCTTTTCTGTATATGTCCTATTTTTTTCCTTCAGTCATGCAACTGCTTGAAATTCAATCATGTTCGGTTTCGAAATCATTATTTCGATGTTGTCGCTGCCTTTCTTAAAATGTTTTCGCCACGCCGGCGTAAAATGCCGACGATGCCGGCAGGACGAAAAGCACTGTGGATCAAGCCTTGCGCTGTCTTTTTATTCAGTAGGTCCTTCAGTCGCGTGATGAGACAACCCTCTCTCCCCCTTCAAAGAAAAAAATCCTCTCTTTTAAGAACACAGAGGAGCGCTCCCTTCCATGGTTTGCATAAAAAATCGAAAAAAATCGCTACTCACGCTAAAAAAATGTCCCCTTCCCTGACATGCAATTTCCACGTCTGGGTTTGATCACGCGTAGGAATTGAACAGGCCGGATAACCACGGGGGTGACGGAGCTATGACGAGGCGCAGTCTAAAAAATTTGGTTTTTCTACAACTCGTATTGAGCTTTGTCGCCACTGCACCCTTAGCCTAGGTGGCACATCTTACGCTGTTTCCCCTAAACACATAGTAGATTCCGCTTCTTAGTCCGAAAACAGCTTCTAAGTCACAAACCGGTGAACCAGCGCGTTACGCTGAGCATTGCAGGAAACACCTTGCTCGCGCAGGCCAAAGGCGCAGTTTCAACACACCGAACATTATGCTACTTATATACATGGCGGTAGGAGCTTATAAACAAAGATGGCGCATTATTGGGTCATTGGGTATAGCGACAAGAGAGGGCTGCTGTTTATTTTTTCCCTTGTGGTTTGCGCAGGTACTGGTTCAAGACAAAAATCTCTACTGACACAAGAGACGAAGGACTGGTGCCAGAGCCACATCTGGAAACTCAGAAGCATGCGTCTGTACCGTCTGTACCGACAGGCTCAACATGCTCATCTTGTTGAGAATTCGCACATATTTTTCTTATTCGTTCAGTTATTGTGCACAATTAGAAACAGATCGCTCATGTATCGAACCACGTATAGTGATATCAAATATTTAACTCTTTCAGATGCGCAAACGGTCCCTAACAAGCAAATTTGACATAGGGCTGCACTCGAATTACTCAACAATGGAAGACCAGACCAGATATCAGCTTCTGACATCTCCGTGGATTCCACCTCAAGGATAAAGATTCAAATCTACGAAAGATTTGAAGCAAAACCGAAGATTTCAGTCGGCATGGCTCGATAGATATCGATGGTTAGCTACTCAGACCTTCAACAAGGTGCTTTTTGTCGAGTGTGCGTCCTGTTCTGCGGGCCGGAGGTTGTCAAGGGCCAACATGCACGCACTGGAGCCCTCGTGTCTAAGCCTTTCCAGAAATGGAAGCACGCTCTCGAAATCTTTGATGCGCACGAAAGCACCAAATATCACCGTGATTGTCAACTGGCGGCTGATAACTTTATCCAAACGTTCTTAGGAAACGCACCTAGTGTGGTTGATAAGCTGGACCAGGGCAGACAAAATCAAATAAGAGAAAACAGAAGAAAATTGCAGCATGTTGTTGAGACAGTTCTTTTTTGCGCACGGCAGGGTCTGGCTCTGCGTGGCCATAGGGACAGCGGTCCTCTGGACTTGAGCGCCGTCTCCGCGGAAAACGAAGGAAACTCAGAGCGCTACTTCGAATGCGAGCCGATTGTGGCGATACAGCTCTGAAGGACCACCTGGAGGGCTGCCCCAGTAATGCCTCGTATTTAAGCCCAGCGGTACAAAACCAAATTATAGAAATTTCTGGCGAAGTCATCAAAGAAAGATTGGTTGCAAAAGTAAACGCCTCAGGCTGCTTTGCAGTACTTGCGCGATGAAACTACAGACATTGCTGGAATTGAACAGCTTACCGTTTGCGCAAGGTACCTGAACAAGGATACCGACAACATCGAAGAAGTGTTTTTAGGCTTTGTGCCAATACAGGACCAAAGCGGCAGAGCCCTTGCCGACACAATTATCAAATTTCTCATTGACCCTAGGAATTAACATGCAACACCTTCGTGGCCAAGGGTATGACGGCGCAAGCTCTATGGCAGGTAGAACCAATGGTGTGCAAGCCGTCGTTCGCGAAAAATATCCGACCGCATTGTACACAACATTGCGCCAGCCACTCCCTTAACCTAGTTTTGTGTGCGGCCTGCTCCATTACAGATATCCGAAACTGCTTTGGGACGCTAAAGGAAACATCGAATTTTTTTCGGAAATCTGCTAACCGTTCGCACGTTCTGAGAAAAATGATAAGTTTGATGTGCCCAAAGTCCACAAGGCAGCGGCTTCTGGGATTATGCGAAACGCGCTAGGTGGAAAAGCATGATGCAGGTGCTTTCATTGTCAGTCTTTTTGAAGCGGGTGATCGCAGCACTAGAGGAAATTCAAGACAATGGCAGTGGTGAAAGTTCCGCTCAGGCGAATAGTTTGGCGTTGGCACTTCTGTCACCAGCATTCCTCGTGAGCCTGCATGTGGCGAAGAATGTGCTTGCATTGACTCTGCCGCTGTCAAAGAGGCTGCAGTCGAGCAGCATCGACATGAGCGCCGCGATGGACGACCTACACTTGGTACAGGAGACTATTCAGAATGACCGAGACAGTGCCACTGCCTCCTTCTCGAAAATATTTGCACAAGTGCAGGCCGTGGCAAACAAAATGAATGTCGAAATCACCAGCCGACGAGCCGGCGTCCGCCAGCAGGATCGTGGCGTTTGCATTAGAAAATCCAGAGCAATATTTTAGAAGAACCGTATTCATTCCATTCATGGACTACGTGTTAGCACAGTTGCACCAACGGTTCGAAAAGCACAGGACAACATTAGAGTGTTTTTGTGTAATTGTGCCATCCGCAATACCACCACTGCAAGACAATCGCGAGAAAGCAGCGGAAAACCTCGTCGCTAGTTTTCCACAGGACGTGGACGCAAGGGCTGCTTTGGGAGAACTGCGACTTTGGTGGGCAAAGTGGATGAACAAAGCAGCAAACCTCCGCCCCAGCACAGGAATAACTGCCCTCTCTCACTGCGACTGCCAGTTCTATCCGAATGTGCACAAACTGCTTCAGATTCTAGTCACCCTTCCAGTGACAACTGCCACCGCAGAGAGAACATTTTCGAGCATGAGGTTGTTAAAGAACTACTTGCGCTCCACGATGTCCCAGGAACGCATGGTTGGCCTAGCGCTTCTGTACGCTCACAGAGACGTTGATGTCAGCGTATCAGAAGTCATTGACCGCTTCGCTAAAATTCCCCCGCCGAGTAAGCTTTGTCCTTTAAATAGAGAATCAGTAAGAAACCATTGCAAGTAAAAGAAACGATGTTAGTTCTGCTTCATAAGAGTGTAATTGTGGTAACGAATCATTGCACATTAGTTTTAGAAACCACAGAGATTGCTTCCGTTCACTGCAACCGCCCACATCATATTCTAGGATTATCACGAAATTGGAAATTAAAATTTAACAAGCACGTCAAGTACGAATCGCCCACCTTGCTCTGGAAAACCTGGTTTACGCGGCGTTTTTCAACAAACCGTTGCTCTATGGGCTATGTGCAAACTAATGTACCGTCTGCGACTTACGTAAAACTTTCTGTCTTTTAAACTTCTGTCTTTTGTCATTCTATTAATGTCAAGTAGAGCCTCTATTTTACATCGGGCACAACGCAATTGTGTTCACACTAAGCACCTTTCAAATACACATTTTGTTTAATATTTTAAGCATTTATGCTCTACCCATTTTACCCATATGGTCCTGTTACATCACGACGCCAGTGTTCTAAAAGCACATTACAATTTCTAGGGTAATAGTTTTATTTTTGCCTGGGTTCACTGCGTTTCTATGTGTGGGTTAACCTCATGTGCTCGCTGAACTTTATTCTTTGTTGGCCTTGTTTTATGTAATATGTACACTGTACAGTCATGTTGCTTAAATATGTGCGTTAACTGCCAGCTTTCCGATTTTAAGTATCTTGTTGCTAGGTTTCTGTATAAATGTGCACTTTGTTGCCAGTGAAACTTTTGTTGCCGTCATCCAAATATAATCTGTCTCGCTTTTTTCTCCACAAGTGTACGTTTTGACTCCTTTTTTTCTGTGAATAATCTTGGTGGAATTATCCGCTGTACGCGACTGTTAACAAGCTGCTCCTACGCCTTATAATGGCGTAAAAGACAGCGGCGTTCAGATTTGTCCCTAACCGTCGCATGTCAGCAAAAATGGAAAAAAAATTATTGAATGACAAAGCGACATTAAAACGTCCGCCCGCAAGTTGTTTCCTGCTTTTCACGTTTATAATATCCACTGCATGCAATCTTTTGTTAGTTTTAGATGATTGTAGTTCTTTTACTTCTGTGTCTTTTGCTTTCATGTTTGTTAAGGATATCTGTTTATATTTTTACATATTCTTTAAGTGTTAGTTGTTATGTAGACAAACAAAATTGCATGCAGTGATAGCAGTTCTGCAGCAATTCTCGGAACTACGAATACATTTTATGAAGAAATATTTTATTTTTCTCTGTTCTTGACAGTACGACGGGTTCAATAATTCGTCCCCAACGTGTAAACATACATTGTTATCAGTTAATAGTTTTGTATTTATTATGTATAATATACATAAATACTTATTATACATATTTATCATATCTTCAAAATGAGTACCTCACGCGGAATGATGGAACCGGACTTTATCAATTCGGAAACCAAGTTAGTAAATGAACTTCTATTGCCTTGTCTATGTTATAACATACTCTGTCCACTTTTGCTATTGCTGATAGCAACTAGTGAGTGTACAAATTGTGTTATTTGCCTTATATGTGTATAATTTCTTACCATGGTTTTCTTTGTACACTGATCCTATGTATATTTTTTCTTTTTCGATCCCCAATATGTAATGCCACTTCGGGGCCCTTAGTTTACCTAAACAAATAAATAAAAAACATATTTTTAATCCCTTGAAAAATCATATGGAGGAGGTCGAGGTGCAGTCTCAGCCCCCCCCCCCCCCCCCCCCCCCCCCCGAGCAAAATTTCTGGCTACGCCCCCTGATTATTGCTATTATGCCTAAATTGTGAACAGCCCAGTTATTAAGTACACTGTAAATCGGGTGGGCTGAGGCCTCTGTCAGGCCACATCCAGCCTTTAGGTCTCAGCCTTCCCCTTGGTTTTGCCAAGAAATAAAAATCAAATACTCCATTACTCAAAAGGACATCGTGAAGAGAAACTCTTCTTTTTTTCATGCAAAGAGATGGGCGCGAATTTTTAGAGTATCTTGAAGTATTTGGACAAAAAAATAGTTTGAGTTTTTTTAGTGTAAAGGATTGGCATATTTATACCACGATTCATCAGTCAAACACACAGAGAAGTACGCTAGCCGCTTGTAACTACAATTCATACCTAATAACTCATAAAAATTTTAGGTATTGTGTTCAATAAATAAAAGATCAAATGCTGTGATGTATCCCCGTTTATTGTGAGTTATTACCTGTTATTTCACTCCTAAGAAAAGTATTGTTTTATTCGGCATTGAAAAATGTGATGCACAATTATAAGCACTTCGCACTCATAGCACTCTCGTGGTTGGACGAGTACGATCGTGTTACGTGATGACCGCTCCCGCAACCTGGAAAACAAAATATTGCAATCTTTGCTAATCTCTTTATATTCAACGCTCCAAGATTATGTAGAATGCTGGAATATTACTTTTTAGAAGCCTAAAAATTGATGTACGAGAAAGAAAAAGTTATACACTAGAGAAAATACAAGAATTGCGTTGGGTCACATGAACGCCGGCTATGTTGCAAGTGCACATGACTTCTGAAGTATGTGTTTTTCGACACAGTCGGTAGGCAGTGATGAGGTACATTACCATAAAAGTATTTGTTTTTATCGTAGAAATTACTCTTCTTAAGGTTTGTTTAGGACTTGAAGTGCTTGTAAACTGGTGATGCTTACAGTCTGGTTGTACTTAGGTCACTTACGGACGCAATCAGACGGAGAGGTTTATGACGAACATTCCGCAACCCGTTGAAGCAGTCTTTGATGTCCTCAACAGTGATAATCAGGATGTGTAACTGGAAAAAAGACGCAACGCAAGAGGACCTTTTGTTTTACTTTCAAACGTTTCGGTCGAAAACTTTGTTTGAGTGTGCCTTATTACTAGAACTATGCAAAAACTTGGCCTAAACAAACTCATAATATGGGTATGCCTATTTCAAATTAAGAGCTTTCATACCGTTGGTATAAGTACACGCAGCTATATAGAGTCGGAAAGCCTATTGTTAAGTGACACATGCAGGATCACGCGCACGCGGTCCTCTCCGCGGGATTATAATGTGAGGCAGATGTTACCGAGACAAATGCTTACAAACAGTCAGAAATGCTTTGGAGGCTGCAGTGGAATAAACAAACCAGTCCAATGCAATGACACTTTAGGAAAATACGTAACGGTTCTAATTTACACTTGTCATAGCTGCCAATTTCGTGTTTTTCCTTCTCTATACAGCCAGGCATTGAACATATCAATCACTACGCAAAAGAGCTGATGTGGATTGCGATTTCTTCTCAGCCTATGTTTAAATATGTAGTTATAGATCAGTTTTCAACATGAATTTATCGAGTGCAATTTTAAAAACGTACTCACTAGCGGCCACTTATGAGGACTGTGGTTAATGAGCCAAGCAGATGACGTGCGTACGGTACACTGCGTAACTAGTCCATGCCGCCTAACATTATTTCGCTTTATAGTTGAATATATATCACCTCAATGACGTCGAAAAAGTATCATCAAAACAGTGTAATTCTGTTCACAATGTTAATATTGTAATTAAATAATTAATTATTAATTAATATTTCGATAATGCATGTCTTGTACCAACTGTATAATAATAAATTCAACTTGGATTCCAGGCTATACTTGTACCCCCCAGGGCGAGTGTCGCCACGAACAGGTCACTCTCATGCTGTGATGCCGTATGTGCCACGCGTTGATGTCTTCAAATTTTCTTTTCTTGTAAAAACTATAGTTGAGTGGAACAACCTTGATGCAGATGTATTTATTGACACACCCACGACTGAATCATTTCAGCGTAAGCCGTCATTGTGTGTTCTCTGAATGCGTTGCTTGTCTATCGCGGAACTGGTGTTACAAGTTTGTGGAAAATTATTTTCCTCCCAACTCTGTAACAGCCCGCAAGGGCTAACAGTATTGGAAATAAATAAATAAATAAATAAAATCGACTGCCAAAACCCAGCCAACTTCACCATGAAGACGTAGTAACTGAGTGCTTGTTATTTTCATATGTATATTTATTTTTTTTTAATTTATTTATTGATTGATTCACGTCACTGCAGACCCCCAGTAGGGCATTTACGCATACAAAAAGGCATTACAATGCACTCCGTCTCAAAATAACAATACACACCCTTGTAAAAATGAAACTTTTCCTAAACAGTACTCCACAAATATGAATTAGTTATTGCTGATGACTGTGATGAGTAATTCCCGTCGCCCTAGACATGGTATATTGAGGTAGTTTCAACTTACTTCTCTAATACCCAGTTTACAAGAAGGCTATACGACGATTTTTTGGCGCGCGGGTTATGTTATAAATATAATGGAATTACGTTAACTGAAAGGCAGTCCATCCTGCTATACTTCCCCAGCATGAAATTCATAGCTCAACAGCTTCATCGTTCACGATGCATCTGTTGCATATTTAGTAAGGAAGAAGAAGAGGACAAAGGCGGCTAACCTCCAACTATCATTACTATCGGGGAGAGAAGAAAGAAGCTAATAAACCTCGGTCCGGCTCAGCCATGGCCTCGCGTCCACGTCCCGTTCCATAACATTACGGTGCCGTGAAACCCGGGAACCACGGACCAGCGGACTTCACAGCGCAGCGCTTTCAAGGTAGTGCATGGCCTCAGGTACGTCGGATTTTCTCATTCGGAGGCCTCACCCTTGAACAGTGCCTGCCAAGGCTGCGTGCTGGACGTAGACTCATCGCCTAGAACCCGGAGATGTGCCACGCCCATCGGACAATCCCGACCCTTGCTTCGCTGCGCTCCCTGGTTCTGATGACTGGCAGGTCGTAGAAAGACTTCGAATTTCGCTGGCCATCCTCCGGGTGGACATAACTGAATTAGCCAGTACAACTGTTCGTGCCTTGCAATCGTCAACACCGAATATCAGTATGCTTATGAATTTGTGCCGTGAGGTAAAACAAAAACAGGGTCAACTTCGAAAGCTTGACAGGCTGATTCAGAACCTTGTCAACTTCCACACCTTCGTAAAAGACTTAGAAGAGGCCGACGAGTACTCATACATGGTCACTCGCGCTAAGGTTTCGCTAAAGGAGCGAACCTCTGTGGAAACTTTGAGAAAGGCGAGAACCGTGACGAAGACTTTGTCGCCACCTCAAAGGAAGCAGGGGCCTCTCAGAGGTGCCACCTCCCACAAAAAGGACGCGGCCAGCGCAGTCGTCCCTTCGCAAATATGATTGCCTTCGAAAACCGTGCGTTCGTCGTCGTCTGTGGAAGAGAGGATAGACCAGCACAGCGACCCTACAATTCCAACGTTATCGGTAAACCAGGCCGCGGGATGCACCAGCACGACCGAGTTTGGCCAAGCAGCTGGCTCTGTGGCATCCCGCCGAAGCCAGGACAATACCATGCCTGACTTGGATGCGCTCAGGGCCAAGGCCAAGAAGCCATCGCGCATGGGAAATACTCGAATCAAGACAATGGATGAACGGCCTAGCAGTGGTACCGGGTGCAACTACAGCAAGGCATTCACTCGTGCACCGCAGGTACCAAACGGGTGGCTCGGTAGCAAGTCTCGGAACACGCAGTTTCAGGCATGTGAAAGTGAAGCGTTCGTTCGACCACTAGAAGCAAGAAATCCATGGCAATGACGACGATACAGACACAAGTGCGAACACTCAGCCAGGGCTAAGAACGGAACATCGAAAGCGAACAGAAAGGGAAAAGGGACAGCTGACTTGAAGATTGAGGCTGCATCCAGGATACGATTTATCCATGCTCACTCGAGGGCTAATTTTGCCTTCTGCGTCAGGCACTCCGGTTCCAGCAAAACAGCGTGCCCCGTCGTAGCCAAGAAGGTAGCAAGAAGAAGGCATCGTGCCACGAAGCATAGATAGAGGATAAAGAAGGATGTATCTTCAACCTCGCGTCTAAAAAAGAATTGACATCGGACGACCCATCTAGGAAAACTAGACTGATGTGTTCTGCACTTTCCCACTAGTGTCAACGCCGGAGGAGGGAGTATGTTGCAGATTTAGTAAGGAAGAGAAGGAGGACAAAGACGGCTAACCGAGAACTATCGTTACTATCGGGGAGAGAAGAAAGAAGCTAATAAACCTCGGTCCGGCTCAGCCATGGCCCCGCGTCCGCGTCCCGTTCCACAACAGCATCTTTTTTCTACCAGTATTGCAAATCGATGCCCCAATTTAAGCTTAGTTTTTAAACAAGTGTTTTAGGCTAAAATCTTCTATTAACTGAAGCAGAGGTGACTTTTGTTTAAGAAAATAGACATTATCCCCAGCGAATACACGCAGATATCCAAAACATGAGCATACCAATTTTAGAGTATTCCCAAAAGTAGAGCTTGAGTAATTTATTCCTAGACCTCCGGAATAATATAATTCCTAATTATAGTGATAGTTCACCCAAACTATGTTATTACGCCTTTAAATGCAATTTTTGCTTTGTGCAAATTCCTTCGGCATTTGTTGCACATTGCCCGAGGCTATCAAAAGCAGAAATAGCCCCTTATGAAGAAAAATGGTCATCTAGAGAAATGCATGTTGAAGAACAACAAAATCGTGCGGTATTAACACCAACCAAATGTCAGCTTCCGGAACAGAAACCAAGCGATTGATATAAATATAATGAATTTCCTATTAGGCACCATAGCGGAAATGCAAACACCACTCTACATGTATGATGAAAATATTAACATTATATACGGGTTTATGTTGGTACGACAAACTTTGAACGATTTCTCGACACAGAAAACGATGTTCTAAAAATTTCGATCTGTATAACAGTTTTTATGCGACACTTTTGATAGCTTGTCAAAGCACATGAAGAAAGCTAAACAATAAACACAGTGGTTTTTGTTCATGAAGCTTACCCTGTGTGTTTCAGCATCAGTGTGTGCTTGAAATTTGGCTGCCTGTATAACGCTGATTATCTTGGACGCCTGGAAAGAAGAAAACGCAGGAAAAGGCAACAAAGAAAATCCCAGAAATGTGCGAGTAGCCAGAGTAAGACAACAAAATTTTGGCGAAAAACGCTGTTTTTTTTTCGGGTTTACCAGCGATATACTGTTTCAAGCGTTTTGAGAATCCTAACTTACATTTCAGACTTCTATTACGGGCAAAAATATTATTTGTTTTATAGCATAGCCCTCAAGTTAAAAGCCCAGTGTTACAAGAATCGCACGCGTACGTTTAGCTGCACGCAGCAGTTAATAGTTGACCAAATTAGGACGAAGTCGAACGAGCAGAAATGTTCGTGAATCCTATCAACGATTATAAAGGGGGATTTCATCGTTGTACACGGAATTACGCACGTCTTCCGAACCTTTGCGGTGCTACAAAATAGGGTTCAGCAAAAATGTATTTTCTATGCAAATGACACTGTCCCTTGAACGAGTTTATTTCGGAAACCAAAGAACTGGACAAGCAAAGCTGCATGCGTCATATTCACTTTGATTGCGATGAACCATTCAGTTCAAATCTGTAATTACTCATACGTTAGGAAGAAAATTAGGATTAGTTAAGTCTGAAATATGTATATCATGTAACTACTGCAGCTGTTTCAACTTTCATGGACGGATTAACAAATGCGAGGTACCAACTGACGAAGACCTTTTGATTTCAGGAAGCAGTTAATCAAAGGCGTCCTCTTTGACGTGATCCTCTCAACGCCACAAAAAAATAGCTCTGAGTAAGAGTGGAAGGATTTATCATATACCTGAACATCGAACGAGGCTATGTATATTTTTTGCATCGCGTCATAACAGACTACAGAAATTGACACTACTTCTTCGGACATGCGACTCGCAGAGTGTGCAGACATAACAAGCCCCGCAGCCATGATGGTCACGTACATTACGCGCAAGGACATCTCGAGGATGTGAAATTTGATGATTGCTGCACTGTACAACGTAGCGCATAGGAAGTACACTGTGCCTGCATAGTACCAAAACGCCTCCACACCGATGAAGGTGTTCACACTGCGGAGCAACCTCTGGATTGCGACTAGATTGATACGCACAGCTTCTGTCGACAGCCCAGTCACCCGTCCTCGCAACGATTGATAATCGTGTTTTAATTCGAGCTCACAGCCGACTGCCTAGTGCGGCAAAGTACTCGCGGAACATATTTGCGAAGTACACAATGTGCCAGACTGGCATGTTGTACCAGGCCGCGACTAGAAGGCAACTCAAGATATGTGCCGGAACGTAGAGCCATTTAACGTGACTGCTGTGTCCCTTCAGCATGTAGAACATTGCCTTGATCGTGAATGGCTTAGTGCAGCGCTGTACTTGAAGCCGTCCAGAACAGCGTACAGAAGGCAAAGGATGGACACCTTCAGAAGTCGGCGACGAAAGGTTTTCCGGTTTATGTGCAGCTTTGACTCGAGTTTCGCAGCAGTGCGAAAGATATCGGCGAGCTGGCCCCGCCTCAAGGCGAGGTTGAGAAAGCTGATGGCAATTTGGCTGTATACGGCGAAATATAAACCCGACCTGATGATGGCGTTGAGGTAGCTTATAGTCCCGGGGATCCATATTCGCATTGCCACATAGGTAGGAGGGGACAACAAGACAGGAAGACGCAGGCAAACGAATACGTTACCCGCAGTAATTTTTGCATGAATTGAAATAGAACCCGGGATCCTGTGTAGTCGGTACCAATAGACGGCGTCGATGAAGGGACATCCGGCAATTTTGTAGAAAACACGTCCATCACTCGAAGGCTTGGGTAAAGCGCCGATGTTCTGATGGCCATTTCTCTCGGCAACGACAACTTAACGCAAAAGTATTCCTTGAAGAAGCAGCTATTTTCCGACAATGTATCTTAACAGAAATACATGTGCACCCGTGGAAGATGGTTGCCAATGGCGGTTGTCTTATAGCGGTACCATAGCGGTCCCATAGTGAACCAAGGCACACGCAGTGTAATCCACAAGAAACGTCACAACAAAACGAATGCTAACTTCATTCTTGATTTTTCTATAATGCTTAGAGAAATAAAGTGATATTACGAGCAAAAAAGCGGAGTTTCGGCGAACCCTAAAGCGGTAACGCACTACAGAACTTTGAGTTTGATACACCGCTGTAGGACGTCTGCGAAAAGATAACTGCGCCTTACGTCTTTCTATACCAGGAACGTTAGCGTACGCCTCACGTGTAGAACGATCGCCTACTGACGTTACCAAACACATTAAAAAACTCCCTTTATTTGATTTCTGTCTCCAAGAAAGTGAAATCCTCCTATGCTTTCAAGTAACCGCTAGTGTACCTGTAGGCCTGCGAACCTTTTGTTTTGCTTCACTCGACGTTGCGCTCCCAATGTCGTGCTAGCTGAGCCAGAAACGGTGTATTTGTTCCAACAATTCCGTCAGGGTATACGTGGACTAGGCGAGGAATCATAATGTGCCCTCCTGCCACAAGATTTCATTGTTCCAATCCATTGTTCCCTACTGAGGGCGTGTCTAAAAACGGCGCCAACAATACGCCCGTCAAACAAATTGACTGTAACCTACAGCTTTCCGGCGTATGAATGTGCAAATATGCGGCAGAAAATGGTCGTTTTCTTGAATTGTTGTGGATCGCTACATTCTGGTACAGAACATGTTTTCGAAACTTAATTTGAAAACTCGCAGTGAGTTATCGTTATCCGGTAACTTTACTAAACGGCTCTGTACCGTAAACAATACTTTGTGGAGCGAGATGTCTAACTCACTTTCTTATTGAAAACAAGAAATTTGCTACGACCTAAAAAACACGGCAGCGCTTCTTGACGACTTTTGTCATGTTTCCAAATGCCCCACCCCCTTGCCGAAAAAAGAAGAGAAACTTGTTTCTTACAATTTGAAACTCGGCCTCGTAAAATGTATTGTAGCATTCGGTCTCGTGGGAGATTCTACGTAGAATATGCGCAAACCAAATTCAGCACCCTCGAAATAAAACGAAAAAAAGGAAGTTGTGCGCCACTTCATCAAACACTCTAGCTATTATAACAAAAAGAAATATTTGGATGTGTGTTTCTAGCACGGGCAGGTAAAAACAAATTGTCCGCTAGATGTCCTGGTCTTAGAAGGCATTGTATATTTAACCTCTTTTATTCAGTCTGTGTGAACTAAAATATTCACTTCAATCTAACAACAAATTAGACTGGGCCGTTGGTGAAGTAAAGTTGGCATGATGGAGCCCGCTGCTCATTTACTGCACAAGTTAGCGTATTCTTCCGTGCCAGTAAACTTTTCGCGTGGCGTCTACACATCGATTCCCTGTACTACATCAGCGCTGCTGAAAGAAGGGGGGTTGGAAGCGTCGCTCGTCAGCTACCCGACGTCAGGAGACTGCGAAGACAGCTTGGTACGTTTTAATGCAGTTTGATGTCGGCATCAACTTTTCAATTTATCCCATTTCTTCTCTAATTCAAGAAGAGCGAGAATCTTTCTGCTTCGTAAATAGTGAACGAATGAGGACTATGCCATACGGGTAAAATATACACACTTCTCAACTGACTGAGTTTGAATGCAGATGGACCATATTGACAAAAAGATGGGCTTTTATAAATATTTTTGAAGTCAGCAATAGCGGTCTTCAGACTAGAATTTTTAAGCGCTGCACAAAAAAACACATTTCCTTTGGGAGATACATAATAACGACATTTCTCCAAATTCATTCTTGACCCAGGTGTCCTCTTGTAAGGAAAAAAAAGCAAGAATTTCAACATACAAACACAAATAAACTTATTTATAGAAAAAGATGATATGTAAATGCGACAAGCAACCTAATGATTGGAAGGACTCCTAGAATGTAACCGTAACAATTATCTGCGCAATGTAGAGTTCAGACTCGTGGGTTGCTCCGGTAACAAATCACTGAAAAGGGTGCCAAAACACAGCTGCCTTTCAAATATAGGAAAACAAATAACAGCTTTTCTGCGGGCTTGTGTTCAAGAAACACCAAATTTTGTGAGTTGCCTGCTCGAATTCTCTACTCCCAAAACCACACAAACATTCACCTTTCTCTCCTAGCGCATATACAAAAATAGCCATATGAATGCTTTATACAAAGTTTGGGTCGTTCTTGGGGAAAATATATTAACACAAAAATATTTGTACCTTTTTATTCCGGATGATTGGCAGTGAATGTTGAGCAGCTCAGTACTAATTTAATCTGGTATGGCATCTCTTTTCACTGCGGGCTATCGCCCCTCCTCCTGTGCTACCTAATATAACCCACCTTTCTGTTACGCAAAGCACCATTTCAATGAAATGATCTATCCCTCCCGATTTCACAATGACATTGCAAGCGTCATAAATGACTCAGGGGTGCGCTTCGGTAGAAAGCAACCTGAAAGCTCTTGTGACCTTGCGACAAGAACCGGGTGCTAGACGCAGCCACCGAGCAGCCATTGCAGAATATTATCCCGCTTGAAAACCGAACAGTGTATTCTAGGGCTCCAGGAGCTTCGGACTCGTTGTCAGTGTGTTTATGGGATGTGCCGGCGAAGGCGCGGGAAATAAAACAAGGACAATCCTGAAAGCCACTCGTGCATAGAATATTCGTTCCTTGGAAGTGAACCCAACACCTCTTGTATTCCTACGTACTAACAAAAATTTTGAATTCTGTCAGACGAGGGGTACAAGGGGTCCTTCTGCACAGTCATTGCCAAACATGGCAAAGGTTGACATTAAAAAAAAGACGAATTGTCTAGCCTTTCGTTTTCTTCTGTGTACTGTGCAAAACATTCTCGGTGAACTTCTTGGGGTCACAAGCCTGCACTTAAGTTATAACTGGAAAAAACAAGTTACGTGCTGACGCATAACCAACTCAACACCCAAGCTAGACACTACAAAGGAAATGCTTGATCTTCCAATTTGAAGAAGAATTTCATAGGTTTTAATAAAATTTTGACAGTACAAACAAATCAAATGGTGGCCTGCAAATGGTCATTACGATGTAGCGTTTGATAATAGGCTTCTCTACGACGTTATGCCGTATACTTGTGCGGGATGTGGAGCGGGTGGCACAGCGGCAATCCTGCGCCATCTGTCGCCACAGGCTGATGAGTCGAGCATCACGAAACTATGTGGCAGGTACACCGTGCGCATGCTTCTTTTCACTTTTTTATCAGCCATCTCTGGTCACTCCCTTCCCCGCGAAGTGCGTTCGATATCCGCGGCAACCGCTGTAGCACCCCTTGACTATATCCACGGGTCTATAATCACTGGGGCAACACAAAGGCGTAAACTCATGCCCGCCTTTGCGGCGGGATCACCGTTGTCTAAAACTAGTGCTACGTACCAAGTGATGTGCTGGTACAACATTTCAAAGTTTCAAAGTAAAATTTCAAAAGTACAATGATGTGCGATTGCATAAGGTAGATTTACAAGAGGTGAGAAACCGCAAGCGGTACCTCCTATGCTTATACACCAGAAATAGCAGCATGTACAAATGCATAGCTTAAAGGTTGCAATCCATTATCCCGTAAAGGCCAAAGTAAAACGATATAATGGGGATACAGAGATATCCCAAAAAAGCAGCAATAGTCAAGTCTGTGTACAATCTGCCAGAACTTTATATACTGCACAGAACCAAATGAGAGCAAACAATTCAAGAAAAACAAAAAGATTACCTTCACTACATTTTCTATAAACAATACAATACAATTTGCATGCGGTAAAATAACATTTACACATGTGCACAAACAAAAGCAAAGAGGTCAGAAGTTACCCTACAAAACAAAAAGCAATTATGGTTTAGTAGTCTATTCCGTTCATGTCATTAGGTGCATGCGTATATATGATTTAAAGAAAAACAGGGATTTTAAGTTTTTAGTGTCGATGCTGAAGTGTTGCAAAAGCTTATTGCTGCAAATGCAATACCTTGTTTTTCATACCTTCCTCGTGTTTTTGGTATTAACAGGTAATTCTGAGACGTAGAACGTGTACGATTAAGGTCGAACAATAAATGAGAAGGGAACATGTGGAATAGAAAGTCGCTATGCATTGCACGAAATAACATTGTGGGCGGGGCTATACGCATATAATTTCGAAAGTGGAACAATATTCAGTTGAGTTAATACAGCGGACGGCAGCCATTGACGGTGTCACAAAAGTAATGATACACATGACCTGTTTATGAATCTTTTCTAACAAGCTAATATGAACATTATATGCGCTTCCCCATGACGAATTGCGATAGTTTAAGGGCCTGTGGATGAACACAATATAAAAACAAGTCAGTGTCAGGTGTTGAAGAAATGTCTGTCTTTAAGAAGTGCCCTTACTCCATAAGCAATTTTTTTTTTTTGCAGGGAGAAACGACCCGGGAATGGAACTTCGTGTGCTATGCACTTATATCATTGCTCAAATATATTCCGAAGAATTTCGAGCGTGATAGTCTTCAGAATCATTTTTTTTCACCTTTCGTAAGAATGAAGAAAAACACGTTCTGCAGCAATATGGTATTGAATATGCTGGTATTGGATGTATTGAATTGATGGTTTTAATGGTATTGGTTATTGATGTAATTGATGGTAATAAATATGCTGTGTAGTAAGTGCCTGGGTCATTATTCATAATTTTAGTGGTTCGCTTCGGTCAATTCAGTATATCTCTTTTTGTTGTGATTGCGTGGTGGTGCAAAGGCTCGATACCTTAATCTGTTTCCGAATTACGGGGGTCGTGTAAAAAACCTACTCTTCCTAGCGTTTCACTATTTGGTTAAATGTACTGCTATGTGGCAGTAGTAGAAATATGAGAGGAAACGTCCGTGATGGCGAAGGCGTCTATTTTACAAGTCGATGGTATTTACGTACTTGCAGTCATGACTGTCCCAGCAAGACTGCGTGCTGCCCACACAATCGTCGCCGTCAGCCGCGGGTAAGCATTGTGCTACTGAACACTGGGCACTCTCACTTTCTGCCGTGGCAAAACATTTACGAGTATCCCGTCTCACTTCTCCTGCCCTACCCCATAAAAACCATAATATTCAAGGATGATAAACTTCATCGACATGTCTCTGAATTTACCAAACATTGCTCTGACCACTCCACCACCAACATAAAGTTACCATAGTTCTGCTGTTCCACAGTTGCCACGCCAGTTTATTGTTTTATTCATTTTCTCTTAAAGCGACACCTGCTTCAAATATCGTTAACCGCTCCGTTTCCGGCAGCCCTGACACTGCTTCATCTGCGGAAGCAAAATATTTTTTCATGTATGACTTGCCGAATTGCTTTCTGTACATCCCATCGGGGCGCGGAGGATATTGACATAAATAAATATATAAAGCGCGTGGCGTTCATCACACAAGGAGCCAGAGCAACCGCAAACAAAAGCCTGCGGTATAAAAGTGTTCTTTTTGCCGCACGCAACCGCTATTGTTTTTAGATTCGAAGCAGCTCATGCTCGGGGCTGTGTCCCTTCCTCTCTCGTTGTTGTCCGCCGTGCGCACTCTATTGCACAAGCGCTTCTCACCAGCCCCGTCAGCGTTTGGGCTGACGTAAGCGCAGTCCACTATAAAAAGAAAATACTTAGGCGGCGGTAGGTTTGGATCCCACGACTCTCATGGGAGCAATTTCTGGTTTCGGAGCTTGATGTGAAGATCATCCCAAACTAAAACAACAATTTTGAGGCATGCTTCAGATTGTATCGAAGATATCCCCCCAAGTACCCCGCCATTTCCACCGTTTCTGCCGGAATAGTTCCCGGCTTTAAAAAGCTGGCCTGAGCAATATCTTCCCTCGAAGTTTCCGGCCTTGAGGATAGGGAATTGAGACAGCGGATGATATCTGGGGTCCTGTCAGAGCTACGAAGAACGCTCAGTAAACAATCGAATCTTTCCAAGGTGCTATAATACTCTAGTATACTCCCTTGCGCCGGATCAATGTTTAATCTTGAGAAGTTCCGCGTTACGTCAAGTACGCACTTTCGGCAGGGATATGCCCGGTGAAAAAGGTGTGTTCCTGTTAATGCGAAAATGCCTTTCATCCGGGAAATTATGGTTGTTGTTCGTGGGATTGAACTTTCACATATTGAGGGATAAAGCATTCTGCAGGAAAAACTACAAAACTTTTTGACCCCAGTGTAAAGACGCGACGGCAGACTAACTTACCTACATTGGGCGTATTCCTTCCTTCCTTACATACAGAATGCCACCACAAAGGAAAGTTTGACATCCGCCTCAATGCAACCGTACGGCTAGAAATTAATCATTAGGAATATTAACCATTGAGCTAGTATGCGGGAGTATGTCATGTTGAAGCGCACTATTTAGGTGCACAGGCGCAAGCACGCCCACATACACGCAGGCACATGCGTGCACGCGCACGCAGAACCACAAGCACCACACGCATACGTGTACGCCCAACTATGCGCACACACACGTACGCAACACTAGAAGCACAAGGATGCTATACCACATCCTTTTATGAATTTCTGTGAAGACGGAGCGGTTTCCGTAGGAAGGCAGCGACTCCTCCGGCTGAATCTACTAAGTGCAGCTGGGTGCGATTCGGTGACTGTTCGCGGAAATTCTAACCTGTCAACCTACTGTTTGCTAATTAACACCGTACAGCGCTAATTGCTTTCTAGTAATCTAGACCTTCCATTTCAATAATCTTTTTTTCGAAACTCATGCATCAAGATATCACGTTTTTTTCTCTTTTATGTTCGGTTTAACGTGCCGACGCTTCACAGTCGATAAAGCACGCCGTAGTGGAAGGGGTCCGGATTAATTTAGACCACCAGGGGATGTTTACGTGCTCCGATATCTCGAACACACGGGCGCTTTGCTTTTCGCCTCCATCAGAAAAGCGGCTGCCGCCACCAGGAAGCGAACCCGCGACCTTGGGCGCAGCAGCAGAACGCCTTAGCCACTGAGCCACCGCGGCGGGTCCTTTTTTCTCAGTTTCCTTCGTCTGTCTCAAACCCTCTCGAAAATATCAAATTTATTTTCTGTACCGTCATTAAGTCACTAGATTACTGTAACGAGAATGCTGTCATAAGAAGTCAAGGAAGAGTGAAGTGTCGCATAGCCCCTTGTTCATCCACCGCAGAGCACAACAAAGGAGTGGGTATCCCGCATTCTGGCTGAGTTGCTATGGTCACTTTTAAATAGCTGGTCTCATCTTGTAAACGCATCTCTTCAGCAGCACGCACCCTTCCTCTCATCTTTGTCCTGCCGCCAGCTACCATAATTGGTGAAAGGGGCGGAGTCATCCCCATCGTGGTTCTTGCTTTGGAACGTGTCAGCCTGGGTGCAGTCGTCGAGTGCACGCGGGTCTTTTCGAACATTCCAAGCCCCGCTGCAACCACAATTGGACCTCGCCCGGTTCCTGGTGTACCCAGATTTTAACCAGCCCCACAACACATGCCGCGACGAAACGAGGAGAGATTAGGCCAACAGAAAAAGCCGTATCCTAAGCCAGATGCGGTGCCTACTACATTATGCTTTCTTTTTTGTCTGCGAGCTCTGGAGCTTCTTAACAAAATGACTCCCAACAAAATATGTCGCCATTGCATCACAACGGTTCTCCTGTGTGCCATCCAACACACAAAACGTGATAAAATATTACCCTAATTTGCAAGTAATATTACTGTTTTAAAATGATAATTTTTCCAATGAGTGTAAAGTCAACCCGCCTCCATAGTTTGGAAGCTGAACCTATTTGTCAAATGCAGATCGGTGTGCTAAAACTATCATTACACACGTTGTTACTGTGCACAAAATTTGCAGTATGAAAAGCGGGATGTCTCATCCAAATCGCGAACGCGATGCGTTAAAACTACCTTCCAGCTCTGCCCTATCAAGCTCTCCCCCACCGAAAAAATAGCGTCTAGCGAAATTAATAGCGTAATATGCTGCACGACGTTAATCAACGAATGGTGCGCGAGCGTGAAGAATAAACGGTGCACTCGCGCCACCACGCTTCTATGAACGACGGCTTACATCGTTTCCCTACGCGAGTGCTCAGCTGTTCATGACACGTAATGTTTTGCCATAACGCCATACTCGGCCGACCCCTGTTACGAAATAAACACAAAGGCATTCCCCAGTACTAATCTTCATTACTATGTTTCTAGTGAGGGATAAGGGTCTATTTAGCCGACTCATTTTTCGGCTTCCAATGTATAACGTCGAAGTATACACGCACCCTGGCGATGCTGTTTTTTCGCAATATTGTTCTGTTCTTCTATTAGTTATGGGGAATAAGTGCGCGTCCGCTACAGAGTTCTCAACCATCTATGGATTGCACACAGTGTTCTCAGAAAACAAAAGAACTCTCTGAAACGCCATTGCTTATATGAATCAAAGCCACCACAGGTTAGTGCATTACTTTGCCTCTGCAGGGATCAACAAAAAACTTTTGGCGGCGTAGATCCCAGCTTGCAGACTAATTATTTTCTTACGCGGACACTTGAATTAAACAAAATAAACAATCTACGCCGTATGTTAATGCAAGCTAAAACGTTTTTTCTTTGAAAACAATACAATTTCGCTTTCAGAAAACATATAAACTAGATCGTGCAGTGCCAGCTTTGGGTGCGGGGTCACAACAATCTATCCATTTCATTTCATTTTCATTTATTTCATTTTCATTTATTTAAACAAACCCTGTCTCGGGAGGAGAGGCAAAAGGCAGATTAACTCTGCCTGACGGCGGCCATCAACCCCAGACATGTAACATTGCAACTAGCACAGCATAATATTTGGGAATTCTTGAAGTTTCTTACCAATTCCTTTGAATATGCATTACAATTCAATATTCAGATTATTCTTTTCGGTGACCCTAACATTGACATGTCTGCCTCTACCGTGTAGCGCCAAAATTTCCAAGGTATTATGGAATCGTTTTTTGCCGTAATTTAATTGTTTCACCAACGAGAATCACTTTGGGAAGTGCGACGGGTATTGATTTGTGCGTCACAAGTTTTGAACCAAATACTGTTCATGCAGGTATATTGTCGGTCGACGTAAGCTACCATTACCAATTTTTTGTTTCTTTGGAAACGTTAGAAATAAGAAGAAAATTGTACGGGATAACCTTGTATTCACTCGTAAATTCACTGAGTCCGCCTTGCATGCTTTTTATGTCTTGCTGGAAAGCACACACCAGAATGACGTGTATAATGCCAGCAATCGTGATCTGTCTTACGACCTTTTTATTAGCAAAGTTAAACAATGCTATGATAAAGCATTCCCACTACAACCGATTAAAAAATACAGGCAGTCCAGAAAACCATGGGTATCGCGTGAATTGTGCAAAAGAAATAAAGCAAGAGATAAGCTCTTCGATAAGCTCATTCGCGAAAAAGACGCCCAAATATTTTCCCAATACAAGTGTTTAAGGAACAGGCCTAATTCTGACCTTCGAAAAGCTAAGCAACAATATTATAAATTAAAGTTCTCGTCAATCCCAACAGAACCCAAAACACTTTGGAAACTAGCGAGGACTATCATCGACAACCCTTCTACATCAATCCCATCTACGCTCACATTTGATGACAGTGAATATAGTAACAAATTTCTTGCTGAAAAATTTAATCAACATTATGTTTGGTCATGGGTATCCGAAGCAGTATATGACTCAAACGTTGATATTAATCGCACAAATTTGTCTGTTTCCAATAACACTATTTCTGTTTCACCATACACGGAAGTCGAAATATATTCTTTTCTGCAATCTTTATCTAATGACACGTCGGCCGGTTACGACGACATTAAGGCTCAGCCTTTTAAAGCTGTCGCGAATTTTCGTGGATGCCTTTGCTTCCTATTTGTAATCAAGCGTTCACTGCTGCAATCTTTCCGAATGCAATAAAAATTGGTCCAGTAGCCGTATTGCATAAAGGTGGTACAATGGACAATATCACCTACTATAGACCCATTTTAGTCCTTCCAATTTACTCGAAGTATATAGAATACTCAGTAAACAAAAGGTTAACCAAATTTCTGGATTCAACTGGTGCGATTGTGAATCAAAAATTTGGCTTTCATAAACACCGTTCTTCTGACATGGCATTGTTAAATAATGAAAAAAGGATTCTGAATAATTTTGAAAATAAAGAATATACCATTGGACTTTTTCTAGATTTCAGAACGCGTTTGACTCCATTTGGCATGACATATTGCTTGATAAGCTTCCCTTCTGTGGGATCCGAGGTGTCTCCTTGAATTTGCTCCGTAGAAACTTATCCGAACGCTTACAGTTTACCAGCCTCAATGGCTACCGATCTTCGACAAAAGGTATTTCCTGTGGAGTCCCCCAAGGGTCCATTTTGGGCCCACTTCTGTTTATTTTATACATTAATGTCATTGTACATATTCCTTTCACTCCTGTTATTACACTCTTTGCCGATGATACCAGTGTGTTTTTTCTGGTCTGCTTTGCGTAACTTAGAAACATCTGTTATTAACGGGCTCATTGAAATATCAAAGTGTTTGACTGTAAATAAACTTGAAATAAACATCATAAAAACCAAATATGTTATTTTTAAGCCCAGAAACAAGCTCGATGAGTATTACCCTTTGGTAGAATTTCGGAAACACTTCTATCGAACGGGTGCCAGTTTTTTAAATTTCTAGGATTCTATTTGATGAAAACCTCATTTGGGACTCTTTTCATATTAGTAAGGTACACGCCGTTGTGTCCACGGTCTGTTGGTTGGCTTTATAAATTAAGATATCTAGTTCCGATCTGGCTAATGCGCCAAATGTACTACGCCCTAGTGCAGGCTCATCTTCATTACTGTCTGTTAGTATGGGGAAGCACGACGGCAACTAATTTAAACAGACTTCTAGTACTACAAAAAAGAGCTCTTCGCTGCATTGACAATGTTCCTCGTACGCACCACTCTGCCCTGCTATTTTGCAGCACGGTATTCTTACAATACATCAGTGTTTGACCTGAAGCTTAGTCTTTATATTCGCAGGGGAATATCAAATAACTTTTTATTTTTAGAACAATATATACGAGTGAATGTGCATTACGATCTTCGGCCGAGTTGTTTTAGGACGCCAATGAGCCGAAAAAACTGTGGTATGCAAACATTAGACCACTAAATTCCCACCTATTTAAATAGGCACCCAGCTGTTGTAAAATTACTGCAACACACAATGTCTTGGCTCGCGCTAAAGAAAAAAATTAAACATTACTTAATGTCGGGAATTCTGTAGCGCTACTCCGTGTAGTTTATATAGCGCTACTCTGTGTATTTTATTATAATTTTTGTTGTGCGCCTGTTGTGCTGGCTGCTAAATTACTTTTGATAAATGTACAATTATGGCTTTTGCCGTATTTTATTCGAATTAAGTGTGGAATTCTGTAGCGATACGCTGCGTACTTTGTAATTAGTATCTGTGTTGCGCGCCTATTGTAATTTCTACTATAATATTTAAAAAAATGTATAATCTTGTTTTTTTCTACGTCACCTTTGTATAGCTAGCCGTTACTTATAGCTAGCCGTATAGCTTAGTAAAGCTAACTAGCTGTTACAGCCGTTATAACAAGAAAGTTTTGTGGAGGCTCATTTATCATAAAGCACTCTTTATAGATTTAATAATTAAACGGACGTTGTTTCATACTGGTATTACTGCAAAATATCTGTGATATCTCTGAAGCCTTATTAATGGGGGTCAACTTTATTATGCCACTCA
The DNA here is from genome assembly GCA_013339765.2 of Haemaphysalis longicornis. NCBI lineage: Eukaryota > Metazoa > Arthropoda > Arachnida > Ixodida > Ixodidae > Haemaphysalis > Haemaphysalis longicornis. The sequence continues at coordinate 82,651,835 of CM023455.1, read as the reverse complement.
AGGTAGAAAACATGGCGGAGTAAGTAGCTGGTGCCAACATAAACTCACCTGCCGTCACATGAACAAGCAAGTGGGGTACTGGCTGCAAACCGAATCTAGACACACGCGGTGGCCGGTAGGTGACAAACCTTTCTCTACTTGAAAGTAACTGGTAACATGGCTTTAGAGACCCCTACGCTATAACGAAAGTGTGACAAGCGGGTAAATATTTTCTTGAAAGGCTTACGTCTGCTTAAAGGGGCCTTAAGTTGAATTTCAAAGTGGTTTTCTTTGTGCCAGATGTCTACCCTCCAGTTCTTATGAAGGTGAGTTCAAGAAATAGCAGGAATGTTCCCCCTCTCGCTAACAAAGCTTTTTTTCTCCGACAACACGGGACTATGTGTTACCTCGGTGACTTGCCATGACATACTAGTCCGAGCCGAAGCACGCACTTCATGGTTATCCCCCCAAATTCGCCTTATCGCCGTGATGTTTAGCGGCGACGCTCCAGGACACATTTGTTTAAACTGTATTCGCTACCATGGTTACTTCAGTAAGTGGTTCGCTCATGGCATGATGACGCTATTTTTTAACAATAGTGGCCGTCATTACGGAACATTGAGCAGGAGGTATTGCGTTTACCTTGATTTTGGAAATCGACTGTACATACGCGAGATTTGCAATGAAACTGTAACTTACTGGACAGGTTTTACCGTCGCCACATGGGCGTCTGCGCCAGCGAAGTATACCCTCGCATCTTGATTACAGCAAACGCACTGCGTTCGGCCGCTTCATGCTTGGTACAGCCAGTAACTTAATCTTTGTTGATGTTGTTTATTGCGTTACTTTGCTAAATGATTCTCAGGAGGGACGACAAATGACAATTATTTTCGTATGGGCGGAGCAAAATCGCCACCCCTGTTTGTACTAAGCCTCGCCCGCCTCAAACGGTTCAGGTACGTTTATTAACTCGCAAAGCTGTCTTACGCCTTTACAATTGTGCGGGGCAATAGAACACAGGTAATTGGCGTAATTATTAGGACATATTTGACTCAATTTCTGCCAAAAATATTTAGCGGAGGCGTGAATAGTGCTTTACACCTCTTTGGTGCTAATCGTTCCTACTAAAATGGCCGCAGCGGTATCATGTTTTCGTTTTTTAATACTGTACGGTAAATGTTTACGACTGTTTAAAAAAATTATTCAGTTGTGAGAGTGTATAATCTGAAACGTCCAAGATACAAGCTATTCCGAGTGTAAGTGAACAGTATTGGCGAGAAAGTTTTCTGTCATTTCCTTTAGGACGAATCGACAGATGTCCCCTAATTTCGTACGGCAGCCGGTAAGCCCGCAATTCCGGGAAAATAGCAAACAGAATGCTAAGAAAACGTCTTTTCGTTTTCAGCATCAATGGGAAACTATTGTTTCCGCTAACGCGATATAACGGTAAAGAATGCAAACGAGACTAGGCAATACGGTTCGCTCAGAGGGCCGAGAGCATTTAACCACATTTTTCCTACGATCATTACTTCATAGGGAAGCAATAAAATGAACGACCGTGGCACACAGGAACTGTTTGTTGCCATAGCCACGTGCTCCGTATGCTGTTTCGTTTAGAAACAAATATGACGTAGAGGCTGCGCTCTAAACAGGGAATCACAGAAGACATGCAATCGATCAGGTTACAGCAGCCAAGAAACCAGGAATGGAAACCGATGAAACTATTGTGCCAGAAAACGAAGCGTTGAGCTCTCGCCGCGCGCGAGTCGCTGCTCTTGCGCGCACTGTATCCTTCTGCTATGAACAGGTGAGCGGCCAGCGGGGGGTGTAATTATTTACGCTACGCGGTAATGCGTAGGTCTGCCACAGTATCAAGAGCAGACACAGCCGATAGATGTTGTTAGCTATCTGTTGTTTTGACGCCCGTAAAAAGTTCATTTTATGAAATTTGAACTACTACTCACCAATGAGTTCAAAACAAATAGCCGTTGGGGTGCGATACCATAGACAACCCCACAAGGCCCCATCGCACGGCCCCTGTAGCTCCTTTAGAGTGCAAAAGTGATACGTTACTGTTACAATCGCCTATGTGCCTTGCTAGTGTTATGACACAAACATAATATCAATTTTTATCTTGTGAGTACAAATTTTCAGAAATATCTGCTGTCTGGTAAAGAACAAGGAAGAAATAAAGCGGAAGATGTATCACAGAAAAGTTTGTTGAGATGATCACAACAAGAGGACGTAATACTTTAGAATTAAAATCACTCTATGAGAGGAGGCGAGTGGATAGAACAATTTTTGACGTCTTTCTATTCCAATACATACGAGTGCCCCGCAACGAAGTATTTGAAGGGAAAATGGCTTATGCTGAATGCACGCCGACCATGTAGAAGGCCAGTGCAAAAAAAGGCTTTTTTGAGAACGCCAACAAAAATTATGCACCCCTCGGTTAAGGGCGATGATGGTTGCACGCTAACTTTTCTCGTTATGGATTTTTTGTTTCGGCCAATCCCAAACTGGGAGTATGTGCTAGTATGGTGGTACGCGTCACTTTCCTAGATTAACTCACTGGTAACTCTCACATGTGCACTCCAGAGCCGAACGTTTGGATTTGAGTGCTCTGCGCGAATTGGTATCTGCTGCTTGGCGTTCCCTTCGACCAACTCGAAATGCGTGTGGGGTTCTTTGTATTTATTCGGAGTGGCCGACAGCACCATCAGTGTTTGAATAAGTGTCTTGGTCACGAACACGAGTGGGGTTATCGAGGAGTTCTCCTCGACAGTTAACAGGATGCGGTCGAATACTGATAATCAGAAAGGGTGAGGCTGCGCGGAAAGCAACGAAAGTGGGGTGTCGAGCTTTATATACTATGGCGAGTCTTCAGCATTTTTTTTTCTATAAGCAAAAACTCCGTAACTGTGGTACGTGATAGAAGTCCTTCATTGTTCGCGAGTTCAAGTTCAGGAAATACGTGGTGTATTTGCCGCGTTCATTTGGTCTTCAGGTTGGAAGCGTTCAAGTAGAACTAATCTTTGCGCGTTAGTTAAGGACGGCGGGGTTGGGTTGTGTGACGTTTAAAAGTCGCCAGCTTGTTAACAGGCTTTTTTTACAGGATACGAACCACCATTTCCTATGAACATTTTTTACAAATTGTACTGTCAAATGCGTTGCGACTTTCAATTGTCTCGTCCCGCAAATGAAAACGGAAGGATATGTGACGGAGGTTGTCGACTCCAGGTTTCTAGCAGTACAGTTTTCATTGCAGTAGCTAGCAACTGTGTCAGTAAAGGGCACTTACAAAACACTGGAATGGTGTGTTGTTACCTGTGCCACTTATACCGATCAGTGTATACTTATGTTCCTGGCCAGGGCGTGTCGTCTCGGGTTAAAAGAATGGCCCAATGAGCATCTGTGAAATCCGTTTTTTAAGCTACGCCCCGCCACACTACCCGTTAAGACGTGGGATGCAGGAAGGAAGGCCTGTTTTGTCAAAGGAATTGCAACTTGCACTGTTCAACAAAACCGGAAACAGTCCACCACGTTTTCGTGGAGTGCCGAGACGCCATCTTTTTCTGGGATGTGTCCCCAAGAATCTTAAAGAAAGAGCGGCCTGTTTGACCCCAAAGGCAAACGATTTTTTTTACTTACCTATTGACAGCAGGGTCCCACATGACCTCATCATGGCTCTATGGTTGACGCCGTTTGGAGGTCGAGGATGACGGTGCGCCACGAGCCGACCCTCACACCCTCACTGTGAACAAGTACTGCGCACAAGGTAATATTTTGCTCATTGAAGTGCCCAGGTTGCAGACACCCATTCTGGATGGCTACCTGTACTAGAAGGAAATGTATACGTTTGGTGATTTCTAAGTTTTTTCTTCAGCCAAAGTTCGGCCGACGTGTGTTTGATCTATCCCTGACGTGCATTGTATGCGTAAAAAGGCCAGAAAAAAGTAGTCGGAAATGGAGCAATCGGAGAGACGCCGCGTGAAAAAAGCGAGAAAACCAGGTTCGATTCCGGACACGGAAGCGTTTTTTCTTTCACTTCACCCTCGATCATTCGTCATCATCTTCATAGAAAAGTTGACTTTCCCGCAGGGTGTGTTCGCATGGAAAGGCAATCAGAGAGAACACACTACACCTTCAAATAATAAACACAAGTACATGGGGTTGTGGAATCGGGGCTTTTATAACGGAACTCAAACAAATCAATGCAGTGTGTGCAGAAACCGCCTTAGTGTATCTCGAAGGGCAATTTGTAACTGGTCGCTGGCATTTCTTCCTTACCACTTTCTCCTCTGCTTGCTTTGTAGGTACTGATTTGTGAAGTGGCAACGTTAGCCGGCTGCGTTTAGTTGCAGGCAGTTTGCAAGTGCCCATGCCAGTATTGTTTGATTGAATTGCATAGGTTTCTAAATACGTGAGCTTCTTCACTAGGTACTGCTCTTGCACAGGAACGAGCAGATCCTTCGAGGTAGTTTACATGCCCAACAAGGGTACAGTTAGTTATGAGTCCGCAATATTTTGAACACCTGCTATAAAAACAGTAATTATAGTTTATTTTAATGTGGACATTGCAAAACCAGACAACGAGTGGCTAAAAGTGTGATAGAAGAGTATAGTTCAAATGCCCCTCCTGACCAAATCCTTCACCTACTCGGCAACGCTCATGTGTAGTATTTTGTTATCACCAAGAATACGCATAAAGTTCTAACCAAGCCCATTTGTGAATATCACAGTAATAAAAAGCTTTTATTAGTACTTTACAAATTTATCAAGATAAACTCATCTACAAATATCCAACTCCGTTAGAGGCACTATTTTACCGGTGATCATTCATCTTGATAAAAAAATCAGAACAAGTATTGTTTAGTGTTGTCTTTCGAAGTGAGGACAGATATTTTAGGCGTTACGTAGCCTACCATTATTGTATATATGCTGAGAAACTTGGTGCCAAAGGATTAACTTAGAGTTTCATCCTCCACATTGGTCCAAACAAATATTGCTAATATTGTTATTGAAAAACATCTATCCAAGTATTTTTAAACTGCTTTTCCTTCTGAAGCAATATTTACAAATTTAACTGATTTGACTGAGGCTGTTCTGCAGACTGAGAACATGTTCTCTGTGGTGGTTGTATTGTTATCGGGTGTCTGTCACCGTTATCTGTTTAAGTGTATTCTGTGGATATCACAGCCACCTACTCAACTTATTAGAGTTCAATATTGGAGTTCCCCAGTAATGCTTATTCATCACTCGATCCGGAACGATTGCCCCCCCCCCCCAAAAAAAAGCGCACTTCTCGTTGTCAGTAAACTTCAAAACTATTTTTCTTCACCACAGATAAACTTCAATGTTTGACCATGAAATAAATATTGTATTCTCCAGTTGCCGTCATAACTTTTACTGTCTTTGTTGCCTAAGAGAAACTGTTACAGCCTCCCGCCTTTATTGCCCGGAACATTTACTTATTTCAAAAAAATACTCATTATTAAAAAAACATCGAACTCTTCCGTTGTAAAACGGAAGAGTTTACTGCTTCCGTATCACCCGCCGGGGAGCCAAGAGTATTGAAACAAATAAATAACAATACGTGGTATTGACTTCTCCAGGAAGGAATGCGAACAGCCTGGATATGAAACGTTGTTTACAGCGGCTTACAGACCCGCAATTGCCCAAGGGTTTTTGTGCTCTCCGCAAAGATGAACTTCACGAAAAATATAACCTTGGGGCATGCTTTAGATGGTTTCAAAGATGTCTCCACAATGAATTCCGCTATTTCCACAGCTTCTGCCGCAAGTGATCCCCGCTTTACATCGGCTTATATAGCTGGCCATGATGCGGCCGACTGTTCGGACGAAGGATTCAGACAAACAATTTTCGAGGGAACGTTCGAGAGACGAGAAACACTCGCCACAAAATTGAGTCTTTGTAAGTCCGTATTACATACCACTATATAAAACTGCGCGGGAGCAAACTGATTTTGCGGATGGTTATTTTTTATGAAGTACCGATTTTCACGCCGTGTATGTCCGGCAAAAACAAAAAGTTGCGTTGAATGCGGAGGCACCCCTTTTACAAAAAAATATCGCACGTTCTTTGCTCTCTTAAAATTGGAGTTACATACCTCGAAGAGTAAGGCATATGCCACGAATTGTTGCTACGACGCCGGTAAAAAAATACTGATGGCGCAATATCTTATGTGCTTCCTACCATACAGTATGAAGAACATTCACATTTTCAACGGCAATATCTGTGGCATGTTTGAGGGCTTCGGGGAAACCTTTTATTCATTCCTAAAAATGAGAACAACAAACTTTTTTGGCGTAGAAAATAACTCGCCTCCTACAAAAAGATTCGGGGCAGACGCTCGCGTAACTAGTCAGCATGTATTATGCTCCAAAAGAGGACCTAGAATGTGGCGACTATGCAGGAGACCCACACGACCTCAAATACTTGAATGGGCGCAACCCGACCGAGGAAATAGCGGCTAAACTGGAGTGTAGGAAACGCTACACGTCATCAATAAAGGCCCGAATTGAGTACAAGCCAATCATACTAATATCGAATAAAGACTGCGCTTTTCTTCCAGCCTTTATGCGTGAAGGATGACTCGGGCCATATAATAAAAACCCTAAATCAAGGAATCACTCCGAAATCAATCCTTAACTAAGAAAGAAGCTCGAAGTACACAATTTAGCAGACATATACAGTAAAAGCTTCTTATTTGAACATCAATCATTTGATTTTACGGATACGTTTCACTGTACCATTCGGTCCGGACAAGTCCCCATAGAAGTCTATGTATAAAAAGGTGCTTCAATTCGAACCAGAGTCTGTTGCGCCGGAAACATTTCTAACTACGCTCCACCACACCGCAGCGCCTTGGTACCTTCACAAGATCAACGAAACGCACCCTGTGCCAACGCACCAGGCTGGGTAGAACGGAGAAGAAGACTCATTCTTGGCGAACTTGGTCGAAGAGGACGTGACTACAGTGGTTTGTGTGTCGCGAAGACTGCTGAAAGCATCATATATCAGTGTAGAAGCGCAGAACGTGTCGCTGAATATTAAGAGACAAAAACGATGACAGAAAGGACGAGTGCGAAGCACAATGCGGCCGTGTGAGCATACATCGTGTCATAATGAAATGGCGCCCGTCTTTTCAGTATTCAAATACGTGAAGACGAGGCTTTCTGCTATATTTGTTTGTTAGAGAACAAAGATGTGACTAAAGCTTTTAGGGACAGAGGGAGCCCCAATCACGCGCACTTTAAAACATCAAAGTGTTGAGTGGCCCTACGTTTTCCAAATTGCAGTGTAAAGCAGGTATTGTTCACATTCGTTAGATATAAATTTCATTATTCGAACCTACATGGTGTCCCCTTGCGTGTCCAATTACTAAGCTTTTACTTTCATAATAACCTGGCTGGACAAGCTCCTGGAAAGCTCATTCTAACCCAGCCACCATGTACTTAAAGAGCATCAACCCGCTTCCGCAAGCACAGATTGGGTGCAGAGAGAGGATTTTGGCACAGGGCAGCCTTCTCCAAGCCAAGCAGGATTTATTGCACCACACCTGCACTGTTCAAATCTGAGCAGTCTTTTTCTTAGACCTGTCGAAGGCCTTTGCATGTCTGACATGACCCAATACTGCTAAACTTGCAAGAAACAAACTGTAGCCTAACAGCAAACAACTATGTGCGGAGCACTCTAGTGACAGGAAGACTCCCCTCGCGCTGGAACCACTTGAATTCAGTGAAGACAAAACCTCCAACTACGCCACTCCTCAATGCTTCATACTTTCGCCCCTCCTTCTTAACAACGCGGAGAACAACCTACCAAAAAACTGAGCAGCATCTGGGATACCAAACACAAAATATATGCCGATGATATCACTGTATGGACACGTGTATGGATGACATGTACAAAGCTCGGAGAGCTTTGCAAGGCGTTGCAGATAGGAAAAGAAGAAAGGAGCATCCAAAGCAAAATGCAAGATTCAGCACTTACGAAAATCTGAATTGAGGGCAGGGAGTGGTTGATAAGGTACATTGGTCTTGCGGTCGTTTCTACATCGTACAATGAGGCTTTCGTATCAACGAAAGACTGCATGAACATAGATATACGTGCCAACAGGTCAGCACAGTGGGAAATCTTTCGGCACACCAAGCGAGGTGCAAGTGCGAGGCAGCGTTCGACAAAACCACCATTTTGTTCCGCGCCAAAGATAAAATGTCCTGTGAGATTTGTGAAGCCTAATCCGTGATATCAGGGCATGAGGGAGAATGCTTGAGCGCCCCTTTTATAACGCTCACCTAGCGTGAGATTCAGTTTTTAGAATCATATTTTAACGACCGCACGTAAACCTGCTTTGACCCCCGCTATTTTTTATCTTTATGTTTCACTTGAATGACCTCCCTTCCCCATGTCTCTAAAACTTCTCTGTTTCATTCGGTGTTGTTCCATATATTTGTTTTGGTTTGTTCAGAATAAATGAGTTGTCAGTGTGCCGCCTTCTCCTGAAAGTGCACGTTTTTTTTTCCTATGTCCGTCTCTGTGAACATAACACGCGCAACTTACCTTCAAAAGCATGTTACAAGAACATGCCCAACATCAAGCTTTACTGAACTTCATCAAGCACCAATATGAGGGAAGCGCGCACGAGCAGCTGCAGCCTAGCACACATGGTGCAATCTGCTCAGCGGCGCCACCTTCTAACATGCATGAAGAAAGAAACACGGAAAGACGAATCTTTCGCATAAATGTTATTCTGAAGCAGATCAGCAAGACTTAGTTCAAACAGATCTCTACAACCCTGATGCCAGAGTAGCCTCCAAGGTGTACGGACGTCACCGTTTCCGAGACCGAACTCTCACCTTCATCACAGCGTCTTCAGAACTTTACGTCAACGCGACTGCCGATATGGTGGCAAGGGCATTCGCACATGCAATAGATCACCCAAGTCTGTGCCAGACAGCGATACAATCTACATTTCCGCAGACTGACAGGTCGCCTGACTAGAAATTCGCTGCAACCTAACACACAAAATTATCGCAAAAAGACTCAACAATGTCCTCGCTACAAGTAAAAAGTTCTGCAATGTTATATGGGTACGTGGGCACGAAGCCATGTCAGGCAATGAGACCACACACGCAATCGTTTGAGCAGAAAATTACTATACGCTTGAGCACGCATTGCCACACTAAAACCCAATCAGGAACTCAAGAACCACGTGGCTTCACAGATCTGCTACGGCAAGCCTGCAAAAACAGATAAAACACTCACGATACGGGCTTGTGAAGCACAAAGGCAGACTCATACTCGTACGCTACCCACTTTAAACCCCACTCACTGAACACGTAAGTTATGTACTCTATCACGCAACATTCCACTCCTCCCAAAGAAGCTCTCAAGTTTCTGAACTGGCACTGCAAATGGAAGTGGCCACTTGCCTATCGTATCTCTGCAAAGACGAACGTACATTACAACCAGTGGAGTGATTTCTCTCGTAAACAACTTTAGGCATGAAGTCTGACTTTTTCTAGTAAGGCTCTTGTAGCATCCACTTGCTTAGCCAATCTCTGCGGCTGAAATACTTTCCCTGCGTTACTTACGTCCCGGAATGCAAATTCACCCTTGCGTGAAACAAAGCTTTTTCGGGACAGTTTTTTGGAGAACGGCCGATTCCTTTGCCAATCCATGACCCACAAATGCGAACCGCGCCACCGTGGACACAGCAAAAACCACCGCCGTCTCATACAAGAAAACTTCTCAAAACCATTTTGGTGCTGCTGTTTATGAGAAAAAAAGCAGTTTTTTTATTGCGTCCGTACTCCAATGGGGCGCGCACGTTCAACGCAGCATTGTCACCCGACACGCGAGGGCATATTTATCAGCAGTAGTTTATCATTTAAGAATGCGGGCCTCTTCAGACGGTAGTCTTTCTTTGACGAAAAAAACTCAGATGATTTGGTCTGTCTGTCTGTCTGTCTGCCTGTCTGTCTGTCTGTCTGTCTGTCTGTCTGTCTGTCTGTCTGTCTGTCTGTCTGTCTGTCCGCCGATTCAACCATCGGGCCAAAACATGACAGAAATCTTGGACGAAAGGCTCACATAGGCAAAACTTTTCCTGGTATTTAGGAAGCCCACTTCGCACTTGTACATATTCCTCAGCAAAAAGCTTATATTAGGCTTATTTGAGGTGAAACGCTAGTACACAGCCAGTATTTGCTAAGTTCTTTTAACTAAAATACAGCGCTGGTTGATTTTTTCAATATACCAAAAAAGGCGTGCAAAGCAGTGTATTGACACAAGAATACACAAAGTGCTCGCGAGCTTTCCTAGCCCTTGTGGAGGCATCGCAAGAAGTCCAACTGTAACGAATTGTTCCAGAACATGGCACCCAAGCTTTGGAGAACGGGAAGTACGAATTGCAAAGAGCAAACATCCATTTGGTTAATGGCGGAACGAGCAAAATGGGAGAGCAATTACGTTACGGTGGGGGAGGGGGATAACAGAGTATTAAATTTCCAGACAGAACCGTTTAGCATAGCTTATACTGGAGATTCCGGGCCTTCGGCAACATTCTTGTCTTCCACATTATTGTGACTACGTAAGTGAAAATTATCAAACAATAAAAACTGGGCTGTATGCTGATGTAAAACGTCTTTTCGGGTCAGAAAGTGATGATACTAATAACCTAACCTATCCCAATACACCTGAAATGCCTTACCGTGACACAGGAACATCCCAGTAAAATTTAAATTACCCGTTTAACCTGCCAGTTATGGTCCAGACTGGGCTTTGTAAGAGATGTTTTGACGTAGTTGGCAGTCAAAGTAATGTTGTGTTTACACAACTTGTTATGTGAATACCAGCGGTACATTAAAGCCCTGTTGCAATACATGTTTGAACTGGTTGTCCTTGTGTTATTTATTTCTCCTTTTCGTCTTGTTTTTTGCAGTGGTTTGCTTATTAAGTAGATGGTGAAGCAGATGATAAACTACATATAAATCTCGAGGTATATTTATAAGTTGCATGCCGCCGCAGAAACCCGCCCCGACATACGTTGCACAGCTGGGATACACTGGTATTTCACAGAGGATAAGGAAGCAATGGCTTTTCGGAAGGGAGAGTTCCAACTGTTGAATAAATGGCACTGTTGACGGCATATATGGAACTTTTCTTACGAATATATAGTCCACAAATAGCCAGAGGAATCCCATTATTCCCTTCAGAGATTTTTTTCACCGCCTAACCTCACACTGAATTCATTTGCAGCCACTGCGTACTTTCGGGCAAAGATGTATAAGCGCTTGTTCATCTAAGACGTGCCTATATTTAAATAACCGCTTCAACCATCTTTTTAGCAGTTTTTGTGGCTGTTTCTTAGTCACGACTTATGAACATGTGATATCCATGTCTCCGGCAGTAAAGATTGAAATAACTAAGCATCACAGTGAAAGATGCAGAATGGAATTGGAATTGAACGTATTGTCAGTGCAGGCCTAAAAAGACACTATGACGTGAAACAGCACAAAAAATCATGCACGCCGCCGTCAAATGACGATGATGGTTGAACGCAAAGATTTCTCCTGACGTATTCTTTGTATGTTGCCTACGTTTTCCACACCCGCTTCAACCATGTGCAAATGGATCAATATGATAAACACCGGCCTCATAACGCCAGTGAGGCAGGGTTGCTTCCGACCATGCCAAGCTTTTTTCTTTTTTTCACGTTTTCGCGATACGGATGCAATCAGTGCGAACACTAAAGCTTGGCTTTACAAGCAAACGAAACGCGACGGCAAAGATGCAGATGGCTGTTAGCTCATTATACAAAAAAACGTTCGTAGATGGAGAGTAAGTCCAAAAAAAGTGTTACGTATGGCACAGTTTGCAATATATTCGAAATAACATAAGGCGATGGCTAAGCAACCCCCCCCCCCCCCCCGCAATTACGGCAGGTGAGATGTGTGCGTGTATACCACATCATTTTGGTCATGCTCGACTATATTGGCATCAGGTCTACTCTGAAAAACAGGGATCCCCGCTTCACGTCTCCATTGTGTAGCCCTTCCTTTGTTTTTACCTGTACTTGATTCGCAGCGCTGCGCGCTCATTACGTATAGGCAGTGGGCACGAAATATACCGTGGCCCCATTCAGCGCAAATTTTCGCTAAAGGATTCTCGTTACACCCAGTTATATTGCGTTCCTTTTCTACAGCCAGCCAACACATTGATTTTATGTAGCAATTTTGATAATAACGGCAATTTTTTAGTGCTAAAGAACCCACTCGCGCTTGCAGAAAATACGTGGAATTAAGTTTTACTAAGGTCAAATGATGGCATGGTTGGTTTACAACCAAGGCGAAAAACAGCGCTCAGAAACTGAAGGGAAGATATGAAAGCGACAAACACAACACCCGCGTTTGCCTAACAGTCTCACGTGCGACAGCCTACTGAAGGGGCATTGGGTAAAGGCAACAGTACTTGAAGAGTCCGACGTCCTTCTCGCGTTCAAGGCGATTAAGGGTGTTCCTAACAGAAAGAAGAAAATCATTCATGAAATTACACTCCATTTACACAGACCCAGAGAGGAATTCGCATAAAAATTATATTTGTGCGGTTACATAATCAGTCATCGTGTACAGTGTACAACAATTCCTACTTTTATTATCTTGGAAAAACGACAGTGGTACACGTAAACTTTACAAGTTCTGTCCATGAAGTACAGAGCAAGCAGTAAATCTTGATATTCAACTACTTTTATACTGCCTACTTCTCCCAGCTTGATCGTTAACAGCATAGTTTCGACCTCTTTTTACGGAAATCTCCTGCCGCAAGTTTATTTGTTTTCAAATTTTCAAGGAGCGTGAAGCATTCGACATGTTGTTTCCTGCTTCCTTAATTCTTTCTTGGCTGCGGTGTTCGTCGTTTGTAGCACCTGAAGCAGGAAGGAGGATTATATTTGTGATTGTCTACATAAATATTATTTGCATGAATTATTTGCACCAACATGGAAACGTATAATTTGTTTCTGTCAACGCCGCTATTTTCATGAAGAGTGGAGGTTTTCGGAGAAGCTAGTATCTGCCGTGAAGTCTTTCAACGCAGAATAGTATTTCTCTCTATATGATCATAAGAATATTATAATTTACAGGCCGTGTTGTTCCGCAAACTCACATACCGTAAGGAAACCTTGATTAGATAAAAGACTAGTACATGATCCGTTTTATCCACTGCGGACTTAAATTGTCTACTTTCTAAAACTGGTTAGTTTTTTTACGTCTGTTGTCCAGCTGAGCTCCTCCTGACACCATACGCTCAGAATTTTTGTTCATGGACTCTAGCGATACAGCATCCTTCGTATCCCGCGTATATGACTACGTTCAGTGGTATGTTAAGTGGTCAAAAGAATACATGGGTAGCTTGGGAACTTTTAACCGCAATTTACACCTTCTTAGCCATATCAAAATGTTTATTAGGTAGTTATAAACGCTGAATTAAAGAGTGGGAAATTGAGATATAAAAAAGGTGTTTGTGTCATGTGCGTATTTCTGGGGAAAAGGGTGGGTCGTTAAGTTTGTTTACAAAAGAAAGGAACGTTAATGGGGTGAGCATGGAAACCTGCGGTAAGACTTGTTTTACTTATCTGGTGCCGAAGTAGTGTTGTTAATTCCTACCACCTGACATCATTCAAACATATCACTGCTCAGAGGCTTCAGGGTGCCACCACTTATGCCATGCATTCATAATTTCTTTAAGGTGAGAGGAATTAGTGCATAATCACATATTTTTTGTCCCAAATGTCGAACAAGTCCTGTAATCGCCCTGCTAACTATCGCTGCTATCGTGGCACTGCCACCATATGAATTCCGCTTTACTAAATACGTGAGGAGGCAGGTTCACAGAAACAGCTTTCCAAGTCAGGCTGATGCCTTTGTTGTGCTGCCGACTTTTTTTCTGGCGTAAAAGAAAGGGTCAAGTTCAGTGCAACCTAAGTCGCCGAAACTTCAATACGTATCCTCTATAACCACCCAAAATGTTCAAATAGGTTTCTGCAGCATAACAGGGCAAGTGAAAGGCTGGTCTTTCCTTCGTTCGTTTCAAAAGTATCAAATGTTCGTTCGCTTCTGGGTGATTCATCGTATGAAGCGCTTAAAACGGGACACAAAAGAGAAGACACACACGACAGCGCCGTCGTGTGTGTCTTCTCTTCTGTGTCCCGTTTTAAGCGCTTCTTACGATGAATCAAAACCAACTAACCCAACTGTTCATTTTACTGAACCGCTTCTGGGTGCTTTGAGAGGGTGTGTAGCGAAACCCGGGACGTACCACAGGTTGTCAGCGGCGTAAACTGTTTAAAGGCAAAATTCTGTTTAATACCCTATAGTCAACATCGAAGTACAGCCTGAAGCAGTGTGAGGCTCAGTCGGCATTGAAGCGCAGCTTGAGGCGGTCACAGTGACATCAATGGCTATTAGAAATGTCACTGCCATGGTCTCTGGGTTACTGCGAAGCATTCATTACGTTACATCATTTACAGCTCATTAATCGCTTAGCAAATCACCTTCAGCCCCCGGCGAGAAAAGCGCGCCATTTTTTTCTGAACACTACGCAGGTTCCCAGCCTCACCGCTGGGGTACCATGGGACAAGGAAAGAGTGAAGTGGCCGCTTCGCCTGCTCTTATTGCTCAACGATGAACAGACCAACTGTGCATGCGCTTTAGCACAAGCGAACCACGTGAGTGGGGCGATGGCGCAGCGGTTCTTTCGCCGCCGCTTGGTCCCAAACTAAGAAATCATACAGTGACGCCATCTATGGCCCGTCACATATGAATATCAGTGCGCGTTCTTCAAAGTTAGCGAAATGCTAAATCGAATCATTCAGTAGATACAGCAAGGCGGAAGGCTGAAAAACCGTAAAGAGGACGTGCAGACAAAATACGTTTGTCTTATTCGAAAGATTTCGTGTTTTATAGAGCCCCCAGCGATTGTCTGGAGGCAAACCGTGCTTTCTTCACTGAGAAATTAGTCAATTTAAGTTAAAAGCTCGATTATCCCTCCAAATCGTCTATTTTCATGTCATCTGCAATGACAGAAACATTCTTTATTCTGCTGCAGAGCCTTGGTTACCGCTAGTCAGCCCGGATGGCGCCAACATACCGCGGATGCCCGTTTTCTGCAACTGCTTTGGTTTCGAACTTACTTGTTCCTGGCTTCTTTATGTCGAGGTAGAAAATAACAGTTTCGTGAACCACGGTGTTCGCAAGACAAATATGGTGACGTCACACACCGTCGCCGACGCCAATCGCCCAGTGTCGTCTGAGACACCCCCATAGCACCGCAGTGCTGTGCAGACAAAATAAGCACAGTGCGCGCAGTACGACGAACAGTACGCATGGGTACTTCTATATTTACTTTCATTTTCGTAATTTCCACTGTTTACCCCACCAATCTTACCGCTAGAAAAAGATGTGGCCTCAATGTAAGTGCACATTGCTCCCTCGGCATGCTTATAAGCCCTGAGATTCCTTTTGCCGGCCTCAGCCAATCGCAGAACTGACACATATGACATCACAGGTTCTGTTACGGAAATCAGCTAGTGGGTGGCATGGCCATTTACTTTTTTTCTGATTATATAGCTTATTTGGGCGAAGTTTACGTTAAAAAATGTGCCAGTATGCTTCTGGCAAGGTAATCTCCCGTATTAACGAAACTTAAGTTTTGTCTCCATGCTCCGTTTAACCAAAAGCAAACTTTAACGAAACACTTTCTTTACTGTGGTATCACTCGTGATAACTAGGTGTAAGACGTAAGCGGACGAAATAATGTCATCGTGTTATAAATTAAGTGCTAAGGATATTTAAAAATGTCAAAAGTACACCGAAAACGTAGTTCCGTGCGCTTTTTGCATAGAATAGATGCTGTATTGAGACAGCAAGAGAATGAGCAGACGCAGGCACGAAGGGGGGTAAAAGGTATGCAGCATTCATAAAGCCGCCTTATTAAAGCGAGGAAAACTGAGCTTTAAAAATGATTTTCCACAAAAGCACCTATAATACGATTTCGTTAGATTTTTTGCAGTCATTCGAAGTAAGAGAAGAGACTGTAAGAAGGGCTCCAGACTTCCCTATGGGACCAGGCTCAAACTATGGCTTAAGTGCTTTCAGTATTAAAAAACTGGTTTTTTGGTTCCCCTAATTATGCAACCCCTGGTTTAGCATATTTTGTTCGGTTAGTTAGGATGACCCCGCATGCCATTTCTGTTTATTTTAGCACACGACATGCACTCTGACTGTTTTGAACATTTTTGTGCCTTTTATTTCATTTGTTTCACCTTCCCATGTTTCTAGCTCACACTTACAAAAGCAACTCTTAACGACAAACGTTACGTGTCAGTTATTTCAATTTCGGCGTCTTCGAATAAATGATTCTTCAGTTATTCACCACCCAAACGTTTTTCCACTGGGTACCGCTGCTCCTTCCTTTTTGGGATTCGCATAAAAATTGTTCCCTTCGTGAATTGCAAGCCGTTATCATTTCGTTGCACTCGGCTTTCACGCGTGCGCATAGGTCGCGCTTACGTGATGGAGCACTTCCTTCCCGCATTTCGTGCTACGTCTCAGCTGCGCTCCACAGGATGCGGTCCCCGCCTGATCGATGTCGAAGGATTGCGTATCCTTACGAGAGAGGAGTGACATTCCCATCTCTAAAAATAGGACTTGTAGACGGGTACTTTTTTCCTGACATATGCGACCTTTGCCTCTGGGAGAGGCAACGAAGATTAGTGCGGTTTTATCGTAGGTATTAACCGCGCATCTCCTTTGTGCCGCAAGCCGAAGCCGATCAATCACGTCAGGAGCATGCGCGTGGCGCGTGAAGGTGATAAATAAGAACGCAACAAGTGCTGCAAGAGACAGAGATGCATCTATTCAAGCGATAAGCGAGCGTCCGCGCAATACAGGTACGCTGTACACTATAACATGTCCATGCAATTTTTTTTGTGATCCTATTCTCACCGTAGTCTTCTTCTAGTCACCCTCTTAGCATCCTTCACAACCGAATACTGAGAAGGGCAGCATTTCTTCTTCATCAAGGGAAAGAAACGCAAAACATCGTCGTATGTTTTAATCATAATAGGGTACACTTCATTTCATCTATACTATATTCGTGTACATGCTATTCGCATTAGCCTTCTTCTCGAGTTGGACGCAGATTACCTATGCCGGCCCCCTGCAATGAAAGTTTTTTGTTATGGAAGTCCGCCCGTCGCATTCCTGAGCAGATAGAAACTCAATACACTTTGCTCTTGAGAAAGTTTTTGGTCACCTTTATTCGTTAATTTATTGAATGTTCTCCCTAACAAAAACAACGAAAGAAGGGGTAACAAAATCCGCTCCAGCCAAGCCGTGGCAGGTTAACAGCCCGTAAAAAAACCGGCGAAAGCCCAAAAGTACTTTTCGTAAAAGCAAATGTGTAGACTAGAAAAAAAGCAGAAATATAATACGGAAACGAGGACAGTAATCAAGCGTTCGTGACTCCGTTAAAAAGTAAAAACATAATTCGTAAATGAATCCTGTAAGCAATTTTTCGCAATTTCATGTCCGAGTTACGTAGTTTAGATTTTAAGTTTTTAATTTTTAATTACCAGAATTGTTCGTAACCCGTACTTTCTTAAAGCTCACCGTAACCGTACGTATTTACTGACTGACCAACCCACAGCCCACTAATAATAAAACTTTTTCCGTGCGCAGTCATTCCTTGTATACAGGTTTTGCGCTAATTTTTCCAGGACACCTAAATATTTTTAAAAGAGTTGTGAAATCGAAAGCAATACTCTCCATTTCAACGCCGGTGTTTGCTCCCTCGACATTTCGCTGTGGGTAATGTTACAAGTTGCTAGCCGAGTATGTTTTGGAATGTTTAAAACATGTCTCGCTGCAAAACGTGTGGCCTTACTCGAAACATATACGCAGAAAAAAAATCTACGTGTTTTTTCTTTATTTGTTTGTGTTTCTATAGTGCCATGCCGCTGCCGGCAACAAATCTACTGCCGTGCAGAGGGGCCTGGCTCTCAGGTGCCTTTTGCAACCTTCAACTCAGCCAGCGATGGCTTACTTTACCTGTGTTATACACGTTGCTCTGTGCACGTCCAGGGGTGGCCTAGTAGCTAGGTCATTCACTTTTGCTTTGCCAAATGGGAGTCCTCGCACGGAAGCTTAAGGGCTGTTGGCTGCCGTAGAAGCGTTCAACGCCTCTTCCGTCCATTGGGCCGCTTTGAGCAAAATCGTCAGCCCTACCTCATTTCTTTCGTTCTAGCTGTTCAAGGAACGTAATATCGCATAACAAACGGCGAAGTGCCCGTATTAACTGCATACAGTAACTTGAATGGATAATTCAAGTTGGAAGAGAAAGGAGCGTCCGCTCTTAGGCAATGTCACTTTTATATGGACGTGGACCAGCTGCTCACTTTAGGTACATAGCTGCTTTAAGAGTGTCTGTAACGACGTCACACTTCTCCAGTCCGTCTTGCTCTAAAAGTGCTTTTTTTATCGATGTCAAGTAAACGGCTGTCAGGTCATGTGGTAGCTACAAATATTCCACAAGAAAATGTGGTTTAAACATATGAATGCTCGCTTCCATACTGTGACGCGAGTTTCAACGCCTGCAAACTGTGCAAGGGGTTTTAGATAAAGAACGCATCATTGAAGTATTTCAGGGGTTTAAGATCGGGTGGTCTTGTAACCTGATTTCCGATTGACGTTCTTCACGCCGCAAAAGATCAGCCTGTTGGTATTACATGCTTAAGCTAGGAAACAACGGCGAGCGAAAAGTAATGACGAGAATTGCACTGAAAGTACACGAGCGAAGGTTATTTGCGACTGTGTTTTCAGGAGGAGGGGTTTCTTATGTATGGAGTACCACACTACATATCTGCTGCTCTCCCTTCAAGAGTCATTCGGAAACCAACACACACAGCTAAGCGATAAAACAGTGAGAAACAAGAGTAAGGTGCACAAAAGCAATAAAATCCTCCTAACCACGCATGTAGAGGAGGGTTTACGCCGCGTATACGATTGAATGATCGCATTGCAGCATCTACAAAATTGTTCTAGAAGGCGACAGCGAAGTCGTTGTCTCAATGGTATAGTGAGCCGTCCGCAACCTGAGTGATACAGTTGCTTCATAAAGCATGACCGCCGACACTGATCAACATCAGCCAGAGCCTAATTTAGGTCTACTGTAGGCTGAAGGCCTCTCGCATTCACCTCTATTTACTCCTGTCTTGCTCTGCTCAAGTCCAGTGTTTGCTTCCAAATTTTCTTGTAGCGCTTCTTCATCAATTCAATGGCCCTTGCGCTGCTATATAACTGTCGCTGCATATCCATTCTGTCACCTAGTCGTCCAACAGTTATCAGTTTGCTTGACGCCTTGACCACATGGCCGGCCTACGTCCATTGTTTTTCCTTATGCAACTATCATATCTTCTATTCGAACTTGATTCCTAATGGCATTGATCAGATGAGCTCAATTAAGCATTATTTGTGGGAATGAGAAGAACTCGGGCTTTCGGTGATAAAACCATTCCCTCAGTAAAAACTGCTGAACGGCAAAGCGATTGTCCAATAAAACGCAAGTCTATGTATCTGTGCGTCACGACGCCCATTGCCACCGTAGACACCGTGACGGATATCGTGGGCCGAAGGGGATACTCGAAATCAATGTGTTGGCAGCGCTACGTCGAAGAGGGCATTTAGAAGGAGTTTCAACCCATATAGGCTCCGGGTAAACTTATATCTCAGAGGAATAAGGCGTTTGCTTGTATCAATGTGGTTAAGGTGCACCTAATCTCTTGTTTATCAAATATTCAGCCGTTTTGATATGTCCATGAACAAAATTATGAAAAACAATATCAAGATTAGGCCAACCACAGCAATACATCTCCAAGTGTTTGTATTTTGCCTTTCGCTTTTAGATGCGAAGCAGCTTATGGTGGCGCCTGTCCCTCCGCCGTTGTGTGGGTGCCGTTTGTGCGGCGTCCACACCCCTACTGCGTATGCCTGGCCAGGCACCGCTGATGACAATGGTGGCGGGATGTCCCTAGAATTGGCGAACCAAAGAATCCGACACGAGATAGCTTCGCGTTCAACCACTGTCGCCATCTTCCCGTAAGGGAACCTTCTCCCGCAACGCCGCGATGAGTGCCACGGGCAACACCGCCGGTGACGCCACCTGCAACACCAGAGTCAACGCCAGTGTCAGCGCCGCGGAGAAGAGGGCACAACAAGAAGAACAACAAGAAGAATGAAACAGTACCTCCTCCTGCCGTGATCGTCCACCCGGAACACGAAGACGCCGACATCAACCCGAGCCAAGACTTGGTGCGCCAGATCAAACACGCCAGACCGTGCGTGGCCGTGCGCAAGCGCCAGGAGATCATGGACTGGCAACAACAACGCGTTCGTCATCTGCGCGAGCACCTGAAAGGCGGCTGTGGCAGTGGGAGGAACCACGGTGCACGCGGCTTTCAAGCTCTCTCGCAAGACCGACGGCCCCAACAAGGACGGAGGCCGCAGCGCCAGCGAGTTGAATACCTTCCCCGTGGCCTTCCGCAAGGTGAAATGCGTGATCATAGACGAGGTGAGCAGGATGTGGACGGACAACCTAAACGCAGTCGACTTGAGTTGACCCCATGGCTGCTTCGCATACTACTCAGGGTTCTCCTGCGGGAAGATGGTGAAATTCATTTTTGTTTTTGCTCCGTTCTTACTCTTCTGCACTTTTCTCTGCTGTGTTCTATTTTTTTGTATCCTGCAACCTGCATTACGGAATGAAATGCAACATGCCCAACACCAGTAACGATGTCTCTTTCTCAACAAAAAGTACTACAGCGTCGGATCACCGTTGATGCTATCCAAGCATAATAATAAATCAAAGCGAACTTTCAGCAAACATCAACGTACAGCCCCCACGAGAAACTCCTGTCGGCACACCCAGAGCTCGGTGAATGGGAACGCAGGTGATGTTGCATAAGCATACTGACTTCCTGTGACCGCTACGTACCCACGCGAAAAAATAAACGATAAAGTATTCCCCTCTAATGGCCGATTTCCGGGTGTCCTTAACTTGAAACCACCAGAGAAGATGACCAAGGAGAAGATTTGGCGATGAACTCCGTTTCCAGACACCAGCCGGGAATTCCTATTCATGCATCACATAACGCGTGAGCGTTTTTTTAGTTGTCAAAGAAGAGTCATTCAGCGAAGGGAGGAATAAATGTTTATTCCACGAGCGCTGGTGCTGCTGGTAGAAGAGTCATTCAACGAAGAGTCATTCAAAGAAGAGTCATTCAAAGAAGAGTCATTCAGCTTTGTAATAAAGCCAAGGCATGCATAGCGTTTTGGTGTTGTGAAAAAAATACTCCGTCGGCAGACCTTCTTAAGTCCGTATTGCCGCAGACGAGAAACTCTGCAGCGAAAACATCTTTCAAAGTTTGAGAAACACGCTGCTGAAAGGTTTTTTTTGTTTTTGTAAATATGCCACTATCACTGCATGCTCGCATGCTCCGGCCTGCCCAAAATAGTGATGCGGCCGAACAAGACGGCTAGATTGAGACAACGGATCAGGCATTTTTCTGAGTGTGGGAATAACACGCTAAATAGTAAAAAAAAGAAAAATAATGATCAATATTTATGTGGTAGGTTTTGATATTCGCTCATTCCTTTCAGTGCCTCGAGCCATAAAATGGCGATCTCCCACTTAGGACGAAAAGTTTGGACTAGAAATAAATTGTGAAATTTTCTGTCGGCCCATGTTCACTTGCAAGGCTCATGAGACCAAAGAAAAAGACGCGGAGGTTTTGGAAGCGCTAGAAACGGTAACAGCAAAAACAACTTTTCTTGTTAGGACCCTTTCCCAACTTCTATTCTAGCGGACCTTTATGTGGACATTTAACAGCCACGAATAGCAGAGCCAATTCCTTGCTTGATTGATGTCGAGAAAACCTCCTTTGCTTGTGGTGATTGATGGCCCACCTCTATTCGCGTGTAACCTTGACTGCGGTACGCCAACAGTGGCAGGGCCAACGTCTTGCACGATTCATCTTGAGGAGCATCAGCAGGGAAGAAACTCCTCCAGGTACAAAACGCCGTAAATACGCACACATGACATGTGCTTCCACGGGGATTTACTGAGAAAAGACCCAACAGATATAAAACGTGCCACGAATGCCAACTTTCCGTGTACTCTCGCTGGAGCATTCGCAATGTATTATTGGTGGTTTATGCACTTAACTACTTTATTCAGGAGAGGTCGATTGCTATTTCGAATATTGAACTCGATATCTTGATACAAAGAGCACAATTGTATTTTGTCGCTATTTTCGCAACTTTATGTAGAAACCTCCCATTGCATAAAGACGCTATGCTGGATTCTTAACACTGCACCTTGAAGGGGCACGTCATAGTGGTAACTCAATTTTTCTACATGAGAAAGTTCTCAGTAATCATGTAGATTTGGCTCAGGCTTTTCATTTTAATTAGTTCGCTAAGAGTTGATTGCCATATGTGTCTTTCAAAGTTAATAATGAACTGCTAGCTGGTGTTTTGGCTTAAAAACATTTTTGCTGCAAAGAAAATAGACGTCTGCGGGACTACTTTTACGGCCAGATTTAGCAGAAACGGGGAAGCAAACGTCAATTTGTTTACAGCTAAGCGCAGGGTAAAGAGCACTCGTGCTTTAATCAACTGTGCTGCATTGACGAAAAGGTACATAACACACCAAAGGGTCCTCGGAGACTCTAGAGAAATTTTTGATTTATTAAACATTATTTCTCTGTACATGCTCTACAAAACAGAGTAGCATCAAAAAATTTTAGGAGATGCCTTCAAACTCCTGTGTCCTGTACGTGTTTCATCTTCGGTTGGGAAGTCCCAAATAGTGCGGTCTTGAGAAATTGTTTATGTCCTAGGTATACTTTCTATGTAGAAGGTACGTAAACTGGTCGCACAATGCGTGTTTACTCCGCAAGCAGGCACGCTTCATCTTTTTTGACAAACAATTTTAGGTAAGTAACTCCCGTAATACATTTAATATTGTCACAATACCTCACTTGAATTCAATTTGTTATAAATTATCTACCAATACTTCTAAGCTCAGGGGTATTTCAGCTACTAGCGTAATGTCGGGAAAGCATACTTTGTGCTAGAACATCAGTGTGATCGTTTTTGTGTAAACGTCGAATCCATTTCGATTTCCAACGGAAAGGAATTCGGGGAATTAGTGTTAACTGATGTACTAAATGCGAGAAGAGAAAAAGTATCAGCGAGCTCTCATAACGCGTCAAAGTAACATTTCTGTGGTCCTGGAGGGATTCTCTAGGGAGTGTTACGCAAAACACTATTGGTTGTTTTTCATTGAATATGTTGGCTTGAAGCTCTGGATGCCACCATTTGTTTTGTTGTAACGCTTTCTTTGACCCACATGTTCAGGGCATGTCGAATTGCCTAAACGCAAAGAGTTCGGGGAAGCGGCAAACTTAAATCTCCGAGCTGGTGGTAGTGATAAAATATCTTTTTATAAAATTTGCAGTTTCGAAAGAAATCCTAGTATACAAATCAAGTGGACTTTTAACCGTAACAAAGGGGGAACCGATGTATGAAATAAAATGGAGATCCCCGAATAAAAATTGTTGGAGCGATAAGATCAAGAATTGGAGAAACAAGAGGGTGTTTATTATAGAGATTGAGAGTTGTTGGAATAGAGACACTTCAATGACCCGTGAGGCTTTTTCAAAATTATGACAACAAAATGATGCCTTAACGACTCACATAACTGGGCGCACTGTTTTGTCTTCAAAATATGTCAGGTAAATCTCCGAACTAAACAGTAATATTGAAGGTGATGTAAAGAAATCTCGCATTCAAAAGCGTCCCTCTGAGTAAACACTTACTCGTGTGGCCCTTGAGGCTTGTGTTTCATGTTACAACTCTTCTGAATGCAATTTATTTTTATAAACAGCCTAATTAGTCTTCCTCGTAATTTTATTCCGCTGGAGTCACGTTCGCCTTACCCTAAGAGTGTTAAGCTCTGCTTCTCTCGCTGTTTAATTATAACAAGCGATTACAAACACTATTACCTTGTTAGGCTTTCTGAGGCTGACATTTTTCTCGCGCTAATTAGTAGCAGGTAAATAAAACTTCTGACAGTTTTTTTTAGATCATAGTTTACTAAAAGTTTTATGTTTCGAGGGCAAAGATCCTTAATTAAGTAGACTTTCGTTCCTATTGGCAGCATAAGAAATTTCCTTTCGTCCGCCTCATCCACCCCTTGTCCCCTTGAAAATAAAAGGACTGACAAATGAGAATCATGTGCTCTACTCAATATAACACTGTCCAATGACGTGCACTGAGCGACGCTAGGTTTAAAATTTTAAAGGAGAGTAGCTTTTATAATTGCAGATCGAAGACGCGAAAGCGTTACTTCGCCATCGAGGCCGAGTTAGAAGAGAGCAGGTACAGTACGTGCTCGTTCCAGTCAATCACTCAAGGCCAACAGAGAGTGCGACATTTTCGCAGCGATTCTTTTTACTTTATCCACAAAGGATGCGGTTTGACATATGTCACAATGCCGGATATAAGCTGTCCAACGGCTATGGGCTTTGTCTTCGGCTACCAAAAGCTAGGTATCAGGAATTGTTCCGCCATGCCCATAGAATTACAAATATACTTTAGAGGGGACAGTGGCGCTAGCGTTCATACGAGCCGTCGAAGAGCGGATACGAGCCTCTAGGGGGCTGCAATGCCTGGAGGATACGTCATTTTCGAACTTGGCTTAACCCAGTTGTTATCTTGACTTCACTTGAAGTTCTCTTTTGGAACACAAGTGGTATAAATGATACTGAAGAGATTACAAATTATTAGCCATGTACACACGTTATGCACTTCTCACACAAAACTTTCGTCAACATAATGGTCCAAAGAACCCGTAATTTCAGACCTTGCTGGTCCGAGGGCCTCCCGGTCTGATGGCATTCTAGGCTGAAGGCCTGCTGGGCATCCAGCTGGCTCCTGTCGCGCTCCTATTGGCCGCCTACTGGCGTCCCAGGAAATTATGTGTTCGACATGCTCTCCAAACTCCCTAATCACCGCAAAAAAAAACAAGTATAGAGGCGGAATTTTTTTTTATTCCCCATAACTGAACGGCAACAAGAGAGACAGAAGTTGGGGGGGGGGGGGGTAAATAATGGTTTCGAGCAGCGCAGGGCAGGAACAGTTGGAGGTAAATGGGGATGCCGTCGTCCTGCAGTGGAGCTAAAAAGGCTGCTGATGAGGACGATGAGGATGTTACTTGCGCTGAATATCACCCAGCTCCCGGCATAGCCTTCAACCTCAGCCTCAGGAACACGTTCTCCAATACAGAAGGGGAACACAGCGGTATAAGAGGAGAAGAAAAGAACTAAGTGGGAATTTTGTGGAGAAAAACAGTCCCATACATTATATTTCCTGTGTTGTGCAGTCATTTATAAAGCTTAACTTTTTACGCTTGACTAATGGCGTTAACATGCAAGTATACAAGCCGCAGGAAAGCCAACTTTAAATAACGTGTTTCACAAAGCGTACATAGAACCTACGACCTAAAATACCAGTGAAATGTCGGTGCACACCTAATTGGCGTATCGTAATCTACAAAATATAGTTTGGCAGCACAGAAATTTTGGCTATGGTAACTTCTCTTTAATTGGGTTGCATGGGGAAAAGCTCACAGTGTTAACCACCTTTTTCTTAAGATGGGAAGTTGATCATTTCCACATCAGAATTCGAGCCATAGCATTATGTTTGCCTCTACTGTGCACATTGTCAATGACCCGGGCCGTAATACGATAGCAATACCCGAAAAAAACGAAATCGTTTATCAACACCACAGCTCTGGTTACTGGCCGTAAGTCCGCCGTTGCAAGAAGAAATACCGAGAAAATGCAGGGCGCTTGAGAGGCCGTGCATCACCACGACAGCCGAGAAAAAAAAACGCAATGACAAAAAAAGCCACAGGTAGGAGAAAATGCCCAGCTCTCGGGAGCGCGTAACTCGCGGTGACCTCGGAGTCTCCGGCTACTACAGTAGCTTTTCCCAAAAAAAAACACAGCGGTCTCGTCAAGCGCTGCCACTCACGGGAACGAAATACTCCAGCGCTAATGTCAAAGGTAAAAAGACACCCTGCATAAGAGAGGTCACCATGGCCGCCACACGCTCTTGAAGCCATTATAGATAAGTGAATACATGGCTACGAGTGTGCCCCTCCTTCCCGAGACGACCTGCAGATCCCAACACGGTTGCCTCGAGTCGATGACGAAGAGCTGCTGGAAGTCTACAATGCTCAGGATCACTTCGCATCCACCACTCGCCGGGGAAAATACGACGAGCTCATCGATGCTTCTGATGACGATTATACTAGCACCTCAACATTGCAATAAACAATGCTAGTATCAAGCCTAATTATGTGGCCGGCAATGCTTACATACAACAACTCTATAATTAAAGGCTGGCGCATGAGCGCAAGCTTTCCTGAATTTTCCTGGCCAGTGTAATGTTTCTCATGTGGAGCAGTGCGTTAACTGCCCCCTAAATTAGCAACCCTAATAATGAAAGGTTGGTTTAATTAACACATTCCCAGTCAGTGCTTTTGGTGTCGATGTCAAAGGCTTCGTGATTAATGCGCTACGGTATGGAAGTAAGGCGGATGCATTACTTGCAGCACTATTTTATGGCAGCACTCCACACGATAAATTCAATGCTCTTATATTCAGTACAATTCTAGTACAGTGCGGGCAAAAAAACCATTAGAAATGAACAAGGACAATCTCCCTCAATAGGTTATTGGCTTAATCGACCAGATTTAGGGGAAATCCCCAAGGTGGAGTAAGTTTCTGTGAAGGAAAGTTTGACATCCACCTGAATGCAGCTGTATAGCTTTCCTTTGTAGCCGTTTGGCTGCATTCAGGTGGATGTCAAACTTTCCTTCAGGTTCTTAACTTCTTTAAAATTACCACCTAAATTTAAAAGGCTGTTCTCCGATGTGCTTCTGCGCGGGACAGCGCGTCTGATTTTAAGTCTCGTGCTCTATTCGTAACAGCAAGACCCTGAATGAATGTGCCGTTCCGAAATTCTGGCACTCTTCGTAACAATTTCACCCCAAGAATAGCTACACTTTTTCTTATGACTCCTTGATACAAATGCCATGGCGAAATAGCGCGGCATTATGTCTAAAAAATGCCGATCTTCTGCCAAAACAACGCACCCAAGCCATGTTGGTGTGCTGTTTCTTACTGGTAGCAGCGTCGTTTAAGGATGACGAGTTGTCGAGTTCAGTTCCGACAGAAAATGCACTCGCGCGCCGTGCACCCTTTTCAAGTAATGAACTAGCGGGGACCCATTCTGTCAGCCTTAGGTTCCATATTTTGTTGCATATTGCACTGTTGCATATTTTGTACTTGTAGTTTCGGCTAAGAGACACTTTATTGACCCGTGAGGCTGTTTCAAAATTCTGACAAGAATATGACTTAACGTCTCACATAACTCGGCTCGCTGTTTTATCATCAAAGAATGTCAGCTAACCTTCCGAACTAAATGGCAATATTCCAGGCGATGCACACAAGCGTGAAATTAAAAACGTCCGTCTGAGTAAATGCGTACCCGTACGGGACTTGAGTCTTGTGCTTCATGTTACAACTCCTGTGTATCCAATTTCGTTTTGTAAACAACCTAATTGGTCTGCGTCGTAACTTTTCTCCGCGGGGATCATGTTCACCTCTTCGTAAGTGCGATAAGCTGTGGTTCTCTCGTTGTTTAATTATAAGAAGTCATTACTAACACTATCCCTAAGTCATCCTGAGCCTGACATTGTTCTCGGGCTGATTAGTAGCAGGCAAGTGAAACTTCTAATATTTTCTTTATTTTTTGTTGACCAAACTTTTAGGTTTCCAGGGTCAAGTTCCTCAGAGCATCATATTTCGGTTTCTATTGATAGCTTAGGAAATTCCCTGCGGTCCGCCTATTCCGCGGCTTCCACCGCTGCGGACCTAAAAAAATGTAAGAAGACAAAGTAATGAGAATCGTCAGGTATACTCAATATAATAATATCCTGTGACATGCGCTGAGTGACGCTACGCGTAATAAGAGCAAAGGGGATCAGCATTTATTTCTTGAGAACTGTGACTCGACAGGGTTACCTAGCCATCGAGGCAGAGTTAGAAGAGACCCGGTACAGTAAGTGCTCGTTACATTCAATCGCTCAAGGTCAACGGAAAGTGCGACATTTTCGTAGTGATTTTTTTAACTTTATCCACAAAGGGTGCTGTTCAACATATGTCACAATGCCGGATATAGGCTGTCCCACGGCTGTAGGCTTTGTCTTCGGCTACAAAACGCGCGGTATCAGAAGTTCGTCTGCAATGCCCATAGAATTTCAAACTAATATACCCTAGAGAGGGGACACTGGGGGGTTTCAAAAAAAGGGGCCGGGTTCCCATGCGAGCCCTCAGAGAGCGGATTGAAGCCTCAAAGGGGGCTGCAATGCTTGGAGGATACATGATTTTCGAAACTGGCTTTACGCAGTTGTCATCTTGACTTGACTTGAAGTACTTTTTTTGTAGAACACACGAGCTATAAAGGATATTGAAAATACCATAAATTATTAGTCATGTCAACAAATAGTAGTTCTCACACAAACATTCCATCAGCCTCATGGTCAAGAGAAACTCGTATTTTCAGACCTGGCTGCTCTGATGGCCTCCCGGTCTGAATGCCTGCTGGGCTGTAGGTCCGCTGAGGGTAGAAACCTCTCACGCTACCAGGCCGTCGGATCCTTGTGGTCTACAATCCTGTTGGGTTACAAGCCTGCGTGGCACCCAGCAGGCGCCTGCCACATTTGCGGTGTCCTGCTGTCCTCCCACGAAATTATGGGTTCCACATTTTGCCCGACTTCCTAACCACAGCAAAGGAAACAAGTTAGGGGGAAGAAAATTGTTTTCATTACCAGTAATGCAATTGCGGGAACAAAGACGGGAAAATTTTGGGGGGAAAGAATGGACTCGAGCAGCGCAGGACCAGGAGCGGTTGGAGGTCAATGGGGATGCCGTCGTCCTGCAGTGGACCTAAAGAGGCTGTTGATGGTGACAATGATAACGTTACTGGCGCAGCTAAACACACCCGCTCCTGGCATAGCCTTCAGCATCAGCCTTTTTTGTCTTCAGGAACACGTTCATCAATATAGATGAGAAACAGAGTTGTATGAAAAGAGAAAATCTAGGTTTGTATTTTGTGTGCACAATCGGTCCCATATGTATTATAGTTCTTTTGTTTGGTAGCCATTTTTAAAGCGAAGCTTTCTATGCCTTATTGATGGCGTTGACATGAAGTACACACACTGCAGGAGAGCCAACTTGAAACAACGTGTTTCACAAAGAGAATAACAAGCACACACCCCATGAAATACCATTGGGATGTCTTTTATCCACTAATGGACCTCTCGTATTAAGCAAAATATTGTTTGGCAGAACACGAAATTACAAATGAAAACTTGGGGTTGACATGTGTTGCATGTTAGAAAGCTTGGCGTTTTAACCATCTTTGTTTTCCACATCAGAAGTCCCCCCGTAGCACTACGCTTGCCTCTACTTTCGAAATTGTCAATTACCCCTCCCATAACACTATGGAAACTCCACAAAAAAGGGGGAATATTTTTTAACACCACAGCTGTTGTTACTGACCGTAAGTTCTCCCTTACAGGAGAAAATATCAAGAAACTTCCGAGCGCCAATAAGCGCGTTCCTTACAGTCTCCGTCGAGAATCTTGGCCACGGGCAGTGGCTTAAGCGAAAACCCGAAATGGGGAAACCCCGAGGAGCGCGAAAATGTCCACCTCTCGGGAGTGCGTACCTCCCGGCAAGCGCGAGTCCCTGGCTCGCGAAGAAGCTTCGGCAAGAAAAACAGCGCTGCCATCAAGCGCTACCGTACATGGCAAAAAAATATCCAGGGATAATGCTAAAGCTAAAAAGGCGCCCTGCAGGGGAGAAGTCACAGTGGGCGCACACTCGCTAGAAGCCATTATGGATAATTGGAGACATGGCTACGAGTGTGCCACTCGTTCCCGAGACGACTTGCACATCTTGTCACTGCTGTGAATTAATGACGAAGAGGTGGTGAAAGGCTACAATGCTGAGGATGACTTTACATCCACCACTCTCCTGGGAGAATAAGACGACCTCTTCGAAGCTTATGATAAACGTTACTACCACCGCAACAGGGAAAATAAACAATGATACTAAAAGTAAACTATCTGTCCGGCAATGCTCACCTGCAAAAGCTCCGGCATTCGGGGCTTGCGCATGAGTGCTAGATTGAATGAATTTGTCCTTGTGGCCCATGTTATGCTTGTCATGCGGACCGGTGAAATAACGGCCGCCCCAAAGGAGCGCGCCCAAGAACTCAAGACATCCCTGAATGTTAACCACCGTCGAGATGGTTTACAAGCCCTATAAAACGCGAAGCAGTGTATTACAGCCCACCCCGGTGACGGACTCCTATTACATCCACAGTTATATTGGGCACATCTTTTTCAACCATTACTTGCGCGCAAAAGCTACGGAAAACTCGTTAAAAAGTTCCTCGTGCGTGCTGCTGGTGGTCTTGCCTCGCTTTATTTAACAATTAGCCTTCGCATACCACGATCCGCTCTTTAGAAGTGCGGCACAAAAAAGGCCGTTCTCGGAATAAACACGCCATCAGCCCATTGCAGTCATGCGCTACCACCTAGTGTATTTCCAAAATTTAGTGAAGCGTCAAGAATGAAGGATGAATCAGCAACTGCGACAGGGCTACCAGGCGCGCAGACAGCAGAAGAAAGGCAGACAAATAACAACAAACTTCACAGATAAAAATCAAATCAGCACGAGCCGGCGTAGGGGCAGCGAAAAGACTTATAAATATAACAAACAAGCGAAAACAAGTTATAGCAGCGGGATCGCAGCTAACGAGCAAGTCATTATCTACAAAGCCTATCGCGTGTTGCCATGGCGAAAAGTCCTTGGTTTATGCACAAATTCGAGTATTTTATTCAAACCGAAAAAAATTCCGCGACGAATATGAAAAAGAAAATATCTACCTTTAAATAAAGCTACTGCACCGTGGGCCAAGGAAGATCACAAACGGTGCTTTGGTTCAAATTGCACGCTGCACTTTATTAAGTAGTTGCAGTGCAAGCAACAACTCCGTCTTTCGCGTATACGTGGAATACCGCATCGTTAGGGTCATAACCCCTGAAGAATTCAGCGTACCATAGGTATTTTCGACCACAAAGTTTTTCCAACCCATGGCAGCAAAGCTTGGCCTTAAAAAAGGAATCAGCAATCATGGAAGCTTACTGGGTTTTTTACCTTAAAACATGGCGTCCGCGGGGCTTAGCCGGCAACTTTCTGCAATAAACTGACCATTCAAGCAAACGTGCTTCCTGAGTTCTTTCTCGTGGCTATTTTCGTTTTGTTTTGTGGTTAGAAGTTTAGACCAGAAATAAAAATGGTAGCACACTTTGCGGATTTGTAAACAAGCAGCTTTTGGAGCGAGAGGTGTAATACGACCTGAGAGATGGCCGCTGCTGCTTTGTGACTACCATACCAAGAACATGGGATTCGCCGCTAAGCCAGGGCCGTGCGGACCCAAAGTTTCAGTTAGATTTTCCTCCACTAAGAAAATCTGTTCTATATCTGGTTCTGAGAACGGTGCATCGGAAGAACATCCCCTGCAGCGTTCATTAAAATATAATTCGCTGGGTGGCTTCCCTCAAACCACTAAAAGTCTCATAGCACCCCATGAATAAGGGCCCCGCTGATCCGCCAGGAGTATGCTTAGTGATAACACCGTCACTGTGGGTACTGCACACAATTACGTTTGCGTTCGCCAACGTTTATCTTCAGAAGCAGTGCTAAGGGTGGGGGGGGGCGTCAGGGGTGAGGGGTGATTTGTTATACACTCTCAAAAAAAGGCGGATACCTAAATACAGGTAAGCGCATTTACACTATATCAAAATATAAGACGTAAAGCTGAAATTTATGAGTTCCTCAAGTAGGAAAATTTTGCGAAATTAAGGAGCTCGCGCTTGGAAATGAATTTGCGCTAATATAAAACATTCACCTTAACACAGCATGGTTGTTTACAGCAATTGTAGGCCTGATTATGGCCCGCCACAAGAAAATTTGTATTCTCAAGGAACACGACAGTGTTCATGAAATGCACACTCGTAGCTAATGATGTATGTGTCGTCCTCCGACTACTTTTTTCAGTTGAGCAATTCTAGCAGCGATACCCAAATCTTATTATTTACTATTCAAAAGAGAGCTATATTACCTCATTGGAAATTAGCCATTATACCGGATATTTTTTGTTTCCACGGTACTAAAAATGCGCGACCAAGATGGTAGAAACGTTTTTACCGAAGTTAACACGAACAACTTTAGAATACCCAGACCAGACACATAC
This sequence comes from Haemaphysalis longicornis, assembly GCA_013339765.2. NCBI lineage: Eukaryota > Metazoa > Arthropoda > Arachnida > Ixodida > Ixodidae > Haemaphysalis > Haemaphysalis longicornis. The sequence continues at coordinate 82,619,319 of CM023455.1, read as the reverse complement.
TTTCTTAGAGGAGAATATTTGCTCGTTCGGGCACCATTTCAGAAGATAAGTCCTGCAAACACCCGCTTGTTACAAAAGTAGAGCAAATAAACACAGAAAAGAGGGATACCCGTTAGGGGTAACATTATTAAGAACAATGAAGATGTAGTATTCGAGTGGTAACAAACAGAGAGAACGTAAACTGCAGATACCCAGCGTTACATTGCGGAAGGCTCTAGGATTTAAGCCCCAAGACTAGGGAACCGGACAATGCACACTTGCGAAAAACCCACTGGAAGTGAGGCACGTCCTATACCAGCTCTTCAAGCCCTCTTTGAGCCGCTGAATCTACGAACCCAGTACTTGAAGAAAATCCTGATCTAAATTTGATGGGTACTTTACTTCCAGCTACTGGAGCTTTATTCTTTCTTTTTGCAACACCACTGAGCTGTTTCAAATGCCAGTTGTTTTTGAAGATGTATGTCCTTAGCTATCGGCAGCGTCGGCCCGGATGAACACGATTCGGCACTCCAGATAAGCTTGCACACCGTAGCAAAGTCAGGGCGCAAGCTTCAAAATTGAAAACACCGGGGCATTCACGGAATTCTGCACGCCATTTCCGTGTTACCTTTTTTCGTTCCCCAACCTGCTCTGCTCATTTAATGTTCCTTTTTGGCATTGTTCCGTGTTCCTTCGAAGGACGTTTTTTTTGTTTTAACCCGAACCATGCTCGCACAAACAGCATCAAATATCGCTCTTAGCCGGCGCTATTTTCAGTTCCGATTATAGTGAACGTGGGAAAAAAGTCGAAGCATGGTTGCCTAAAATCAATGACTCTCAAAGGGTGAATTGTGTGCGCCCGTAGGCATGTTTGTGGCAGTTATGGCTGCAACGCAACGGATAGGTGATTCAGTGTTCTGAATTTTAGTGGTAATCAAATGTCGAACTAAAAAGGTTTGGTAGCTTTATTATTGGATTTTACATTATTATCACATTCACAGTAATATTTTATACGAAACGAGTAAATCGGATTCCTTTCGACATACACGAAGTGGGGGCTTTGGTAAACGTCACGAACAACTTACGGAAATCTAAAGGCCAAGATAAAAACAGAGCGTAACGCAGGACAAAATCATATGAACAAAATACTTTACTCATGGCCTTTTTTTATTGCAGCTGCGATACTCTCAGCCAAATTATGAACCCTTTTTGTTAAAGGAAACTTAAACACTGCTATTCGAACACCGGTGTCGTCATTCAGCAGCAGAACATACCGAGGAGCATCAGGCTGAGAATATGGACATTTCACATAAACTTAGTGCCTGGAGCGTGCATATAGACACGAATAATTTGTTTGCTTGTTTACTTTCACTCCAAGGAGAGGAAATAAAGAAACAAATACAATTCCGCAATTTCGGCGTCGGAAATAAAAGCTCTAGCTAGCGTGACAAAACATCTAAAGAGCTTGTCATTATCAATACTCAAGTGACCTTAACAATGTCATTGCCGTTTGTCAATGAATGAACTCTGGCCCTAAGAAAATCTTCATTCAATAAGAGACTGCTTGGTAGAGCGAGTCTTCAATCCTCCCATATGCAAGAAGAATACGTAAATGTCTAAAAAGCAAACGTGACTTACCGCATTCTCAATCTCAAAGTGCTTCTTTAAGCATGCACTCTGCAAACCAGGACGGAGCCCAACAAAGACGACCACACGCGCTTCAAGGCTATTTCGTAGTAGTTGTCTACAAACATGACAACTACTGCAAATAAACGAAACAACAGAAAAAGGACACGGACAGGCGTTGCACTTCCAACTGTTTATTTGCGCTAGTGAACATGTTCTTCGCGCGTAACCGGCACGCCTAGCCACACTTTCTTCTAAATTAGTTGTATATATGATAGTACTAATGTTTGCAGTAATTCTACTGTTTCGGGAAGTTTTGTACTCAACCAGGTATGCGCAGTTTTCCAGCTTTCAGCGCATCTGAAGCCCGCGGCTCCGAGTCTAATGGTGTAAATGTGCCTTCTTTAAAGTTGATGGTCTGTATAACGCACTCCCTGTCTGCCATGGGGCTGAGCTAGAGACCCTGTTTAAACCGGAGGCTACACTATGCTAAATGTTCAAAGGTAATGTGTTCCGTCAGGAGTGACCTTCAGCAGCCGGTGCGCAAGCTCCGCCTTCCTTTCTTATCGTTGCTCTTCCTACGAGCATCTCGGATGCGCTGTCACGGGACTAGGCTACGCTTTTATTGGTGCTTCGCCGGCTCTGCGTTCCTGAGTCTCAGTCCGTGGGGCGTAGGTTGGAATATATTCGCGTGCACTTCAGTGTAGGCGACAGGATGAATCCTATCATCCAGCATATATCGCAAGGAGACCGGCTGCTAAATCTCGCGCAAAAAGACACTTTTACGAAACACTGAGTCCGCAGTCTCTCTTTACATTCGTGATAACTACTTTTACATATGTCAAACATCAGCCATTTGTTGTCTTCACTTAGCCGCATAGGATTGTCAACCCTCTATTGTTTATTTGACGGCTATTGTTCGATGACGACTGGGCTTGTGCCTGAACTTTTGGCCCGGCTTGTTCTTCATTTGACGGCTATTGTACGATGACGACTGCGGTTGCGCCTGAACTGTTGCCCCGGATCTTACATTACAAGGACGAAAATGTAACATATGACTCCTTATTTCATCGAACCGCTTGGTTTGTAATCTTGCATAACGCTCTCACCATATTTGCGTTTGCTTGTGCCTGTGAGGGCGGTTTTTGTCACCTGTATTTTCGGAGTTCTAAAAACCATTTCTAGCGATGTCTTTTTTCCTCTAATTGGAGGGCACAACAACGACCTTAAACCTTAACCGTAGATGCTGTAGTAGTAAAGCGAAAGCTTTCTTAGTGGGACTGGTGGCGTTCTGTTCAAAAACCCATGCATTTCCCTATAGACCGGTTCGTCAACCATAAAGCTCCGATAACATCTATGGACACAAGGCGCTTGTGACTATGGGGTTACCATTTTGTTAAAACCGTCACTAGAAAATCGAAAAATAGGAACACTTCTAGATAAGACAATGCATGCATCCATCATTAAGAAGGAGTAAAATAGTATATCTTTATCTTATAAGCCACATATCGGTATAGATTTAGATTGTTGGTGGATACGTTTAACTAGTGCTCGAAAACTCCTCTCGTGGATTCGTTCTGCGTTTGGGATTTGGGTCTTTGAATGTTTGACGATTGAATGGGCGCACTTTTGGCGAAGGTTAAGCGCACTTTTATCCTCTCTCGACTTTCTTGAGGAAGACATGGCAAAGTTTAGCGTGATCATCGCTTCATGCCGAGGGAACTCAATGGATACAGAGTGTGCGCCGCGGGTTGGAAGTGCTTGTTTACGTTTTGTGTATATCCGTGCACGAAAGACGGGTGTAAATTGCTATTTTTTCTCATTTTTTTACCCGTCCCAGCTACGACAGTGGTACGTTTTTTTTTTTTTTTTTGGTGGATGACGTTACCCATCCAATAGTACCACCGCAATGATCGCCGCTTGTTACGAGCGAGAAATGCAAAAATGCCCACATTTTTGGCGGCCGGGGCGAAATGTAAGACCAGCACGTCATCTCTACCGACGTGCTGCTCTTACGTACATCGCGAATCCTGCATCCGGCTTCTGCAGTGCACTAAGCACTATAATATATCTTTTTTGCAAACCACTGCACAAACAATAAGAGGTTAGAGATTCATGCTCAACATGCAGCATTTCACTGTATGAGCATTCAGTAGAAGACGTGTACGTGAAAACATGCGCACTGCTCCAGCAAACAGTCCCAGCCTTTATTAGAAAACTAAGCGTTGAGTGAATAGACGTGTTTATGCTACCAGGGCTGGTAGCTACTCTGTACTTGAGTAATGCAGTGATGATTCCTATTCAGTAAAGGGCGTGATTATTCGAAATACCCTGTTTATATACCAGAAAGCGCACAAAAACACAAAATATTTTTCTCTCAACAAATATGGCACTGCTATCACGTGCAGACCATTATTTCGGGATGACGGCAAGTACAATTTTCTAGTACTAAGGCAAGCATGGCTCCGTAACACTGTTTTAACACTGACATATTGAAGTCGTTACCCTATTGTACAGAAACTGGCTGTCTAAAAACTTCTTTTAGCTTTAACGTCGCTCTCGTGCCATGATGACCAGAGGTAAAGCGTTTAGCATTGTTGGCAAATCTCACCCACCTTTCTTCATGTATGTCTTGGCTGAGCCAGAAAAAAAAAGTTGTAGAGTCCCTCCACCTTTAGGCCTTCGAAGTGGAGAGAGCGTTTTGGAACAGTCCTGCTTCATTCTCAACGCACGAACTACCACTGATATTCCGTGAACAGTAGATTACCTATGTGCGCAAAATTTTGTGGCGTCAATTCCTGACGAACTAACTTGCGCGTGCGAAGAGAGTAACTAAAGCTGATCTAGCGGCAGTGGCGTTGCACTCCCCCAGTTGCCGTCCTTGCTTCTAAAGATCGATCAATGGATCCTTTGTTGTTGTTTTTTCTTACCGCTTCTGTTATCCTTCGTTACACTGGACACCGTGCCTGGACGTGGGTTAAAAGGGGCTGCTCATAACATAAGTGGCGCTGTGGTGCTTACGTAAACTGAATTTTGGTAACACAAGCAGTGACGAGCACGCGAAGATTTCTACATTACATTGCACCCCGAGCCACCATGATCTGTAAAACGACGCAGCGTGCTTAAAGAAATAGGCGTCTACGTAACGTTAGGTATGCATTCTAGTAACGGCCGACATCCTTTGAATAGAAGCCTTCTATGCCTTACTGATGCCGACGCTACGGGAAAATGCTCCGCAGGAAAGCTATTTTTCAATAACGGGAGGGCACATAATGGTAATGATGATTTTATAACGCGATGAAGAAAAGCCACCTTCGTACAATGGTGAGCGCATTGGGAGCACGATAATGATGATTACAATAATAATGATGACGACACTTCATGGTAATGATTATGACACGTGAAGGTTTCTATGATAGAAATGTCAAGCCCACAATCCTACCAGCCAAAGTCCCAATACACGACAATGCTGAGCTGACCGAATCAGCACTATAAAATCAGAAGACGCTATCAAAAACCAATAGAAAATCATAACATCACTTTCAGTTAGCTCAGCGTTGTGGCAGATGTTGATTTTGGCTGATTGGATTATGGACTTTGCATTTGTATCAATCTTTCTTCCAGAAAGAAACGTTGTATTTTTTTCCGTATTGCACGGGGTCTTACTTTGGCGTGGCTTATCACAGGAACTTATTAAACAACAACCAACGCACCCGCAAATAGAGCCGAGAACGTGTTTTTCTCGTACCAGTGGTCACCTGGCGATCACTGAATTCATCGAACGTTCACAGCCGAAAGACCAGAACCTTGGATGCCAGAATTCGGAGGTTCACATCTCAAAGTGCGTAAAACGAGAGCGCAAAAACAAAGGAGTTCTCAGGAAGGCCACAACGTGAACGGCAGGGGATCAATTTAAAATACCTCGATTCTGCCATCTACAAATATAAATTAGGCTCCCAGTACATATTTACAAGTAAGGGCCAAATTTTAGTGTAGGGGTGGAATGCGGTTGCATGTTCGTTCTGAGCATAGCATTTCTGTGGTGGTGTATGGAGTACGAAAACCTAATGTCGGTTCGAGCAGAGGTCGAGGTGTTCAACCAGTAATACGCTTGAAGGCTCAGGTTAAGTACTTGTGACCGTATTTGCTTAGTTTTTTCCACAAAGAAACCCAGTTAAAATATGCCATAAAGCCATATGTTAACCTCGGAAGTGAGCAGCACAATTACTTACCATTGTTACCACTACGTCTAAATATAATAGCACCATGAGAAAATATTCGAATAACCTGAGGAGACGTGGCCTTGGTTCAGGAACAGTTAATTAAAACAGGCTGGTGGGAACTACCGCAGGAAAACGTATGAGCATAAGACTGTTTTGTAGGGTCACTGTGAAGAGCTTTTTCAGTCTGGAGAGTGGTCCCAAGGGATACAGTGTAAAAACAGCGTCCAAATACTCGGTACTTTTAAGGCACATAAAGCGTTTTTTTTAAATGGTTCTCCGCGTTCAGCTGATGGGGGTCTATGTAGACATTATTCCATCAGATATGCTTCTTTTCCCGCTTTGCCGCTATAGGGGTGCCAAAGCGACCGAACTGTTACCAATAATAAAAGCATAAAAAACGAGCTTCTTATTGCCAATCATGAGCTCTATTTTGTTAGCATGCCACGCAAAGAAGCCTGTTTTCTTAGCATACTCTGCATTACACATAGAAAAATATTTACTACATGGCATTTCCACCAATTTAGTGTAGATTTTCTGTGTATGCGCCAATGTGGCACACTCAAGCAAAACGCGTTAGCAAAGTTTGAAGAGATGATGAGTTTTCCGATGCGTTCACGCTATGTATTTCGGTTCCAGTATATTGAATACGGGTGAACATTAAACAAAACGCACCTGGGTTGTTTCAAAATGGCGGGTTGTCTGTTTAAAAGGTTCGGGTGATTTTTTCACTGGCCTGAAAGAAAAAAAGACACAGACAATGGTTATGGCACTTATGCGGAACCTAATTTAGAAGGTTCATGTCATTCTCGACTGCTTCGCTCTATTTCGTGATAGGCGAAATTCGCTGGACATATGTGCTGTTGCTCGGTCTCACTGCAAACCCCATTTTACAAAAAAAAGTTATTGGCATCTCCCTTCTAGAAAACATTTTAAATCTGAGCCCCGTAGGTGTAAACGCAGTGAGCAGCTTAACACACCAGATTGGACTGCAACGTACTGCGCAGCATTGAAGTTTACTACATTATACGGGATTACCAAGGCTATGCATGCATAGCATTGCATTCTTTCACTTAGAAAAGAAAACGGCCAAGTGCTAGTGATGCGCACCGAACAAAAAAGGTGTCTGACTCCGACAACATGTTGAGAGAGTGAGTTGGCTGCTAAGAAATCATATTCGTTAAAAAAACATTTTCTGCAATAAGAATCGACTGCATGTTATCACAGTAGTCGAGAGGACTACGGTTGTTTGGTTTTCACTCACTAGTTAATGCAAGTGTTTGGGGCACATGGAATAGTTTCCAATAGTTGTTGCCGATTTAGCGGTTGTGTACAACTTGCAAATTGGTGCTCATTTTTTCCACATCATGCTGCAACACTAGTTATAAGTGCAATAATTGTTTCAGGCTTTCTTTTTACAAAATCCCAATACGTTGTGGATTTTTATTGCATATGTGACAGAGGAGAAGCACCTAAACGGATATCTTATATTGGAATGCGCACATTTCATACAATGTATGCAAGCACCAAACTGAGCATGTCTGTACGTTTGGTAGCGATAAAACACTGTAATACTGAAAAAAGTTTCAACGCACTTCAGTGCTTTGAGAAATTTGGCGACTTATATAAAGCTCGCTATAAATCTAAACATTTGACTTCTTCGAAACGCAGTTATTTGAGCGCTTTCTTATTCCCACATATGTATAACACTTATAAAAATTCAGTGCGACGCTTTAGTGCAATTAAAAAAGCGAATGGGTGAAATTATGGTGTCCACCAGTTATGCATATTTTCCTCTGGAATCACTGGTCTCCTCAGTCAGTAACGTGTGCTGCAATTTTCAAGGGAATATCAGGCAAACCTAGGGACCTAGGATAAAAAAGACGGCCCGTTTGAATTATCTGTCAGGTTTTTCTTACACAATTTAACTGAAAATACCCATGGGCAATATTTTCTGTAACAAACCTGGGTGTTCGCAATGCAAGAGCGTAATTTGAACTGTAGAAACTATGTCTTCTACAAAAATAGTACCATGAACACGTTCAGCAGGTACTATGTCGGTCATATTTTGCAAATACCATTTCCGCTACCGACCAGCTCTAGTGTAAACTAGATGGTAAAGTCCGCTCTATGCTGATTTATGGAGTTCATGGTCTACTGCGTACGAGTTCCGAGTATAGGTGAGGTATGTGGGATTACTCAAGGTACGCATGCATGTCAGGTGAAGGCGGTCATTTATCAAGCAATTCCGTCCTGATCCTGTCACACATTCGGAGAAAGGCATATGAGGTGTAATCGACTACGTGTTGTAGTCTGACCATGAAAGGTGCACGTTGGAGTCTTACGAGAGTGCAGCGGTTGTCTTGCAAACTCCCCAGCTGGCAGCGCCGCTCGCCGCGCCATCTGGCATGACGTCAGAGGAGGAGCCGGTGAAACCGCGTTGCAACAAAAGAGGAAGCGCCGGCATTGCATCGTATATGTAGAAGGGGCGGCTCGGTGGGATTTGTCATGAGATATGGAAAGATATGGAAAGTGAGATATGGCAGAGACTGAAAGAAGCCAGGCTTCGTCGCCGCAACGAAACCAAGAGAGGCAGCGAGCCGAGGAGACGGAGGAAGAAAGAGCCGCACATCTCGAGAAGCGTCGTAAGTACGAAGTGGCCAAGCGAGTGGATTCAGATGAAGATGGTTCGTCGTCTAGTTCGGCATCTAGCGGCATCACCGCGGTCAACGAAGGAATGAAACCAGGACTAGACAACTAGCTGCGGGGACAGAAGAACGTGCTTAGCGTATCGAACAGAGACGGCAGAGTGATGCAGCTCGGAGAGCGGCGCGAAAAGCCTCCGATACAAGGCAGTTGGAGGACGTGAAAGCTCTCCCTGTGGCAGACCTTGTGGTTCGGCTGGCTGAAAGTTCAAGTGCAACACGCATGTTCCAAACACGAAGACTTTAAAAAAAATAAATGCCTTAAACTTTAAACAAAAATCTCTAGTGTTTAATGTAACCATAACTTAACAAGAGGTAACAACCAAACCTAAAAACTCACATGTACGAAGGTAAACGATAAAGATGTAACCGCAGAGAGAACCAAGATAAACAACATTACGGGACGTCCCGATATGCACATACAGGCATAACTGAATTAAGTCACAACCAATTTTTTTGCAATCGGTATAACTATTTATTCCCTGTCAGTCTAATGTTATGGGGATGGCCGCCAGGGGGCCGAGCAGTGCGAAGGTACCTTCGCATGGGCTCCATGTTTTTCCACCTCTCCCGGCGGAAATTTCCAATACAAGTGCCTTTCTGGTGTGGATACCCTTTCCTAAGGACAATCCGCACCACCGGACACCACCCCCTGGACCACCTGTGTCTCCCCTATTGAGTTTTCACCACTTTTGGACCAATGCTAGCCGAGCGCCGCGCTAAGTCTCCACGGGTCAATATAAGCAGGAGCAATGTTCAATATGGTTGGCTGGGCAAGGTCTAAGCTTTCGTACTTGATTTAGTGGTACTGGTAGCTGCTGTCTATCGGTAAACGTTTTTATACTTCAAAAAGGCAAACATTTGTCACTACTAACGTGTCTACGTCCATTTTGAATTTTTCCCGCCACACCTTTTTGCTTTATATTATGCCTTCCAACTTTAGTGAAACAACGATGTTTCAAAGACCGTTAAGAAGGCTGGCCCCAGTATTAGGAATTTCGCTTATTCCTTCTGGAAGAGCGGAATTTATTCTCAAACGCGTGTGCGTTCTTGCCTCAAAGAAGAAATTACATCCCTGCGTTCTTTAATCTGCAAGGGATGTAAAAAAGCTGCCTTCTGGCGTAATGTAAAGCTTTGGTCCGTGAAAAAAAATACAAGTTTGTGTACACAGCGCCTTTCCTGGCTGCCGCTGGATGCCACCACCGATCAATCGAGCGGCGATAACGGAATGCAAGCCGGCGTGCCGAAACCGCGCCCGCACACCGCCGTCGGAAATAACAGAGTGCTCCCCGACGTGCCGGCGGAAAGAATTTGTGCGAGAACTGAAATAATTCGAAAATAGTTACTTCTGTTCAAACCCACGTATCAAGTTCAATAACATTGGATTAAAGACTCCCTAGTCGCGACAACAACGACACCAATTTCATCGCAAACTACAAAGAAGTAATCGAGAGATTGAAGAAAACATTCGTAGAAATAGTGACTTATTAGCCACTTTGCGGCGACTTTTTGACGCAAAAACTCGGTCTTACATGTGCGGTAGCCAGCCACATACTAAAGCCACCACCAAGAAGTATGACTGGGTGATTATAGTGGGGTCTCTAGACAAATTTCATCGCATGAGTTGTATGCTAACGTACAGTTAACACACTGATAACTTTTTAGTGCTGGCCAATATTATGTCCTGCCCATATTATGTCAAAGCAGCCTGTGAGCTGAAGGGTTTAAATGTTTTGTGCGCTTTCTTGTTGTTGAAAAGCGTCTATCGTGGCTGTAATGGAGGCCACTAAGTTACCAAATGCTATTTCCTTCAAAAAGAACACAGTTTTAGTTAGTCTTCATGGCCCCTTTAGCTTTCATTCTCAATACGGAGGTCAGAACCTTGGGTGTCGCTCTGGTTATGCCTATATTAACTTTGGTTAGGCGTAATGGTGAGCACGTCGACGGGCCAAGCATCTACAAACTCATTGTACGTAAAGTTGCGGTTACCGGTTGAAGTCGTAAGACTCAACGCGTAACGTTACGCCTGACTTCAAGCTGAAACACAGTTACATTCGCATTGCTATGCAAATAGCGCACTTTGCCACAAGTCTTGCTGCTACTGCTGCAATAAGCATGCTCCAATTACTCGTGTGGGCCTCACTACATGTTTCCAGCACAAGGTTTTGCGAACAACAGGAAGACCTCTTAAGGGAAGTGTTTTACCTCTCTTGGTTCGTAACGAAGCTAGCACAAACTGCATTCACCAAATCTAGTAATAATGACTTCTTTAAGACAATCTGAGCATTGTCCTCTACACTTGCGTAGACACTCTGAATATGATACATGTAAAATGATCTAGACCGACTCCTAATTTTGCTTATAATTTTTGTTTACAAGAGACCTCGGTCACAAGAGGCATGTTTCTTGGATCTCTATACTGTCTCTTGTACTGAAGTTTTGCTGTATGCCCCACACCGACACCGACAATATCCTGGCCCTTCTTTTCAAAGTCATTCAGATATTCGGACAAAAGCAGCGAGGTTTCTTTTTTTTTCTTTTTCCAAAGAACAGAGTTTGCGAGTAGTCAAGTCATGTCTCACAAGAAACAAGGAAGGTGATATCTTCCGCTTACAGCTCCGGAAAGTTTTTTTTTTGGCAGCCCATAAAACAAAAACCTATGAAAGTGTATTCGAAACCATTGCAACTGTTTACATCCAGAAATTTTCAGACTAACCTTTAAGCGTTCACGCACGCTATCGGTGCGTCGGTCACCAATATCGACGTGTCACAGGTAACAGATCTGCCCGAGTTTTCTTCCGTAAAAGTGTTTCTTTCGCATGGCTTTTCGAAAAAAATCCTTACGCGCTCACTCACGCCTTCAGTACGTAAGTCAACAATATCGACGTGCCTGTGCAAACAGATCTGCGCGAGTCCTCTGCGTAAATGTTTTTCTTTCGCATGGCTCACATTCCTCCCACGGGTATTCTTTAGATTACGTTGGCTTCGCACACTCGGTGGGCCTTTTGCCAATACCACAAGTAGCGTTCCTGCACTGAAATTTCAAGCACCAAAGCAAGTGTCTCCTCACACAAAGAAAGATTTAGATACCCTTTTTTAATAACGTACAAACCACAAACGCGTCGCTTTTGGTGTTTTCGAGGCGCATTGTTTCATCCCCTAATTTTCTGGACAGACGTTGTGTGGCCCCTGGTGTTTTGCGAAACTAAGTGAGTGAAATACTTTATTAAGGACGAGAGGCCATGAGGCCCTGTGGGGAAGTGAGGATGGCGGTGGAATCCGGGACATACTTCCGGCGCACAAGGCAACCGCATGGCTCACGACGCAGCCAGGCAGAGGCTACAATCACCTCCCACGGTGCCCGCCACGCCCGTCCCCTCTCTCCAAGCAGATTGACAACTCCAGCTACGTCTCCTCAAAAAAGAAAGCAGTAAGCGTTTGCAAGCTGAAACTCCGGTTGGCATCCTTGCGCCTCTCAAGCCCTTTTCACGTTCGGGCGAGGTATTTGCCAATAAAGTGTATGCAAATGCAGCGTGCACACCACACATTGTACATAAGTGGTCAGCCCCGGCAGTCTCTCAACTGCACCGATGCCCCCACTGCAATAGTAATGCCATACCAAATCTCCTCCACTTAATTTGGATCTGTCCTATATTCGCCCGTAACCGCCGTCAACTGCTAACTGTGGGTCCTGCACCCACGACTGAACTGGAGGACGTTAGTCGTGTCCGTGAAAACCCCGCTACTCTAGAAATATTACCCAGTACGCGCTTGAAAACGGTCTGTACAAGCTGGTATAGCGGTCTGACAGGCTTTCCCGGACTGGCCATTCCCATCCACGACCAATGTCAAAGTGCAAACTGTGCATTTTGAGAAACTAATGTTTACTACCGAATTGAATCAACCTACTATGTAGGTGTAGCTGCTATACTGCGTACGTGGCTTCTTCCGACAGCGAACAAACGCTGGCCGGAAGCCGCGCGCCGTCCGGTGCTGGAAAATGGACCTTTTTCCAGTACCAGTCCTCTAGCGGCCCGCCACGGCGAACTAAAAATGTCAGTAAGGTACGCACCAAAGAAATTTTGGCTTTCGAAGAACTCATGCACAAAATATCCTGGTGCTGCAGTCCCTCCCGCACTGACAATTCACCCTTACTGTTCACAGAAATGTCACGGTAGCAGGCGCACGTTCCCATGACTAATCGGCAGTGCTCGAATCGCCCATTTCTTTTTTTTTTTCATTTTCGTTACTCCCTCACTAGCAACCATGTGCTCGCAGCGTGGTCAGCCTCAAACGTCTTCGAAAGCCAATTTTCTGTGCATTGACGAACCCCCCAGGAGGTTTGTAAAGAGGAAAAAAGAAAACCTGCAGCGCTATACAGTATAGCTGCTCCCTAAGCAGAAAATTCGGGGCGCCCTTTTGTTTATTTTGCACGAGGCGCCTGCCAAGAATGGTGAACCGGCAGCCCGCGCATGCGCAGATCGCTACTGGAGAAAGGTCCATTTGCGACATGATTGCTTTCTCACGCAGTCTCACATGATTTGCTTCCTCCCCCCCCCCCCCCCCCCCCCCCCCCCCCCGCCACCCCAAAAAAAAAACAAATCCACGGGAAATTAAAAGCAGAGACAATGGCGTGAAATCATGAGAGAAATCACCCCCACCCGAAGTTTTTCCAGCACCGCTTTGTAATTGTCCCGCGGCGGGCTTGGTTGGGCGCCTGCCTAACGCAACCGTGCGTTCGGGCCCCCAGTGAGCCGCGCAGGGGCTGCAAAGATCATAGCGGCGCCTTCAACGAGAGACACCTGTGGGAGAATGCGCGCAGCCTGAAGTATAGCGCGCGCGTTTTAAAATGTCACGGTCAGCTGGCGGTACGCATCCCGTGCGATTGGTATGATTAGTAAACTGCGCGCAGAACAAACACAGGCTACAAAAGAAATTCCCCCTGAGTCCTCATGTAATTTCCGAGCTAATCGTGTGCAAACTCACGCTGTATCGGCGCAGCCACTACTCATAAACCGTGCACTCTTGAAAAGCACTTCGTGTTCTACCTAGCACTCCCCGCCGCCGCTGGCCGTTATTTTGGGCGAGTACATTGCCCCGACATCGCGGAGTCTCGCCCATGACTAGGGCTGTAAAAATGGCGCGCTTTTCTTGTGCATCATTAAATGCGAGGATCCGCAACCTCTACCGGTATGCATGGTATGGTACTAACATTGCGCATGCAACGAAACAAACTGATAGCAGCTATTCGCGACTCTGATGTTCGTGGCGTAAGCTCTTAACAAAGGAGAGATAGAGACACAAACGGATAGAGAGAGAGAGAGAAGGCTCTTTGTTAGAAGGGCGACAAGAGTTGTACCGGGTTGTTGACTGCATATAAATCTGTGGGGATGGAGAGGAGGGAAAGAAGACCCCATAGGTAGTAATGCGAAACAGAGGACGCAACAAGAAACATTTACCACTGAGTTGGTCGCGTAGCAAATATACATCGCCTCACAGAGTGATATTATTTTGTCCCAAATCGTCTCAGTGCTAGCGATGTCGTGCACGTTATGAAATAATGCGGCGAGCCCTTTCTGCTGAGACAATGAAGATTGCCATGACCCAAGAAGTGCGTTTAGAACGGCGAAAGTGTGCTTGAGGCACCCGACCCTCATGCGACGTTCTTTTCTACTTGGTTATATGCAGTGCACTCCTGTGAGATACGCTCAGCAGTTTCTGATAATCCACAGTTGTCACAGTAAGAGTTTGCTGTTCGTCTGAGGCGATAGCTGCAGCAATTTGTGGGCAATGCGCCCAACAAGAAAGGTGGCCGCCGCAAAAACAATCGCGGCGCAACTTTCCCCTTCTTCATTGCAGCTATTGTTTGCTTGCAGAGTTTAACTACTGTGTTTCGTCGTAAAACTGCCCATTATCGCTGCTATTCGAATCGCCCCTAGCTGCTCGAAAAAGACCGCATGCATGACGAGGATGAAGACAACTATTGTTACAAATCGATGGCCGGGAAGGCGAGGAATGAACTGGCATTCTGAACAAGATGGAGTCAAGCTCTAGGGAGCGCGTAGTTGTGGAAGGCACTGTAACGCCGCCATAGTGGCCTGGAGAGAGGCAAGCACGTTTTGCGGTGCCAATTAGTGCACTCATAGGTGCATATCTATCTGCCGTTTTGATGCCCACGACGAATAAAAAAGGCTGCAAAGCA